>CM076609.1:34457155-35057155 GCA_038502775.1 Hippodamia convergens
TTTCGGAATTGTGAGTGAATTGCACGGAATTACACGGAATTACATGGAATTGAAAGGTATTATTCGGGAATTTAATGGCATTGAGTGGAATTGAGCGGAATTTCATTGGAACTCAAGGGAATTGAACGGGATTGTAATGGAATTGGATGGAATTGAACGGAATTGAACATGCGCAGAAGGATGATTTTAAAATTTACGCGTTACCTCACGTTTAGACATAACCTATAATAGTATATTAAGTATAGAGAACGGTTAGGGCATTTTACAGATCGAAGACAATTATTGTCTGAGATCGGCAGTCCTTAACGTTCGAGATTCTTATAGCGTTCTTTGCACGATAGACACAATTTTTACTCAATGTACAAAATAATTATCTGACAAATTCATTTATTCGTTTCTTCATCAATGCTGTGTAGGAATATAATATGAGGCGTTGTCTTGGTGATGAAAACTTAGTAGATCGTCAAAGTGACAATAATCAATTGAATTAAATAGCGTTAAAAAATGAGCGATTTAGAATCTTCGTAAGATAATGAAATTCAAACAGCCTGGGAAATCGGCCGTTCTTCAGTTATTTCTGAGAAATCTGAAATCCCCTACGAGAGTACATACAATACTTTCAATGAATGGATTCAGACTAAGGGCAGCCAAATCAATGAAAAAGTGTTACTGGCCTATTTTGTTCGAAAAATCGAAAAGCTGAGATCGCTTGGAAGTCTTTTGGCGGAATATTCAATGCTTAAGAGCACAATATTTTTGAATGACGGAATTGACATATCCAAGTTTGCAACGCTCATTGCATTCCTCAAAAGAAAATCTATTGCTTACAATTCCAAAAAATCTGCTGTTTTTACAAGAGAAGAAATATATAAATTTTTAAAAGAAGCACCAGATGATATGTTTTTAATTATTAAGGTGTGCTTTTATTCATACAATAGTATTCAGGTGGGAATGATATTAGGTATATCAGGGGCATGTAGAAGAGAAGAGTTGTACAACATGAGCGTCAGTGACATAGAAGATCAGGAATCATTTTTAATCGTGAAAATTCCCAACACAAAAATCAACATTCAGAGAACATTCACAGTCATCGCATCGATCGAGATAATGATATCAATTACGTGGAAATATATAGAAAATATTTCCGTCTGCGTCCACAAAATGCGAAGAGCGAGCATTTATTTTTGAGATATCAAAACGGAAAATGCAGTAATCAAGTAATAGGCAAAGGGACAATTGGAAGTTGGCCGTCAAAAGTTGCAACCTTTTTGAATTAAGAAAATCCAAATGCCTATACTGGCCATAGTTTTAGATGCACCTTCGGCCACCTCTTTAGCTAATAAGGGAGTAGATATGTATTAGGACTAAAACGACACGGTGGAGGATTCGGAGGAAAATAAACTAGACTTTGCTGAAAAACTTTTGCATAGTACGGAACGTAGCGAGTTGCAACATTAAATGTTGAATTCAGCAGAGGTTTCTGTGAATTCGGCTACTACTCAATCCAGTGGTATTTCCATGAGCAATTGTACTTTAACTTTCAATATTAAATGAACTGAATTCAAATTGTTTGTGTTATTTCATTATTTCAAAGAATATTCAATCATTACCCTTCTGTTTACTTTAGTACCCAGTAAAAATGATGTACCGATCTAGCAACAAACTCGGTAACTAACAAAATTCGTTCTATCGTGCAAAAAATAATATTTGTTTATTTGTGATCGACGGTGTCCAAGCAACTGTTTCAGGGTGAGTTTTTTATTAATATATCTATGTTTTGGAGACAATAATTCTCACAAGGATATTACCTATGTTTTTTTTACTCTATCATGACTATTGTGAGGATAACAAACGAGAGAATTTCAGAAAAAAATTGAAGAAAAGAAAATTCTCGACTAAAAGAAAATGGTACGACGAATTTTCTGATGGTAGTCAATCCGAAGAGACAACGGAATTGAAAGATGATTCATCGAAAAATATACCCGATCCTCGACCCGTTCGCACCGAATTGAATCAAATAATTATAGATACAGAAAAATATTATGCGATACTAATTCATACAAGGTTAAATTTTTAAAGCGGGATCTTACAAATTTTGTATGGCCTAGAAATGAAGACATTCAGAATGTGAAAGAATTTTTTTCATCTACGGCCCTATCAAAATTGAAGGAACGGATCCGTTCAAAATACCACGGTGTGTCCGCAATGATATTGAAAGTTCTTTCACTAATTTTAAAAAATCGCCCTACTTTGTTAGAGATTTTATTATTTCAGCATGTTGCTTTTCAGTTTACTTTGATGTATCATTTTGAAACAGAGTTCCTTTTCATTTCATTGATATTATTTTCCTAATAACCTTTATAGCCTCGTTGATGTCGTTGATAGGTATGTTTATTTTTTTCATAACATATATATATTTTTATATTTTACAATTATGGATATCAATGTGATGGAATAAATTCCTAATTTAATAATTTATTTTGTTATTTTATGTTTGAATGGTGGTTTTTATACAGAGTGTTTTTTCTAATAAATTTTATTATTTTTATATTTGAATTTTCATTGTTTTCAAATATGCTTCCATTAAAGGTAGTATACAGCACTCCCATACTTGGTTTTCTACTCGAAACACTGAAACTATTTCTGATGTTCAGTTGGGAAACCTCCTATAGTGCTATATGTGTTACAGACACATAAATATCTACTTTCTTATATAAAATATAAGTATAATTGGTTATATTAGCTTATACCGAGAAATATACCTCAAGTGAAGATGAAATGAAACTTCTGGGAAAGAATCTCAGGTACAAGAGTTGTAGTGCAATTCACCATCACATCACTGAAGAAAAATTTCAAGTGGTAGAAAAATGTTATTTTTTTGGTCTTTTTCTGGATGGGACTGCTCATTCGACGACGAAAATAGATTGTATCAGCATGTGAAAAATATAGAGCATTCCAGAGAAAATTTACATATAAAGAAAAGTTTTTTATTTGCTTTTTTATAAATTTAATATTTTCAATTAATATTCAAAAACTGTTTTTCTAGAAATTTATATCTATATAATATTCTATGTCTATAAACATAAACATAAACATAAACATTTATTTCATCCTTACAGACATTACAAAAATGTATAGGATACGTTCAATACAAAATTCAAAAGTATACACATAGTGAAAAAAAAGAAAAGTAATTTACAGAAGAATAAATTAGAAATTGTACAAAAAATATTCACTTGTGCTATAAAAGCACTCTTCAAGAAGAAGTGACTTTATTTCATTCTTGAACTGTTTGTCATTCAGATTTTTCAACTTGTTCGGCAATTTGTTATAAAGTTTCAAGCCTGTGAAAGATGGTGAGGATTCGTATTTAGTAGTGTTATGCCTTGGTATACACAAGATGTCACTATGTCTGGTATCATATCGGTGAAAATCAGAACATTTGGCTTGTAATTTTGAATTTTTTCTTATATATAAAAGACAGTGCAGAATATAAATGCAGGGGAGTGTCAAAATCTTGTATTCCTTGAAAACTGGTGTACAAGAATCCCGAGGTCTTAGGTTGAAGATGAGTCGAATTATTTTTTTCTGTGCTATGAATGCACGAGTACTGGTTGTTGAGTTGCCCCACAGAACAACATTATAACTCAAATGGCAATAGACCATACTATAATAAAGACTAAGCAAAGCATCAGCAGGAAGAGAATTTTTGAGACGCAGTATTGCGTAGTAAGAACTACTGATTTTTTTGCAAACGTGGTTCACATGATATTGCCATTTCAAATTTGCGTCCAGGAACAAGCCCAGAAATTTCACATATTCGGCTGATTGTAAATGAACACCTTGATGTTGAACAACAAAGGGAGCGGCAGGTTGTTCACGTAATTGGAATTTGATAATTTCGGTTTTTTTCAAATTTACAATAAGTGAATTTTTGTGACACCAATCAACAAAATTCTCAACTACAGTTTCACAGACAGTTTCAAGTTCCAACAAGCTATCTGCTTTGACTGCAACTGAAGTGTCATCAGCAAAAATAGTTATAATAGACGCCGTTATATGATCCGGTAACTCATTAATGAAAAGTATGAAGAGCAGCGGTCCTAGAACTGATCCTTGAGGTATACCTAGCGTAGTCTCATATTCCTGAGATTCGAAGTTGTCAACGCGATTATACATTTTTCTGTTGGAAAGATAACTACTAATCCAATCCAGAAATATACCACGGAAACCCACTTGATACAATTTATCTATGATGAAGTTATGATTGAGACAGTCGAAGGCACGCGAGAGGTCAAAGAATAAACCGGTAACGAAGGACCCACCATCTAAACAGCTGTAGATATACTCGACAAATTCGCAGCTCGCTGTCTGAGTGGATCGACCAATTCTAAATCCGTGCTGGCTACTTGATAAGATGGAGAACTGCGATAAGTAATCATACATTCGTTTATAAACTATTCTTTCAAAA
Organism: Hippodamia convergens; assembly: GCA_038502775.1. Classification (NCBI taxonomy): domain Eukaryota; kingdom Metazoa; phylum Arthropoda; class Insecta; order Coleoptera; family Coccinellidae; genus Hippodamia; species Hippodamia convergens. Next base: position 34,461,627 of record CM076609.1, read on the forward strand.
GACGCTTATACTTTATTTTAGTTATTATTATATTCTTTTCAATCAATGGTTGTATGAATTCTCGTATACCATTGTTATTTTGTTTCCATGTTCTTCATATTTTCATGAAGGTACTGCATAAAATATTTTTTCACGAAACTGCAGAGAGAATTCTACCTTTTGATCTTGAGAATAGTTGTTTAAATAATATAAGTGTGAAAAAAATGAAGGGGCAATGAGGGGGAATGAGAAGACAATGAGAGAAAGGAAATGAGAGGCAATCAGATGAAATGAGGGGAATTGAAAAAAAATGAAGGGACAATTAGGAGTAATGAAGCCAATTTTTACGGGAATAAGAGGAATTTTTTCTCGAAGTGGCAACTGAGCATACAAATTTTGGTCAGTGAGAGACCCCTCGATTGAATGTATTCGTGAGGAACTGAATGGAATTGTGGTGAATTGAATGGAATTGAGGTGAATTGAATGGAATTGAGGTGAACTTAATGGAACTGAGGTGAATTTAATGGAATTGAGGGGAATTTAATGGAATTGAGGAAAATTTAATAGAATTAAATGTAAAAGTGGAATTTTAGTGTACAAAAATGGCCAGTGAAAGACCCCTCGTAAATAAACAAACTGATCAGCTGTTATTTTGAAATTGTCATGCTCACCCCGGGTACGCGGGCTTCACGAGGTGGGGCTTTAGGAGCGAACTCCATTCACACTATACTTACCCCACGCTATCAAAAACGAACGCAGTGTTCGACGCCCTTTTTACTCCAGAATCCAATCGCAAACGCATACGGCGCGAAAAGAGTTAAAGGAGTGAAAGGAGCGTCCAAATCGAACGTATCATTATGGGTCCCATCCACTATCAGTTTAACTGAAGTTAATCGTAAGGCCCACGATCTGGATCGCCCACACATTGATCAGTTAATCTTAAGATCTCGGACTGCAGTTGGCGCGGACTGAAGGTCTGTGGGCACTCTACAGGCGAGGATCGGAAGAGAGATCGCCGACCGGCACAGATCTGTCGGACGGTGATCTCAGGTGCCCTCCGCCACACACTGTCAGTTGGCCTGCAGGCTCGTGATCGTCTTATCTCCGATTCTGTTGTTGTCGTCAGTTTTTCGACAGGCCATTTTCATTCCTGCAGCGATATGGGCCCCATCCACTATCAGTTTAACTGAAGTTAATCGTAAGGCCCACGATCTGGATCGCCCACACATTGATCAGTTAACCTTAAGATCTCGGACTACAGTTGGCGCGGACTGAAGGTCTGTGGGCACTCTACAGGCGAGGATCGGAGGAGAGATCGCCGACCGGCACAGATCTATCAGACGGTGATCTCAGGTGCCCTCCGCCACACACTGTCAGTTGGCCTGCAGGCTCGTGATCGTCTTCTCTCCGACTCTGTTGTTCTCGTCAGTTTTTCGACAGGCCATTTTCATTCCTGCAGCGATAGTGCGAGATTGGACTGACGGGTAGGGATGGACAGTAAACCAGGTTTTATTTTCGGATTTATTGAATTTTACCGCGCCTATCCCTGTTTATGGAAAATTAAAGAGGACGCGTATGCAAATAAACGGCTACGTGATGAAGCGTACAACGTGCTATTAGAATTTCATAAGAAGACTGTACCATTAGCTACAGTCGATGCGGTGAAAACAAATTTTTTTTTCATGAGATTTGCGAAAAGAACCAGAAAAAGTAAGAAACGGTAAGTCGGGATCATCGGGAGATGACGCAGTTAACCTTTGTTCAGCACTGATTGCTTGGCTCAAATGGGTGTCTACTCTACCGATGATACCAAATCTACGAGTTTTCGGAAATCTTCTTCACTCATTTTCAAATTATTAATCAAATAATCGCGATGAGATTGTCTCAGTTCGCGGAGCAATGTCATATTGTTTCTATCTTGGAAGCACTCTTCCACCTAAGACCACCTCCAGAAATTGAAAGAAGGTAAATAGCACAGCGTTTCGGACGAAGCATGGTAGACAGAACTGTGTGAGATATCTGAAGTTCGCCTGCAATCCCGTTTTACCATCGGCATACTGCCTGCAGGCACTGGTCGCATAGTGTGTACCACCATCAGGCCAGAATCTGCAGTTTTGTACGTCCGCCGGCAGGCGGTTAACTGATAGTGTATGTTGCTGTGCGATATTGGTCTGACGTTCTCCTATTGAGGCGACGGCCTGCAGGCAGTCCTGTTTATGGAGAATTAAAGATGACGCGTATGCAAATAATGGTCAATATGGGCGACGAGAGTGACGACGTATCTGAGACGTGCTCTCAAAAACAAAGTGATATCGATGTACCTATCAAAAATAAAATTAAAAAAGGTTTTTCATGCTGTTCAAGAAAGTGTGGTGTGGTCATTTGTGCATTTTGTGGGGAAATAATGCATAAATGCTGTGCTAAAAAGATAGAACATGTCAAATTTATTGATGGATTTCATATGAACTGCTGCCGGCCCCACGAAAATATCGCGATGTTACTTCAGAACACGGAAGAAGAAACAGTGAGTACTCCGGGCTTTCTCGAAACAGAATTATTGAAAACTAAAATTCAATTCCTCGCTGAACTTTTGCAATCAGCGAATGAGAAAAATGAAATTCTCAAGGTAAATAACGAATTACTCCTTCAACGAATACAAGATTTCGAACGGGAAAGGAATGTGTTACAAAAAAATGCAGATAAACATCACAACTCTGTTGATAACAATCCCGAGAATCAGGTCTTACCGATTATTAAAGTTGACAAACCGAAGGATTGTCCGCCGGAAACTGTAACAGGTGACCTCGGAAATCTGTTACCGACGGAGAATTCTTCTTCAAGCTGCTCCGCAACTGGAAATCTAACCAACAACAATAGTGAAATGAAAACTTCAAAGTTATCAACCAGAGCATTATCACATGAAAGCTATCAAAAACCAGAGGAAACTTCATGGACCAAGGTAGTAAAGAAAAAACCAATGAGACAGAAACAAAAACCAAACCTCTTATGTACGGGATCAAGACAAGTACACTCTGAATCAAAGATCAAAGGTGCTCTGAAAAGAAAATGGCTATATGTTGGGAAAATATATGGACCCCATGTAACTGAGGATGATATGAAAGATTTTCTGAGGAATTCGACGAAATACCGATAGTTTTGAAGTGAGGAAACTCCCGACCAAAGGCAATAATTCTGCGTTTAGTGTGGGAGTGCCCTCAGACCCCTTATTTTTGGAATTATCGAAGCCGGAATCATGGCCGAGTGGTGTAGTCTTAAGGGAATTTAACTTCAAAAATTTTTTTCGGAAGGATCCGATCCCAACAACGACTGTGAAGCAACGGATAATCTGAAACATAATAAATCGTTCAGTCTATTTCATCAGAATATCCAATCCATAGCAACTTCGTTCTTAGGACTTGAGAAAACGTTATCTATTCATGGAATAAATATTTTTTGTGCTACCGAACACTGGAAAACCGAAGAAGAACTCAAGATGTACATTCCGACTGGTTATTTGCTGGCATCCATGTACTGCCGAGAGAAGGGACGACATGGTGGATGCGCCATATTTTTCGAACAGGGTATGCAATGTATAGATAGAACGGACTTCAAAAATCTGAATGTGAGGGGCTCATTTGAATGTTGCGCAAGTGAGACGATCATTGGTTCTGATAAATTCTTGATTATTTGCGTTTATCGCCCTAACTCAATAACTAGTGATATCGACATATTTTTCGAAAAACTTATGATTTTACTTGACAAATGCTGGACACATAAATTCATTATTGCGGGTGATTTCAATATAGATTTATTGACTATTTCAAATGAATCTAAAATGTTTCATGCAATCTTGAAATCATATAATCTGAAAGTCTCTACGATGGAACCCACCAGAAAGACCTCGAGCAGTTCAACTTGCTTAGATAACATCATATCAAATGTTCAAGGGAATACTACTATAGTTGAGGAACATTTGTCAGACCACTCCGGCCAAAAATTCATCTTTCGAAATGAAACTTGCTCTGAAAAGCATTTCAAACAAATAAGACTATTTAAAGAAGAAAACCATCAAATTTTTAGTGAGCTTCTTTTGAATACTAACTGGTATAGACTTTATGAAATCTCTGATAACTCTATAAACGAAATGTGGAACACCTTTTTCGACACGTTCCTTGAAATTTTCAAGTTATCTTCTCCCCTCAAATCAGTCAATACAATCAGAAATAGAAAATCTGTTCTAACTCCTGAGGTTCAGTTATTGAAAGAAGAGTTAGATTTGTTATTTCTTGTATCTAGACAGAATTCAGAGTACTTAAATGCATATAAAAATTGTAAACGACGTTATGACGCGGCTTTGAGTTCAAGTAAGCAAAGTTTCTATTCTCTTATCATAAAAAATTCACAAAATAAATCGAAGGCAGTCTGGAATGTCATCAAGGAAGTGAATAACACAAAAAAATCACCCGCTATTAAACTTCCCAGAGGATATACTGATAGTAGTGTCAAAATGTCTCAGTTGGCTGAACAGTTCAATGATTTTTTCATAACACCCCCCAACACTGTATCCCTCAACTCCAAGAGATCTCATATCACTGATAATTATTGTATAACTAAAGCACCTTTAACTAACTCCTTCTGCCTTTTCGAGGTTCTGGAGCCTGAATTGCTGAACGTCGTTAGGTTGATGAAAAATAAATTTTCATGTGGATACGATGAAGTCCCAATGAATGTGATAAAGCGGCATATTTCACTGATAATAAAACCTCTCTGTTTCGTAGTGAACAATGTATTTAAATCAGGTGTTTTCCCAGATGCCCTCAAGAAGACACTTGTGAGACCCTGTCATAAAAAAGGTGATTTAGATGATCTTGCCAATTACAGACCAATTAGCCTTGTTACCTCTTTCGCCAAAATTTTTGAAAAACTTCTTTCCAACCGCTTAATAAACTTCCTTGAGAAGTTCAAGGTTTTATCGAAGAGTCAACATGGATTTACTCATGCCAAAAGCACTGAAACTGCCTTGTTTGAATTTCTCCGGAAAATAATTTTTCTTCTCGAAAAAAGTCGAGTTCCAGCGGGGCTTTTCGTTGATTTTTCGAAGGCATTTGACTCTGTCGATCACCAAATATTGTTGAGAAAACTGCAAAAATACGGTATAAGAGGGATACCACTCAAACTTTTTGAGAGTTACCTCACCAATAGAAAACAAACAACTTTTCTATATCATAAGGGTACTCGAGTCCTATCATCTGAAATTACCATAGTTAAGGGAGTACCACAAGGAACTATAGTGGGACCAATACTATTCGTTATTTATATCGATGACTTGCCTGAGATTTTCTGTCCTCAACGAGAATTTATACCATCTACTGCCCATCACTTAACTGAGATTTCACAGCCACAATACACAACTCACGAACAAACATCACCTAGAGAAGACTCATTGGAACATATTTATATGCTGATGACGCTAATGTCTTAACATCAGGCCAGAATATTGGGAAAGTTATGTATAATTTGCAATCATCAATGACGATGATTGAGAAGTGGTGCGTTGATAATAGTTTTGATTCTCAATAGAAATAAAACTAACGTCCTAATGTTTTCAAGTAACCGTTCAAACCTAACATTTCCTGAGACTATTACATTTGATAATGAAATAGTGCAAATATGCTCGTGTACCAAATTATTAGGTATAATTATTGAGAACAATCTTGGCTGGGGATTGCATTGCGAATCGGTCACAAAAAGACTTCATACAATCATATACACTCTGAAAGCTATTAGAAATAGAGTCGATCTAGACATATTGAGGATTGTATATTTTGCAAACTTTCAATCATTAATGTCTTATGGAATCATTTTTTGGGGGGAAGCTCACATGCTGAAAGTGTTTTCATAGCTCAAAAACTAGCTCTAAGAGTAATGTTTCGAATGAAATACAGGGAATCATGTAGAGGTATGTTCAAAAGACATAATATTTTAACTATGACTGGTCTATATATTTATAGAATTTTGTTATTTTTATTTGAGAACAATTCTTATTATAATAACTATAGGAATTCAAATGCTACCAGGAGAATGATTGAGTTTTTGCTACCTGTTCATAAACTATCGAGCACTGAGCATAATGTTTTTTACATGAGTATGAAAGTTTTCAACCATTTACCAAGAAAAATAAGAGATATCAAAGACATCAAAGTCTTCAAAAGAGAATTATTCTCAGTGCTGGTAGAGTGTGAACCTTATACTGTGTCTGAATTCATGGAATTTTGTCGTAGATAGCATAGGGTTTATATTGTGATTTATCTATCGTTGCAATTAATATTTTGTTTTTGACTTGTTTTCATTTTGTTGCGTACAATTCTGGAAATAAATGCCTATTATTATTATTATTATAAACGGTTACGTGATGAAGCGTACAACGTGCTATTAGAATTTCATAAGAAGACTGTGCCATTAGCTACAGTCGATGCGGTGAAAACAAAATTTTTTTTATGTGATTTCCGAAAAGAACCAGAAAAAGTAAGAAACGGTAAGTCGGGATCATCGGGAGATGACGCAGTCAACCTTTGTTCAGCACTGATTGCTTGGCTTAAATGGGTGTCCACTCTACCGATGATACCAAATCTACGATTTTTCGGAAATCTTCTTCACTCATTTTCAAATTATCAATCAAATAATCGTCTCAGTTCGCGGAGCAATGTCATATTGTGTCTCTATCTTGGAAGCACTCTTCCACCTAAAACCTTCTTCGAGGGGGGATCTCCAAAAATTAAAAGAAGGTAAATAGCACAGCGTTTCGGACGAAGCATGGTGGACAGAACTGTGTGAGATAACTAAAGTTCGCCTGCAGTCCCGTTTTGATATCGGCATTCCGCCTGACGCATAGTGTGTACCACCATCAGGCCAGAATCTGCAGTTTTGTACGTCCGCCTGCAGGCGGTTAACTGATAGTGTATGTTGCTGTGCGATATTGGTCTTACGTTCTCCTATCGAGGCGACGGCCTGCAGGCAATCGCATAGTGGGTGGGCCGCATTAGTAAAATTCAACAGAACCTTCGGCTATCATACGTATCGAACACTGTGAACTCAGTTTTAATGAATCATATTATCAAACATTCACTACAGGATGGAATAATGGCCTTTCTGTATGTTTTCGAGACGCAGTCTTCGCATGGGCGCCAGCAGGGGGGTCAGGGGGGGCTGTGGCCCCCCTGAGATTTTGATCCCCTATCGAATTGCTAACACCCTGAGCATATTTTGGGTGAATAAAAATCATGGAAAGTTCTCGAAGACGAATTCCATGTTCTTGTTTATCCAAAACGAAGCTATAAATTCATAAACTACCGCATGCTTATCGGCATTCTCTTCAATCGCTACCAGATGTTCGTTTTATGACCGGGGATGGGGGATTCTTCATGCGACAAGTGGGACTGTTCTCATATTTCAATAATTTTTGTCCATTCTCCAATCAGAATATTTTTTTCCAGAAGGCGGAAACATAGAATCTTTTCATTAGTATTTTCATTCTAGAGAAAGATGTATTCGAATTCGAAACCACGTTGAGAGTGTATTCAGAGAGTATTCTTAGTTTTTAGTGTCTTTGACTCCGAATTGTTTTATTGATGGTATCTGCTTTAATTATTTACGTAGCTGAGTATTTCGTTAGGCGCCTCTCAATGTGAAGTTTCAACTATTATAATTGTAGATTATTGATTGGAAGTGTAAAAAATCCGAAACGTGGCAGTCTTTGGGGTCTGCGGATAGAAGTGAAAACAAACAACAAAACTCGTGAATTGTATCGTAGAGTAGAGTTTTATTTGTAAGGAAGAATAAGAATTAATGACCAATTTGAACATCCTTGATCCCTGATCATTAACGAAAATTAATTCAAAAATGATAACCTAATAGTTCGACGATACAATTCACAAGTTGCTCAGATTTCACTTCTATCGGCAGTCCCGAAAGACTGTTTATTTTGTTTGTTGAGAGTCAATTTTACTTATGTTTCTATATGTATATTAGACTGATTCAAAAAAACCCCCCCCTAATTATCTTCAGGGTATCGAAAAAAGACCTCTGTGAAAATATCAGTTCCAAATAATATCATTTAGAGGCCGCTCATCAATTATTTCTATTTTGCCTACTAATAGCAGGGAAAAAATTTCTTTTTTCAATAAAAAATTCCTAGAACACAAACCAATAGACGGATTTCGTTGTGTGATACATTTTCGTGTAGGCAATCAGAAACACTACAAATATGTCCGTTACGATATTTCGATAAAACGGCCTCTTCAAAAGTTATTCGATTCGATGCTAATATTGAGGTATTTTTGAAGAAAAAAATTATTCAAAAAAATCGACTCTACTTGTTTTCACGCAACCCGCCTTCTAATCATCTTCAGGGCATCGCCAAAAAGCGTCTGTGAAAATATTAGCTTTGAATATTAATATTCAGAGGTCGCTCATCGATGGTTTCTATTTTCGCTGCTGATGACAGGAAAAAAAATTCTTTTTTCAATAAAAAATTTTTTCTTCACGAACCAATAGACGGATTTCACTATATGATACATTTTGGTGTAGGGAACTAGATACTCTACGAAAATGTTTCATACAATATCTCGAAAAAACCACTCGTTCAAAAGTCATTTGAACTTTTTTTTCCAAAATACCTCAATATAAGGTATTAATATAGAGGTATTTTTGAAGAAAAAGTTCGAATATCTTTTGAACGAGCGGTTTTATCGAAATATCGTATGAGACATTTTCGTAGAGCATCTAGTTCCCTACACGAAAATGTATCACCCAGTGGAATCCGTCAATTGGTTCGTGAAGAAAAAATTTTTTATCGGAAAAAAAATTTGTTCCTGCTATCAACAGCGGAAATAGAAATAATCGCTTAGCGACCTCTAAATATTAATATTCAAAGCTAATATCTTCAGGGACGCCCTATTTCGATACCCTGAAGATAATTAGAAATAGAGTTTCGTGAAAACAAACAGAATGGATTTTTTTGAATAATTTTTTTCTTCAAAAATACCTCAATATTAGCATCGAATCGAATAACTTTTGAAGAAGCCGTTTTATCGAAATATCGTAAGAGTCATTTTTGTAGAGTATCTGATTGTCTCCACGAAAATGTATTACACAATGAAATCCGTCTATTGGTTTCTGCTCTAGGAATTTTTTATTGAAAAAAGAAATTTTTTCCCTGCTATTAGTAGGGAAAATAGAAATAAATGATGAGCGACCTCTAAATATTATTATTTGAAGCTGATACTTTCATTAAGGTCTCTTTTCGATACCCTGAAGATAACTAGGGGGGGGTTTCGTGAAAACGAAACATGTCGATTTTTTGAAACAGTCTAATGTATATATTTCATATATTTTTATGATATGATGAATTTATCTTTGGAAAATATGGATATTCTAAAATTTTTCCAAAGGAGATCGAATGCCGATGACGATCGCTATAAGACACCCTAAAAATAAACCATTGTACATCAATGCAGACTCATTCCTCGAGTACTGATAAAGAAACAATCCAAAAAAAAATTATTAATTAACTCCTAATTCAATTAAATTTCTTTAGACTAACAGAAGGGTGGTTTTTAGTTTGGAATAAAATATGCCTACTCTCGATGGTATTACTATTCAGGTATTTTATTTTCAGAATTGTTATTATTATTTTTGTGTGTGTTATGTCTTTTTTATTTATTTTTTCTCAATTTATCAATTCTGATAATATATTTATGTTGTGTTATTTCGAATAATCTTTATGGTTTGTTGCATTTAATCTATATTTTATTGTTATTCATATAATGTTTTTTATGAATATATAATATATATGAATATATAATTTTATCGAAGGTATATGTATATTTGTTTTTATTTCCTTATTACTGGTTGATTTGTCTTTAGTTATAAGCAATCATAAAATTCATTTCATTCCCTTCTCCATAGTATTCACATTTCATTTTCCTTCTAATATTCTTTCATGGATTGTGATTTGTTAAGAAAACATTTACCGTATTATCCTATACATATCACCTTATATTGTTGATATTAAAAAAATGTTGAGGTGGAAATCTTAATCATTTTCAACAAATTCTGCGGGCGCTCATGCATGAATGCAATAAAAGTTATTGTCTGACGAAGGAGTCTGATTTAGACTCCGAAACGTTACGCTTAAGATTTCAAAGTGTTTTCATTTTCTTTCTGTTCATTGTTGGGCAACAATTTTTTCTCGTAAAATTTTGGCCCCTGACAAATTAGTGCTCAAATTTTTACGCAGGGGCCTTTCTTATATTATTAAAAAAAAATTTCTAATTCTTTTTTGTTTCAGAGACTGGGAGAGAAAACCCATATTAAGTTTTCAGGAAAAAATAATACACATACGCTTGACAAATGAAATTCATAAAAATAAAATATGAACAATAATGGACCTTGAAATTCGAATTCGAATACTTCTATCTCTAAAATGGAAATGCAAATTAGACGATTCTATATTTATCCCCTTTTTGAAGAAAATATCCTTGTTGGAACATTTTACCGCTGGTTGATTTTGGCTTCCCCTGGAGCGCCTAAAAAAACCGCCAATAAAACGATGATCTTGTAACGATTAAAGAGAATGCCGACACGCATGGGGTATTTTATGAATTTATGACTTTTTAAAGGCGCGTTGAGTAATTTTTGGGTAAACGAAATTCATGGAATCATCGTCACCGAAAACTTTCCATGATCTTTGTTATCAATTCATGAAAAACATCTGCCGATTACATAATAGCTAAGTCGATTGGAAATCGGAAAATTGTTGTGAATCCAACTTTATATTTCTTCCGAGACAATCAAAAATAAAAACATTTGACCGCTGGTTGATTTTGGCGCCCCCTTGAGCTGGCGCCCGGGCAAGCGCCCCGCTTGCCCCCCCTAGATCCGGGCCTGAGTGATGGTGAAAACACGGCCCTTCAACCCTCTAAAATTGCACAGGGAAGAGGGGTTGAGTAATACTTCATTTGAAAGGTCATGGAACCCTGTTCACAACAGTGTATGAAAAACGTAATTTCGGAAAATCATTCTCGCGAAAAATTCTCGCGAATATTTTGGATATTTCTACAATGTACAAACTCATCTTGATTAAAGCTTTCCAAAAAATTTAAAAAATTGAATTGCAATTATTTCTAACTATTTGTATATGAACAAAAATCAGATAAATCATTTCTGTATGTTGCCTTCAATTGTTGATTGTTGTTCTTAGAAGCTGTTTATCTGGTTATAATACATTTCTTCGATCATTTGATGTATCAATCAATCTGTTTAGTTACTACTTTGCTTATTTGATCAAACTTGAGAAATCATCGAGGGGTAAACATGAAGAAGAGATGAGGTGGAAGTGGAAATAGTAGCAAAATCGTGCCCGAGCTGCTGCAAGAATATTAATAGTCCACTGCATTTAGGTCGAAATAGGCCCAAACTTCGGACTAATTCATACAAAAGCAAATGAAGATTTTTCGGGTAGGTCTCGGTGTCCCAAATGATGTCCCAAAAGTCCCCTAGACGGGAGTGACCGCATAACATTTGGCAACGCTGTAAAGTGCTAAAATGCTGCCCCAATGTGAATTTTCGTGAATATCTCGGTCCCTATCGAACTTACAACAAAAATAGATCAGAGCAAAAAGAAAGCTGATGCAATTTCCTAGAAAAAAGGTTTCAGAGTAGATATGCAGCACCGGTTCCAGCGCAATTTCGACCATTTTTACATGTAAATCTCCATAAGGAATTCTAAGGTCCATTCTGCAATATTTGGTACCCTTTTAAAGCCCCGTTCCAGGTCGTTCGGTAGGGACAGATCAGGGGCCGAATGAGTGGGAAAATATTCAATACCTGGATTGTGGTTAGACATATTATTGTTTTTTTCAAAATCTAATTACTTATTCCTCATTGTTCTAGTTATACTGAGTGTTTCATCAAATATAAAGTTCGATATATTTTGTTTCGATATACTCATATATTAGAGTTATGTATAGGTAGTATAAGTAGATTTATTTATGGGAAAAAAATGAAAAAAAATCGTAAAAATTGTGTTTATTGAAATATTATATACAAGGTGATACAGTTTTATAGGAAATAACTTTCTTGATATATTTGCGTAGTTCATTGTTGTTTCTTTCAAAATCTCATGACTTATTTCTCATTGTTCTAGTTAGACTGAGTGTTTCATCAAATATGAATTTTAATATATTTCGCTTCGTTATACTCGTATATGAGAGTAATGTAGAGGATTAGTAGACATATTCATGGGAAAAAATGAAAAAAAAAATGTAAAATTGTGTTTATTGAAATATTATTTACAAGGTAATGCAGTTTTATTGGAAATAACGTTCTAGATATTTTATGTGTAGTCCATTATCATTATATGAGGTTGATATAATTAGTTTCGACATATTAAATTGTTTAAATCTCAATTTGTTATATCATAAAAAATGCTTAAAATGAAAAAACAAATTAATTACTTTGTCAAATATTTTTCTAGTATTTAAGTCTTCTTCCTGAGTTCATCATTTTCATCACTCTTTCTTTTAGGAAATTCATCCAACGAATAATGGCCCCAAGGTAGAGTGCTGAACGTTCCGGGTTGTAAATAACGTTTATCATCTTCCGGACTCAACGCAATCTTATCTTGAGTAAGGGAATATACATGATGATTTTTTGACCGAATCAAATTTTGAGAAATTGTTTTATGTTTCCATGTCTCCAAACATTCTATGTAATCATCAAAACATATTTTATTCTTCACAACACATTTTTTGATTCCTTTCGCTTTCTTTGTAACACCATAATTTCGAATCATGGACTCAATCTCCTCAGGCTCATATTCATCCTTCTCCCACTGACGTCTTTTCTCATCCAGTTCATCATGAGTTGTTACATTCTTGACTGTATATAGTTTCGATCTCAGAGCAGCATAGTCGGTCATTGGTATTCCATTATTTTCATCTTTCATCATTCCTAGTACCTTCTTATTAACTTGTGGAATCCCATAAGGATTGTCCTTAGGATAGTCAGATGTATCAAAATATTTGAAACAATCGGTTCTCATTACATCATATGGATCTTCAAACACCTCGAAAATGAGCGAGTCTGTATCAGTATATAGCACGATGCAGTTATTAAAAGCATTCCTCATGTAGTCGTAATGGAAATTATAAATAGTGGTTTTAGCTATATCCAGGATACTCATCCCAACATAAATTGGCTTGTTCAAATAAATCTGTAGCTTTTGCAACTCAACGGCCACCAAGTTTTCATTGAAAATAGTGCAATTCTTGAACTCTGGTTTGGCGATATAAGCTTCAGCGCCATAACGCCCAACCCATTTTGTTAGAAGGCGAACATTTACCCTTTTCCGAATATTCTCCATCGTTTTTCCTGCAACAATGAGAAAGTACATATAAATGTATGAAGTGCGAAGCAATTATAAAAAAAACATTATTTTCAATTAAACGCACCAAAGACAGCATTATTCATCAACTTGAATAAATTCTTCTCAAACTCATTCTTAGCATTCTTCCTCAAATCCGTATTCAAATCAATATATGGTTTTAACCAAGCAGATTGTTTGAATTTCAACACCCGATGTATTTTAGTCAGAATCAAACCATTCCTCAAAGCCTGTTTCAGATTTCGATAGTGAATGATATACTTCTGTTTTGAATGTAATGTAGCCATGAGTTTAACGTTTTGCTGAGAAGCTACACTAGGTGTTCGAGTTTTACAATTCATATGTTCTGGACAGAATGGTAAATCTTTATGCTAATCATGTAATTCTCTGGGATATTCAAGATCGACCTCTAAAATATATCCGTCTAAAGCAACATCTGCCACCTGAGTGACATCGATATTTGTATCACACCATTGAAAACCTCCATATGGTAAATACTGTGACATTGCCCAGCCGTATTGATTGTTCACATCAAAGTACATCAAGTAATTTTGTGGTTTGTTCGGCTCATAATTAAGGATATACTTATTATTTGCATGGGCTCTACGTTTTCCACAAATCTGAGTCAATCCTCCACGAACTCCTCGTTCGACAAAGATAAACATGTCAATATCAGTGAGAAGCTCTAATTCTTGTTGAGTACACTTCAACATCGCATCCCATGTATAGCCAGGTAAGGTGAAGTAATGAGCAGGATCCAATCCATATGTCACATGACAACTTGATCGAAATTGTTCAAATACATCGGCTTATAGTAGAATATCACTCTTCATATAGAGATCTGAATATTCACCCAAACTTTTGCATTTGAATTCTTCCCAAACAAGTTGAGCTCTCATATATTTCCTCCTGGGACATTTTTTATCATCCAATTTATTGTAGAATTCTTCAATTGGTGGTAGAGAAGTTTCATCGAACCGTTCAAAAGAATCAATATAATCGAACGGCATCACCCCCTTTAGCGTGAGAAGATTTATGCGTTCTTCCGGTTCTTCAAGAAATTGAGATTTGAGGTTAGGAAATTCCTTCAAGTAGGACGCCAGCTGATCTAAAGATGAAGCCATGAATCGGAAACTGTCAATGAATCGAAAATTAATTCGATAGCTTTCATAATGTTTAGTAAAACTTATATATTTTTCCTTCGTGAACGGAAGTAAATCAATGTTTCCTTTTATTCTGGTTGCAACCTCTTCGATTATGAAATGTGCATCATATCCACTCAAGTTGTGAAATACAATTGGTATAGTATGACTATCCTTATAATTGATATTGCATTCTTCATATGCTGCTCCACGATAATTATTTTCGGAAATCAGATGGTTATGATCTCACACCTTTTTATCTTGAGGTTTGAAAACGCCTTCACATATATGGCAGTGGGTTGCTTTTTGGAATTCGGATTCCTGCTGCGGGGACATTTTAATATCATGGGGGCAGATGAAAACAGTTTCAACATCTTCAGCAAACTGACTCAGCTCATCAGCGAACCATTTCATGCAATCAAGACCTCGATATGACCGATAAAAGCTCAAAGAATCGTCATAAGAACATTTAACAAAGTATCCAATTGCTGCAGCTTTGTGTTCTTGATAATTATTTTTTATAATTGCAGGTTTCAATATCAGCACCCCAGAGGTAAAGTGTGTCAAGTCACAATTTCAAAATTGGACAAAATAGAGATTTTTCAGTTCGATTATTGTTTCAAAGAATGTTGACTGCCATAATTGGGCGACTTGATATATCTAGGTAGTCAAAAATGTGTTCCACTAGCTAGAATTCACTAATGTGAATCCAATATTGTAGATAGTTCGTGTCTGAAAAAATGTGACTTAACACACTTTACCTCTGAGGTGCTGATATGCTTTCTAGGTCGGAATAAATGATGAAAGGTGCCTTCTCTTTATTGTTATGATTTTTGAATTTCAATATATTTTCCCCTATTTTCGGCATCTTTATAGCTGTCTCATTCATTTTCATGCAGTCTTCTGAATGACTCAAAAGTTTTTCTCTCGTACGGAAATAGTGTAAACATCTATCACAAATGAATTTCTTATGCTCTTCTTTGCTCAATTGGTTCGATACAAGTCGTGATAAATTTTTGATCCATACATAATGATATCTAACAGGAGTATCATCTTCCGTATAGCGATCTTGTATCAGAAGTAGGTTGACATGTCTTTCCATCTTGTTTTTGGTTAGGTAAGTTGGTAAGATGATGAAATTTTCTTCTTTCTTCAGAACATAGACGTTGATGGATATTTGGTTTTGTTTCTCAAAATTCGGTATTTGCTTCATCGTCATTGGAAACTGTATTCCTTTCAACTTCAAAACTTTGGAATAATGAGGATATTTGGTAGTTCGTTGAGGGTCTTTCTCGATAGGATGCAGAGCAGAAGTTACAGCCCATGCAAAGCATGCTTTATCGCCATTCTTCACATTGATGCAAGCCCCTTTTCGTTTAATTTCAGCGGGAAGTTCGATGTAGGATGATCCGAGCTGAGGTGTGAACTTATTTATGTTAACTCCTAGGTTAACAACATTCGTGAGAGTCCATCCACTATCCCTCTCTAGAAATTCTTCCAAATCTTTAAGAAGAGGTGCCAACACATTCTTATTGAACCATTCAGTAACATCAGTATCTCTATATATTGGGAAATTGGCAGTATTGAAATATTTATATTCCTTCCGCAGCTGGACGGCTTTCATTATTTCGAATTCTCCACAAAATATCATATTGACTTTAACGGCTTCATGTATTTTCAAAGCATTTTGAATTCTTCTTCGAAAAATTGATTCACAGTCCATCAAGAATTTTTTAGGATCCTTATGCTTCAAATTAGTAATTACACCTGTTCTTATGCGTCTATCGAATGCTGATATGGAGTCATTCCATTGCACTCTGTTCCAAGCTGTCTCATTCCTTCTAGAATATTCACCACCTTTCCAATGTCTTGATTTCAATTGTGATCGATAAGATTTAACATGATTCAATGTTGTCAAAATTTTCTGTTTCTCTCCGTTTGATTTAGTATTTCTCAATCTTTTTGTCAAACGTCTGATGGCAATAGCACATTTTTTTATTCCATCATCTAATGAAGAATTATCTGGAGAAATTCTGAAGTAGCAGAGGAGAGCTGCGATCTTCTCGATGAATGCAGTTAATGATAACATATTCCCTGGTCAGGTGACAAACTGTAAACAAAAATACATTATAGATCTTCTATTTATTCGAAATGAGATGGATTCTTTGAGTATTATAATACAAGATGATGACGAGTAGAGACATCTATTGGAATATATCCACATAAAAATTCATAACTCACATCATTGAGAGATAAAAATTGGATACTCGACATATTTCCAATATTAGTAGATTTTCTACAAAAGCAGCAGAATATATATTCTGTGGAATCTGTAGGAAAGAATTCAATCAATCAAATAACTTGAGCAGACATCTCAATATATATAAAAAATTTACTTTACTATTATAGTGTGCGGAAGAAAATTGACTAGAAATGATAACTTGAAAAAACACGTTATCAAGAAAAATCACAGAATCCATGATCAGATCAACGTTGAACTCTCAGAAGACACTGTGAAAAGATCCATCAGGAATATGATTATGATAGACAGAATATGGAACAAAGTTATCAAATACCAAATACTAGATATCCTCATAAAATTAGTAGTGATAAATATTTTCCCGAAATAAATGATGAGCTGCGCACACTGTATAAAGAAAACTATTCTGAAGATACATCTAGCAGAATACAATTTTTAGTGAAACACCTACGAGAAGTTGACGCTATTTACTAGGATATTAGTAGTATCAGACTGATGATATTTTTATGAATTATACTTTTCTGATAAATATTAAAAACTTATATTTTTCGTTCGAATTTAAAATGTATCTACTCATAACATGTCCATTAAAAAAAAAAAAAAAGATGTGGAGGTGAACCATACGGTTCTTCAATAACCTCCCATGCAACATTTCATATATGAATAATGGGAAATAAAAGTCTGTTTCTTCAAGACAGAGAACTGAAACAAAATAACTATCCATGGTATTTTTCTATCAATTTAAAATAATATATATAAAAAAAAAAAACTATAATTTCTTAACTTTCGCAGAGGTATATATCAATCGACATTATGGAATACGAATCTTCTTTTCAAGCGTTCACTGTTTTCCGTTCGAAACTTTTTCAAGTCCAAATTTTTTCAAATGCTCATATCTCCGAAATCTGAACCCCTTCAACTATTGATGAGTAACACATATTCAACAGGATGTTGAAATTTCAAAATCTTATATCCCTATCGTTGATTTTATAATATACAATAATGCGGTTCCATAAATGCGTTAAATCATATCAAGCTCTGACGTTTAAGTATTGAAAAAAAAAATGAAAATTACCACTTCCCATGTCGCCGAGTCTACACATATTTAACAGGATGTTAAAGTTTCTAAATCATATGTCATCTTCTTTCACCACAATCCCACCCCCTTACCTCTGTTATCATTAATTCTCAAATCAAATCATATAGTTACCAAAACTGACCTAAATTATTCTAACTATATATTTTTTTCTTCAAATGCACATATCCTCGAAATCTATCGTGTAAGACGAGAAATTGATCAAAAATCACTCCTTCTTGACCACCTCTATCGAGTCTAAAAAATTTTTTAAGAGGATGTTAATGATTCAAAATAATATCGCATCGTTATATCATGCCCCGCACCCCTCCATTCTAATCAGTTCATAATGATCATAGGATTTCTCTATCTAACCAAAATCATTCTAAGCCATTTTCTTCATAAATTCTTCATAACATCTTTAATCTAAGCACTAAACATGTAGTAAAACAAAAAACAAAAATTATAATGATGGGAAAAGCACACTCCTTCCACCTATGACAATTCTTCAACTGCCTAATGGGATGATAACATTTCATCATAATATTTAAATTGTAAAAAAGTCATACTTACTCAGAACCGATTTAACCACAATTTCGATAGAAAAGTCACTGAACCGGGAATCTAGAGAACGAATGATAATCGTTGCCGAATTCATCCCGTATTTGTTAACCTGGCGAGATGACGTCATTTCGAATACGTAATAGAACAGACAATCTACATACATCGACCTTATGACATCTTGTCCAGACCTGTATTATGTTATCAATATCAAGCATTATTTTAATAGCGTCCGTTGAAGGTCGAAAGGGCTCACATGGAAATGATGACTTCCTTCAAGAATGAACATACTGATTTGAATATACAGTCGGTGAAATAGCATTCAAAATTGTGAATCAGTATGTTCATTCTTGAAGGAAGTCATCATTCTCATGTGAGCCCTTTCGACCTTCAACGGACGCTATTAAAATAATGCTTGATAACATAATACAGGTCTGGACAAGATGTCATAAGGTCGATGTATGTAGATTGTCTGTTCTATTACGTATTCGAAATGACGTCATCTCGCCAGGTTAACAAATACGGGATGAATGAAAATTTCATCATCTTACCAACTTACCTAACCAAAAACAAGATGGAAAGACATGTCAACCTACTTCTGATACAAGATCGCTATACGGAAGATGATACTCCTGTTAGATATCATTATGTATGGATCAAAAATTTATCACGACTTGTATCGAACCAATTGAGCAAAGAAGAGCATAAGAAATTCATTTGTGATAGATGTTTACACTATTTCCGTACGAGAGAAAAACTTTTGAGTCATT
The DNA here is from genome assembly GCA_038502775.1 of Hippodamia convergens. NCBI lineage: Eukaryota > Metazoa > Arthropoda > Insecta > Coleoptera > Coccinellidae > Hippodamia > Hippodamia convergens. Next base: position 34,480,858 of record CM076609.1, read on the forward strand.
CAGAAGACTGCATGAAAATGAATGAGACAGCTATAAAGATGCCGAAAATAGGGGAAAATATATTGAAATTCAAAAATCATAACAATAAAGAGAAGGCACCTTTCATCATTTATTCCGACCTAGAAAGCATATTGAAACCTGCAATTATAAAAAATAATTATCAAGAACACAAAGCTGCAGCAATTGGATACTTTGTTAAATGTTCTTATGACGATTCTTTGAGCTTTTATCGGTCATATCGAGGTCTTGATTGCATGAAATGGTTCGCTGATGAGCTGAGTCAGTTTGTTGAAGATGTTGAAACTGTTTTCATCTGCCCCCATGATATTAAAATGTCCCCGCAGCAGGAATCCGAATTCCAAAAAGCAACCCACTGCCATATATGTGAAGGCGTTTTCAAACCTCAAGATAAAAAGGTGTGAGATCATAACCATCTGATTTCCGAAAATAATTATCGTGAAGCAGCATATGAAGAATGCAATATCAATTATAAGGATAGTCATACTATACCAATTGTATTTCACAACTTGAGTGGATATGATGCACATTTCATAATCGAAGAGGTTGCAACCAGAATAAAAGGAAACATTGATTTACTTCCGATCACGAAGGAAAAATATATAAGTTTTACTAAACATTATGAAAGCTATCGAATTAATTTTCGATTCATTGATAGTTTCCGATTCATGGCTTCATCTTTAGATCAGCTGGCGTCCTACTTGAAGGAATTTCCTAACCTCAAATCTCAATTTCTTGAAGAACCGGAAGAACGCATAAATCTTCTCACGCTAAAGGGGGTGATGCCGTTCGATTATATTGATTCTTTTGAACGGTTCGATGAAACTTCTCTACCACCAATTGAAGAATTCTACAATAAATTGGATGATAAAAAATGTCCCAGGAGGAAATATATGAGAGCTCAACTTGTTTGGGAAGAATTCAAATGCAAAAGTTTGGGTGAATATTCAGATCTCTATATGAAGAGTGATATTCTACTATAAGCCGATGTATTTGAACAATTTCGATCAAGTTGTCATGTGACATATGGATTGGATCCTGCTCATTACTTCACCTTACCTGGCTATACATGGGATGCGATGTTGAAGTGTACTCAACAAGAATTAGAGCTTCTCACTGATATTGACATGTTTATCTTTGTCGAACGAGGAGTTCGTGGAGGATTGACTCAGATTTGTGGAAAACGTAGAGCCCATGCAAATAATAAGTATATCCTTAATTATGAGCCGAACAAACCACAAAATTACTTGATGTACATTGATGTGAACAATCAATACGGCTGGGCAATGTCACAGTATTTACCATATCGAGGTTTTCAATGGTGTGATACAAATATCGATGTCACTCAGGTGGCAGATGTTGCTTTAGACGGATATATTTTAGAGGTCGATCTTGAATGTCCCAGAGAATTACATGATTTGCATAAAGATTTACCATTCTGTCCAGAACATATGAATTGTAAAACTCGAACACCTAGTGTAGCTTCTCAGCAAAACGTTAAACTCATGGCTACATTACATTCAAAACAGAAGTATATCATTCACTATCGAAATCTGAAACAGGCTTTGAGGAATGGTTTGATTCTGACTAAAATACATCGGGTGTTGAAATTCAAACAATCTGCTTGGTTAAAACCATATATTGATTTGAATACGGATTTGAGGAAGAATGCTAAGAATGAGTTTGAGAAGAATTTATTCAAGTTGATGAATAATGCTGTCTTTGGTGAGTTTAATTGAAAATAATGTTTTTTTTATAATTGCTTCGCACTTCATACATTTATATGTACTTTCTCATTGTTGCAGGAAAAACGATGGAGAATATTCGGAAAAGGGTAAATGTTCGCCTTCTAACAAAATGGGTTGGGCGTTATGGTGCTGAAGCTTATATCGCCAAACCAGAGTTCAAGAATTGCACTATTTTCAATGAAAACTTGGTGGCCGTTGAGTTGCAAAAGCTACAGATTTATTTGAACAAGCCAATTTATGTTGGGATGAGTATCCTGGATATAGCTAAAACCACTATTTATAATTTCCATTACGACTACATGAGGAATGCTTTTAATAACTGCATCGTGCTATACACTGATACAGACTCGCTCATTTTCGAGGTGTTTGAAGATCCATATGATGTAATGAGAACCGATTGTTTCAAATATTTTGATACATCTGACTATCCTAAGGACAATCCTTATGGGATTCCACAAGTTAATAAGAAGGTACTAGGAATGATGAAAGATGAAAATAATGGAATACCAATGACCGACTATGCTGCTCTGAGATCGAAACTATATACAGTCAAGAATGTAACAACTCATGATGAACTGGATGAGAAAAGACGTCAGTGGGAGAAGGATGAATATGAGCCTGAGGAGATTGAGTCCATGATTCGAAATTATGGTGTTACAAAGAAAGCGAAAGGAATCAAAAAATGTGTTGTGAAGAATAAAATATGTTTTGATGATTACATAGAATGTTTGGAGACATGGAAACATAAAACAATTTCTCAAAATTTGATTCGGTCAAAAAATCATCATGTATATTCCCTTACTCAAGATAAGATTGCGTTGAGTCCGGAAGATGATAAACGTTATTTACAACCCGGAACGTTCAGCACTCTACCTTGGGGCCATTATTCGTTGGATGAATTTCCTAAAAGAAAGAGTGATGAAAATGATGAACTCAGGAAGAAGACTTAAATACTAGAAAAATATTTGACAAAGTAATTAATTTGTTTTTTCATTTTAAGCATTTTTTATGATATAACAAATTGAGATTTAAACAATTTAATATGTCGAAACTAATTATATCAACCTCATATAATGATAATGGACTACACATAAAATATCTAGAACGTTATTTCCAATAAAACTGCATTACCTTGTAAATAATATTTCAATAAACACAATTTTACATTTTTTTTTTCATTTTTTCCCATGAATATGTCTACTAATCCTCTACATTACTCTCATATACGAGTATAACGAAGCGAAATATATTAAAATTCATATTTGATGAAACACTCAGTATAACTAGAACAATGAGAAATAAGTCATGAGATTTTGAAAGAAACAACAATGAACTACGCAAATATATCAAGAAAGTTATTTCCTATAAAACTGTATCACCTTGTATATAATATTTCAATAAACACAATTTTTACGATTTTTTTTCATTTTTTTCCCATAAATAAATCTACTTATACTACCTATACATAACTCTAATATATGAGTATATCGAAACAAAATATATCGAACTTTATATTTGATGAAACACTCAGTATAACTAGAACAATGAGGAATAAGTAATTAGATTTTGAAAAAAACAATAATATGTCTAACCACAATCCAGGTATTGAATATTTTCCCACTCATTCGGCCCCTGATCTGTCCCTACCGAACGACCTGGAACGGGGCTTTAAAAGGGTACCAAATATTGCAGAATGGACCTTAGAATTCCTTATGGAGATTTACATGTAAAAATGGTCGAAATTGCGCTGGAACCGGTGCTGCATATCTACTTTTCAGATCGTTTTTTGATATAACCAACGGTTTCGTCACAATCTTGCCTTCAATTTGAACGTATGTGATATTCTGGATAATGGAGGTCACATTTTATATTTCTGAGGACTCTTCAAATGGTTCGGCATTCAGGCAGGATTTTCCATGGCAATTGCCACAAACCGGTGAGCAACTCCGACTGCCACACATTGGTCCACAACCTTTCGTACAGTTGCCAAATATCATTTTTAAAAGAAAATCAGGCGCAGGAAGTTGGGATGTCGTTTTTGGTTACAATATATTGTCTTTTGACATCCATCCCCACTCCTCAGGATTCAAATTTTTACCAAGCCATGGTTGTACTTGATAGTACACCCGAAACAGATGTTCACAGATGTTGTTGTGCTGCGTCGAGAGTTGGGGGTAAAAGATTCAATCTCACTGGTCTGCTTCTGCTCACAGCTCTAATCAAGCAAGAATACCGGTATTTATTGATGCGGCAACGAGGCTGACGAGGAGAAAGAGAAAATAGCAAAAAAAAGCCCAGCGTAAAATAATTTGTCATGTTTCAACCCTCATTTTCAAAGAAAATATTATAGCACTTGCTGAAAAAAGAGGAGATGATTAGGCAAAATCTGTTAAAAACAGTGTAACGTTTGACACAGATATAGTTGCACCTCGATCTAAATATCATCAAATTTGTTTCAACAAATTTAACTTGCCAGTCTCCGAGAAAATGAAGATATTGTGATCACCTCAAAGGAAAACAGGATATCTTGAATCAAGCTTGATACAATAGGAAAGATTCTGAGGCAGAATTATCGGTACTTCTGCGCTAGGACGAACTGAAATTTACAAAACTAGTTTCTATCCAATATCTGCTCTGTTCAATAAAGGAAAGACCGCAGCTTTGAAAACGGTTAAGGAACTCTTGCTTGATTACAGCTGTGAACAGAAGCAGACCAGTGAGACCGAATCTTTTACCTCTAACTCTTGACGCAGCACAACAACATCTGAGAACATCTGTTTCGGGTGTACAACAATGGCTTGGTAACAATTTGAATCCTGAGGAGTGGGGATGGATGTAAAAAGACAATATATTGTAACCAAAAATAACAACTTCCTGCGCCTGATTGCCTTTTAGAAATGATATTTTGCAACTGTACGAAGGGTTGTGGACCAATGTGTGGCTATCGGAGTTTGGGACTTCGTTGCTCACCGGTTTGTGGCAATTGACATGGAAAATCCTGCCTCAATGCCGAACCGTTTGAAGATTCCTCAGAAAAATACAATGTGACCGATGCAGGAATCCAAAACGCTGAGATTGACTCCACGGATATCATTGAAGAAAATATACATGCATTCATAGAAGGAGAAGAAAATTAGCGTTCGAACACCTTTCCAAAAAACAAAGAAGTCGTGGATTAGGCCTATTAGGGGATACCACTTCGAAAAAAATGCGCCCTGTAGTCATCCTCAAAGGTGGTGTGGAACAGAGTACCTCCATTATTCAGAATATCACATACGTTCAAATTGAAGGCAAGATTGTGACGAAACCGTTGGTTATATCAAAAAACGATCTGAAACCTTTTTTCTAGGAAATTGCATCAGCTTTCTTTTTGCTCTGATCTATTTTTGTTGTAAGTTCGATAGGGACCGAGATATTCACGAAAATTCACATTGGGGCAGGATTTTAGCCCTTTACAGCGTTGCCAAATGTTATGCGGTCACTCCCGCCTAGGGGACTTTTGGGACATCATTTGGGAACCGCGACCTACCCGAAAAGCCTTCATTTGCTTTTTTTTGTATGAATTGGTCCGAAGCAAAAGTCTAATTTCAGTGGACTGTTAACAAAACCATCCTGAACGTAGCGTTCGCCATGAGTAAGGGAATTGATTTAAAAATTTGTTGTGATGGGTTCAGTAATGATTAAAAAAAGACACCCATTGGAATTATGAAAAAGGAAGGAGCTGCTGTGGCATAATGGGACATGACCAACTTATGCTAAATACGCAATCTGTACGACAGTTTTCTACAGCTTCCGATATTAGCCAATTTTTCAGAATTTTACATAAACACAATTTCCATTCGTACCTACAAAATTGAATTATTCGTGAATTGAACGATGACTTGAATCGAAGGCAAGAGTTTTGCGAAATCCGGCCGTATCAACAGTAACTAAAATTTCATTCACAACGTTTGCTATTTCGAAAAATGCACTTTTTAACTTAATGAAGAGGTAACTGTTGGATTTAGGGTGATACAAATCCTCATATATTTCGAGAAGCTCACACTAGACGTCCGAAAAAGCTAAACGGTTGGGTAGGAATTTTGGGAGGCCACCTAAATGAACCGCTTTTTATTCCTGGTAATTTATCTTGAAATGCTGGAAAATGCAATTGTCACGTTGATAACAGAAAAATAAGAAATAGGTCCTGTTTTACTTGAACAGCAGAACAGCAAAAAATTTTCTTGTCAGTTTCAATCCTAATCGAAATTGACTTGGTTTGATGGCTCCTAAATCTCCTTCTTCATATTGTTTTAGTCTCTTTATTTCTCTCGTATTTCAATGAAATTTTCCTCTCAAGTCTTTCTAGCATTTTTTCTCGACTCGTCAAATTGCTTTCTGGCATTATCTTTCATAATCTCCCTCTTCTTTTCTTATATTCACAACACTTAACACTCGAAAAGGCGTTATATTTATTCTCAAAATTTGACCATTACTTTTGGGGGCGTCACTGGTGACTGATGACAAATTAGTGATCAAATTTTTACGCAGGGGCCTGATGACAAATTAGTGATCAAATTTTTACGCAGGGGCCTTTTTCCATTATTTAAAAAAATTTTCTAATTGTTTCTTGTTTCAGAGACTGGGAGAGAAAACCAAAATTAAGTTTTCAGGAAAATGCAAAGACCTCCCAGACAATATTTCAATAGATATCTGAGATTCCTGTTGTTCGAAATAGCAACCAATTTTCTCTTTCGCTTTAGTCTTCTTCTTGACTGCAGCTTGGATTCAGCACTCGATATCTGCGATAAATATTTACTTGCGTCAGTCTGTAATTTTGTCGGCAAAGCTATCTTAAAAATATGTAAAACTGGATGAAATGTTAGTTTCTTCATGTTTTAAAACGATTGTCTGTATATTTCCAAAATTTGATATTATACATATTTCCGCAATACATCTTTTACTGGTAGAATAGAGAGATATTATGAACCTTTCAATGTTTCCAGTCAATCCTTGAAATGATTGCAGTTGTTTTCCACTTGTAGTTACAGGAAAAAGATCAATTGCTAGCGTCTTCTCTGGGTTGTAGTTTTCCATCTTTTACTCTTTCCCAATGTTGGACGACTACTACAGGTTTCACACCAATTTTATCGTGAAGATTCTTTCGTACAACCCTTATAGTTATTTTAATTGTTATGTAGGTCTTAGCAGGAATATTTTCTGTGGTTGAACGTTTTGCTGGGAACTGCGACGCCAGAATTCCAAATTCTCTGCAGCTGAAATAATTCGCACCTCTATTCTTGTCTGGACAATCCCCGGATTTATGTCCACGGTTTGAACAATTGAAACAACGCTCTTGCATAGTGCGAACGTTTCTATAAAAAAGAGCTAGATAACTCATGGTATGATGGCATGAGTTCAACAGTTATCCTGCGTCAGAGTTTTATTTTTCATGACATCATGAATATTGCACTTTGCTTCAAGACACCTTCATTTCGAAATTTCTTCATTGATTAGTAAAGAAAAAATATGAGATCAAGGGAGTTTGTTTTTTCTCCGATCGTGGGAAAAGTGACACCACTTTGATCTATCTTCTATGCGCAAAGCAAACATTCCAGAATAGTGGGCAGTTGCTGAGCAATTGGAAAATAACAGTACGGTAATATTCTTACAGCAGTGCTGTAGCGTGCGTAATGTTACAAATGGATTATTATAATAAAATGGAACAAAGTATGGTTTATTTTTATATTGCTAAAGTTGTTATAAAAGAAAAAAAATGAAACATGTAATTCATAACGATATTTTTGAACACAAATTAATTTTTGTTGATATTTTCATTTATTGTACAGTTTGCACCATTTGTAAATTGTACTGGAGGGCAACGAGAATTTATAGACGTTGAAGCTGCATGGCTAATTGTTTGGTCCATCTCCTTTCGATCATTTTCATTTGAAGTCGAGACAGGGTTGTTGAATATTTCATAAGCCACTTCTATTTTTTTATTAAGTGATTCGCAATATATTCTTCAGCCACATTGGAAGATTTCCATCCTCCGTGGAGCTTCAAAGAAAGAATATCAGCTCCAGCATCTACCAAATCGCCAATGTTTTGCTGATGATCTTCGGAATCAATGTCCTGTATATTCTGTCGGATTTGGCAACTGTAAATAACTTGCAATAATTTGCACAATTTTTTCAAATTGATTTATTCCAATGGTTTCGTTAATGATAAATGATCTAGGTTCATTTGTTTTTGTTTCTGGTATTTTTAGCAGGTATTTTTGAACCGAAATCTTCCGTATCCTGAACTTTCATTCGGACAAGCTCATTTCGTCGATGGGCCCCTGCTATTCCAAATATTATAGCTACCTATTGTATATTTCGAATTTTATGTAATTCAAGTAATACTATTATAGCTATATCTACTTACTTTCGTCGATACAAATATGTCATCTGGGGCCTCTAAAATGAATTTCTGACCTTGTTATTGAGTTGAAAGTTTGGATTTTTCCGGTTTGTATCCTGTAGCTTGATATTTTAAAAATACTCTCAGTTGTTGGTACTGGACAATATCAATATTATTATTAATAATATTAATATTATTAACAGACAAAGATGTGCCCACAACGTCGAAGATTTCATTGTTTTAGCCTTCAGTGCATTCTCAGAAAAGAATACATCGTTGTTTTTCTGCAAAAATCTATGGAACGTTGGTACGCAAGTTCATATTTCTCTCTGGATTACGCTGGAAGTAAATTAGGCGAAGCCGCGTTCGCGGCTATGATAAAAGTTTTGTAAAATCACCGATTAATTTTTGATTTAATTTATAATGAACAAATTACCAAGCTCCTCGCGCGCATTCTCAACTATGGCTGCACGGTGCGGTCTAGAGTTATCGTCTATAAATTGAAAAGTTTCATCAATACAGAGTGAAAATTTGGCAAAACATTGTCGATGACATGCTCCCTATAGTAGAGTAAGGCGGTCATATGCCCAGGACAAATTTGTGGATCTGTGCGCCCGTTGATATATATCCCGGCCCATACCTTAATACTACCCCCTCATTTTGGATGGATTTCTTGGACATAGGGACGACTACAGAGTATGCGTGGGATTGTCCATACCCTTATTCTTCCAGAATCGGAAAATAGTCCATATATGGATTCATCAGTGAAAGTGACACTGCGCCATTGATCGTTCCAATTGATATATTGCCTTGCCCATTCCAGTCTTTGACGCTTATGGTCAAGTGTAAATGGAACTCCTATTAATGGACGTCTAGAACCTAGATTCACCTTTCTCAAACGTCGTCTGATGGTTTCGATGGAAACTTGGAACCCATCTGCATTTTGAAGAGTATACCGTAGCATTCTACACCTAGATGTAGGCTTTCTGCTCGCCGAAACGGTGATGAAACGATTTTGAGCAGGTATTTCGTCCCCCACCAAGCCTTGGTCTTTCCAACACAGAACCTGTCTCCCTGAACCTATTCCAAAGTCTCATACTGATTTTCATTGGATGGATTCAAGTTGTTATTGAGTTTCAAATGATTTTACAGCGATTTTCTCGAAGATTACATACTTTTCCAAACGATTGAATACGATATCCCTAACTCTTGTGGAGCAGTATATTTTCATGAAATTCATTTTCAGTATGTTTTTATCTTCTGTAGCTATCAACTTTGTCAGTTAGCATGTCGAATAAATCATCGCAGTTTTGTATTTTCAATCGAATTTGTATACAACTGTGACTGTGATCATTTTCCTCTACTGACAGCTTTTAGAAAATAACCAAAGTTAATTGTTCTTTTGAGGTGAGATCATTGAGTATAAATTTAATAATTTTAGTACTCAATGGTGAGATAAAAAAAGAATGACCCCTGTATAGAAGTATTTCATATACGGAAAACATATTAGAGCTGGCAACACTCCCCGTTCATGTAGTCGACTGGTGATCGTCTGTCTCGGTGTCTCCCCACTAATTGTTTATCACATCAAAAGCACGTGGTGCAATAGTGATAACATTCCGTGGAGCCAATGGCTGAGTTTCGGCGATTATACAATTCACAATATCACTCATATCAAGATTTAGTCATTTATTTTTCATTACTACGCGTTTGTATTGAATTCGGTGGAATCACGCTGGACGTCTGAAAAATTCGAAAATCTATTTCTATTATATGTAAATTTCACAAGTTCGCCAGTCGAAAAACAACGGCATATTCATGTTATCACAACAAATATTGGTTGAAACTCTCGAGATATTTCAGATAAAATATTTGTAGTAATAACCGGTCAAGTACCTCAGTGTTATTATGCTAATGAAGGTGTAATGAATTATACAAATTTTGTTGATAACATACACAAAAAAAAAAACAGAATGAATTTCCACTTTCAACAATGGTCTTTGATTCATTCAACATTGGCGTAACTAAAGTTGAGTAATGGAAGGGGTGTATCCCATCAGTCAGGAAAATCTTTCAATATTTATTTTTTTAATTGTTACTTACAATTTTTTTATCAATGAGAGGGGGCTTACGTCCCCAATAATCCTCCCTCCGTAACCCGGTAACCCCTATGATTTATATATATTGTGTTTTTTCTAGTAAAGAGAATGAGATGTTCCTAGAAAGTGAGAGATATAATAATAATAAACTTTCACGTAAACGTTCATTACAGAACTGAAAGTAGTGCTGAAATGAACTCATTACATTACAGCATTGTTTTCAGTTATATTTTTCGTTTCGTGGTTGTCAACTCTTCCAATCCTATCAATGTCAGTTCAAATTCCGTAATCTATCGATCGTAATCTATCAGACCGAGTCTCTGGGAGAGAAAACCCAAATAAAGTTTTCAGGAATATGCAGACCTCCCAGAAAATATTTTAATAGATACAAACTGCCAAGATGAAATACAAAAGTCACTAGAATGACGTATTATCTGAATTTTTATTTGCATTTCGAGAGGATTTTGCGAAACTTGACTGAAGTAGAAAAAATATCGTCTAATACTCGTTGCAGAAGGCGTGCGTTTTCTTTTAAAGTTACATTTTTATGACCTTGTATGGAAGGGTTTACTGGTGCCTACAAAATAATAGTATATTCTAAAAAAAGTTGTAGAATGAGCTCCTATTTTCCAACACGAAAACGAAAGCATGAGTATTAGAATTGTCTTCTGCAACGAGTAGGTATTAGATGATATTTTCTCTATTTCAGTCAAGTTTTTTTGAAATACTCTCGAAAATCAAATAAAAATTCAGATTAGTGATTTTCGCATTGTATCTTGGCAGGTGGTGTGACTTACGAAATTTGACAGATGACGGAATTTGAATTGATCTGATTTGAAAATTGAGAGGATCGGAGGTTAGTACTGACAACCACAAAACGAAAATTATAACTGAAAACATTGCTGCCATGAGTTTCATTACAGCATTACTTTAAGTACTGTAATGAACTCATTACGATACAGAAATAGAGAAGTGATTAATATCCGATCGAATTTCTATGGAGATATGGGCTTAATACTGTTCGGCAGATCTCTATGATGCAGAACCAGTGTCGACAGTTCAAACCTACTCATCATATTGAGCCATCGATAATATCATAACATACACTGTCGAAGGCCATATACAAATCTCAGACAAGAATTAAGAATTTTTTCAAACTGTTCTATAATCTCCTCATCTAAAAATGCAAAATTTAATAAACTGTAGCGAGCTTATTTGAATTGGCGTGCTTCAACAATTTCACTCATCATATCATAAGACCCTCTCGGTACATCTTGCTTCATTTTTTATCTTGAGAAAACCATAGAATAGCTGAGCATTATCAGCATTTAGGTGAGTAAACCTACTTACTCCAACAATTCAGTTATACATAACGAGTGGAAGGAACGTAAAATTAACCCTGTGGCGCACCTATAAATCATATGAGGAATCTATTATGACATATATCATTACCACTCTTGACCTCTTCTTCCAAGAAGATTCTGTTGATGAAAGCACTACGTGGGAATCCTGTAAAGTTCATAATAGAAAATAAGACCTACTTAACCAGCGTATCCAATGGTTTTGAAAAATGTAACACTTTTTCTAACATTGCTAATTGGACAAAAATTCCCAACTCTCCTTAGACTTCCTAGATTTCACAATATCAATATGTCTCCCACAATTACTAATCGATTCTGAAGGTGGTAAATGATATGGTCAACCATTTTTCCTGACGCCATATCCGAAAATTTCAATTTATGGTGAATACGCAACAGTTTTGCTCAGACCCAGATTCAAATTTATATGATCTTGGATACCAATTATTAATGGAAACAAAAATGAATGGATTATGTGTTTCAACTCATATTATACAGATAGTATAAATTCACGTGCACCATGAAAGCGATTGACGATTAAGGTATTACTATCAATTGAATATTTCTCACTGAAATTGGGAACTTGTGATAACGTATTGTATTCATTCATATAATAATATTATATATATGAAACAATCTCATCGAATAAGGGAATTGTAACATGTGTAATAACTAGCAAAAAAAAATTACAGTTATAACCAGGCAAACAAAGATTAAAACACAGGAAACAATCAAATCATATATTTTATATTAAATGTAATATATGCAACATCTAAGAAGTGGTTCAATATAATTGATATACAGTACTTTAAAAATATTCAACAACATAACGGTAAAATATAAAATACACACAACAATAAAAATCAGGCAACTACAAATGAAACATCAATAATCTTAAAGATAATCATCGAGTTTCCCTAAACGAAATGGATGGCACAAAAAATCAGCATAATCGAGCTGTTTGATCATATACGTATTTATTTATTCATTTGTAAATTCTTTCACTAAAAAACAAAAAGTTCTAATTTATTAGGAGCGTTTGTGCCTTCACAGAAATTATAATATATGGATGGAGTGTACACTTTCTCAGATGAAGAAATACATGAAATATTCTCGGTTCAATTGAAACAATCTCCTGAGAATTATCGTAACTGATATGTAAATGCAAATTATTATTCAGGTTTATTTTAATGTTTGGTAATCATTTCAGAAGTATACGTATCTCCACAAAAAAGAGAAGATAATGACAACGAATTAAGTAATTGGTTTGTCTCATTCTGAATAGATAAAAATATATTCTTGGAAAGAATCATCATTATTTGGTCACATTACTAAAATAGTGAGTAAAAGTATTATTGCAAAAATTTATACAAAATGATGCTTCTTCTCAAAGTGTTATCAAAATATGATAGTCGAAAAAAATAAAATAGAAAGTTAGTTGTTTGATATGGCGCAGTTTAAATTTTATCACAGATAGTAATCTTCAATCAGCCACGCGGGTATCCAAGAAACGGAGGTTTATCGAACCCATAATGTTCCAATAGTCTCGATGCACAAAGATTCATCCAATCTTTCTCTTTATGTTCAAAATCTGTAAAAGGTTAACATGAGATATCATTTCATCCAATCGGATCTACTTTCTATGTTGTTAAATTCATCATGCCTCATTATTCAACCTAGACAAAAAAACATTTGATAATACAAAAGATCAATCGACAAAATAGGAGGATACAAAATAGGGAACAAAACCCATGATCGTCTCCTGGAAATAAGGTATATCTGAAAGACTATTTCTCGAAAAGAATACACGAGTTGTGTTTGGTCAAAAAGGACAAAAGGATTAGGAAGTTATTGTCCAGGTCCAACAATAAAGAGGTTTATAACATCAATCCTTATCCATTTGAACAAAAAACCTGATAATTTATTTCTGATATCAGTCTAATATGTAGGTATACTTCATTCCTTGTGCACTTTAAATTGTAAGTTTCTCGAAATGGAAGATTATGCAAACAATGTTATTATTGATTTATTCATAATTTATGGTGAAAATGGAAGAATAATTGATAGATCATGCAGGAGCTTCAACAATATATCCTGATTTGCATAACATGACAAAAAAGAAAGACGAAGCCAAGTTTAGTCAAGGATTTTGGAACGGGAGAAATCAGCACTTCTGGTCGCCGGTTAATCCATTTGTTATAAAAGAAACAGGAAATCAGTTTCAATTTAGGATAAACGTGTTTTGTCTGCTCATGGATAATCAGGTTAGATTTTTTTTTATGATGAAAACTTGAATGCTGCAGGGTTTCTGAGAATTTTAACTGACGTAGTTGAGAATTTCCTCGATGAACTGCCTCTTGGAATGGCCGTCGATAGATGGTTTCAAATGAATGGTGCTCCTGCTCATTTGTCAAGAGAGACAGATTTTAAACTGACGAATCTGTTTGAGGACCGCTGGTGGGGAAATAGAGAACCTAAGCTCATGCCACCTCGTTCTCCAGATCTCACTTCATTTTACTTTTATTTATGGGGTAGAATAAAAGACATTGTGTACGCAAATCGAATTGAGAACAGAGAACAGCTGAGTAACAAAATGATAGAAGCGTTTCCCAATTTAGATCATTTGGAAATTCGGGATGCGACAGAGTCTGTTCTCTGTTCGAAATCGCATATTGAAGTGCCTTGAACAAGAAGGAAGACATTTTGAACATTTGCTCCAATGAAACCTTTTTCTTCTATTTCACCTCATATTGTTTCAAGCTCTTTTTTCAAAGCTTAGCATAATTTCCGCAAATTCTTAATTCTGGAGAATTTCTTTTTTGTCATGGTAGGAAAATTTGAATTTTCAGTAATGAAATTGTTACATGTTCTGTTAATTATTCTTTCGAAAACATTAAAACTTATTACAAATTATTTTTTTCTGCATTCCTGAGAATTTTTTACGTTGACTTCACTGATACTCACATTGAGAACTCTAAACCAATTTTTGTTCTCGCATTACAGATGATAATTCAAGAACTTAACTCGTCTGGACTATAGAAAATATTTTCTCGATAACAGAGATTTCCAAAAATTTCACTTTACCGCTAATTATTTTCCAGTAGAAAAACACATTCGTTGAGATTGAAAATTGAAGAAAAAATAGTTTTTCCTGAATATCTCGAAAGATTTTCATTTTGGAATAAAAGTCTTGGTTATGCTCCTATTATATTTTGACGAAGATTTCGAAAATGCTTCGAAAAAATGGGGTTCCAATTTGAAAAAAAAAAGATTTTTTCGTCACTTCTAACTTTGACAAAGAATTTTTGACCTAATGTATCATGTTCTGAAAATCGCGCTATCGGAAAAGAAGCATCAACCTTTCTTCTCCGAGATTCTCAAAAATGAGAATTTTCAATGAGAAAACCTCGAAGTTGTCTGTATTTCAACAGAGTTCACTTCCGAAAGAACCGGAAGTCCTAGAACCTTAAAAAAATATAGGAGAAGACGTCTTTTTACTTGAAGCTCACCTTTAGAATTTCAATCCTGAATCTTGTGTCTTTCCTAAAAATATTCTGTAGAGCCATATTCGTGAATAACCATGTGTATGTATAATCGTAGTTGGTTTGTTTAACTATTATGACAACACATTGAATCGATTTTATTTATCAATCCACAATACATACAACATTTTTGCGAACAGAGAATTTCTATCATAGCAAGTAGACTCTATCACTGACTTCAGATCTGGGACCTATTATAGTATTTTGTAGTCTTCCCTTAATAAGTTAACTTTATATTGCATATTATTTTTTATGTTATCCCTAATTTGCATCAGGTTGATATAACTATCCGGGTCGATGCCTAGCTGAGATGAATTTGTGTATGCAAATTTCAAGCAGAAAGTCCAATATTCCAGAAAAAGCGTTCTGTATGGCGGTTGGTGTACACTAAAAAATTGACTATTTGCGAACTTCAATTCATTATAGACCTTGAAACTTAAACACCATGGAAAATTGGCATTATCTTGATATGTTAATTCGAATGCAGACTTCGAAATCATCAAAAATAATTAGGAAATTGTATAGCAATTCCAACAATACTGACCTTTCACTTCCTTTTATCACATCTCAGGAGAATTTCGACATTGTTAATTCACCAGTAAGGTCCGGAGTTTTCGAAATGTGTCCAACTGGCGAATTCTGACCATGTATTTGTGTTGACAGACGAGGTTTCTACATAAGAATCTGGGTTATGTTTTGTTTTTGCGGTTGGTATTTCATTTTGGCCGTTGAGAAAACTGTCATTCGAGTTCGTCCTTGGCAGGAACTTCATTCTTTTCAACAAAAGATAGTTCATATTCCTGTTGTTGTCCCAGTATTCCGTTTCATTGCACTTGAAACATATACAAAATTCCAACCTTTTCGATTTTTTCGGGAGATTCAGAGTGAAAGTGAAGGTGTCGTAAACTACGTAAGCTGATGTCGCAGCGGGTGACGGTAAGGTGTTGGGAACGTAAGAGCAACATGTATCTTCGTGTGTCGTCCAATCATCGCTAGAAGATCTGACGAAAATGATCTTTTCGAAGGACAAATTCGCAACTTTGATCGATCCGAAAACTTGATCTTCTTGTTCTTTTACTAAAACGTTCTCCAAGCAAACATTCTGACTGTCAAGTCTGTGGCGGAACTCCACATAATCTGAAGCAGGCTGCGGAAAAGTAATCTCCCAACTTATATCGGATTTCACTGGATCTGCACTGATTCCACGGGTTACTTCGAATAGAAATCGTTTGGTCCAAAGTGGAGGAACGTTCGACGGCTCCGTCATTAATCGCACATGTGTCAAAGACATTCCTTTGTCATCCGCAAATACAACTTTCTTCTTGTTTTTTGTTGGGCTCTGATTGTCTTCATCAGAAGATGTCTCCTCGGATGTTCTTATTATCAGAATCGGTTTGCTCGGTCGGCTGAATTGTTTCGATGAACATCTGACTGGAAAAGAAGTTGATCTTCGCATCCTAGGGATTGTTGGTACATCTCGGAACGTCGTGAGAAAGGGTTGGTGGTTATGTGATAAAAACTCCGTTGGAGGGCTGTGTGAGAAGACTGGTGGACTGTGTGACAACAACATGTTGTAGAAATAGGTTATACCTAAAAAGAGAAATATTTATTACATTAATTATTCAATTTGATGAGTTTCGTAATGAAAATTCCATAAAAGCACTGACATGATATCAGGGCCATAAGGCAGTCGCTCTACAGTGGAAAAATATTTCGAAGACATTCAAGTGAAGTCCATAAAAAATGTCAGATGTGAAATTATACCAATCCGCAGAATGAAGGCAAATAGGTCAGAAAAAATAGGAGTATCGGTGAAAACTACCATATTTTACTCATAAATATGGGGGAAATCTTTGTATTTCAGGACATCTTATACCTTCGGACATCTATGATACCACCAAACTATTGCAGTCTGTAGAGCAATTCAGTATTACTTTTCGTATGATATAAAAAGGGGCATGACGATTAAAGTTGGCGATTTGGATTTGATTCCTATATTGCGAACTATTTTTTATGTTGTGATATTCGATTTTGTGCATTTGTTTCAACATAAGAAATTGAATTAAGTTTAGTAAATAAGTATAAGCATTTATAATACAGTTGACTTTCAATGATTCAAACATTCAAACATTCGATAATTCGAAGTAACTTTCGGGTCCCTCGAGAAACACTCGCTAAATCGAAATATTACAATGCCATTAGGTACACTCAGTAAGTCGAAGCAAAACAAATCTCCAGTAGAGCAAAAACACGCTATAATTCGAACTTCTTTTTTTCATACTCTCTATATTTCGAAGTTGCGAGTTTCAACATGTCCATATCCCAGGGCACGCCAACGATGAGATACTTAAAAATTTTCAAACTTGATTAGAATACCGTATCACTAGGCGCAGTAGATTTAATTAATTGTCTCGTTTTCTTTTCCTATATCAATACAAGTATGAATCACAAGCAAAAATGCTTGTCATTATTCGAAAAAAAAAAAGAATTTTCCCCTCGTTTTTCCCCGTTCATCTTCTCGTGACTAACAAATGAATGTAAGAAAAAGAAAATTCTTAGCCTTTACGAAGGCACATCGAGAACATTTTTGAAACATAGATGAATTCAAAATAGTAATCATCGAAATGAATACCATTTTCAATTCCCAGGCTCAGAGATCTTTTATCATGAGGTTGGAGAAATGATATTAGATTTTGTCATTTCGATGATTACTATTTTGAATTCATCTATGTTTCAAAAACAATAACAAATGAATGTTTTCATATGCACTCTTTCACCCTTTCAACCCGTTTCATTATTGCCATTGATATTATGAATCTCTCTATATTTCGAACCTCTCGATAATTCAAGGTTTTTTACTGGTTCCTTAAACTTCGAATTATCGAGAGTCAACTGTATTGTATTTTAACAGGAATCATATAAGTTTTTGGCCTCCAAGTGATACTCGTAATTCAAGTCATGATGGCAGGAATTTCTACCTCGAGACACATAAATTATTGTACCTTGTGACAGTCCCATGTTACAAGCCAATCATTTACATGGCGAAGTCTGCATTTTTTCAAAGTAATTTGTTCGGTAGGTAGGTATTCACCATTCAGAAGTGAAAACAAAGCGACCCGGTCCAATCATATTCATATTATAAAGATTAAAAAGAATTGCATTATAGGAACTTCCTCTACCTATCGAAAAGGCGAAGTCCAGCAGATATGCTAATCAACTTAAAATAACAAACAACGAATGTCGAATCCTTGCAATATCATGTGTTATTTTTCAATAATGAGTAAATAATTATTATAATTCAGGTGATGAATTTTTTTCAATTACTGACCTATAATACAAGCTTTTTTTGTAGCTTGAGACAAAAGTAAATTTTTACTTCTCTGAAATAAACTCAAAAATTTTATTAAGTTAGTATTTCATTCTACTTATAAATGTAATTCAATTAAGTATTAATCTTTTCAAATCTTGAGTTGAGGATAATTTGTCAATATATATTGCAATAAAGGTGTCTGACAAGGACCTCCCTTACATTTCAGTCAGCCCCTTTCCCTTTCTATATGAGAATGGATCTTCCGAGTCAATTCAATCTTTCATAAAAAAACTGCAACATCTCAAAAAAATGCCAATTTCGTGTTGGGGCCGCTCCTACTCGACGTCAGAACAACATAAGTATCTGTATTTGATGCTCGAGGAATTTGCTAAAATGAATGAAATTGGTAGTTAGAGTTAATGACGTAAGTATAATGTAAAAATTTTAATAGAAACGAAAAATCCATTTCTGTTTAATTTTTCATGTATTTTCAGTGAAAAAAGTGGATGAAGTATGGAATTCCCTTTTTTTCATAAATGACTCCTTAACTTTTCTACTTTGCCTCTACTATAAATGTCATCTGCGAATTTTTTACATATTGTCAATAATTCTCATATCAAAAATTACTATCCTGAAGAAATACAGTTCATTTTTTATACCACATTCAAGTAATAGTATTGTAAGGTTGAGTGCCTCTGCAAATTGTGCTGCTCTAATTTCTTGTATATTCTTATTATTTTCTAAATTGAACGGGAAGTAAGCTCTGCAGTTGGCTAGTTTTTAGACATTCTTCCAGCACTAAGTTATATTATATTTGGTCGAATGGTGAAGAATATTTACTAGTATTTATGTCGAATGTAAATCTACTTGGATTTGATAATATTTTTTTTTAAATGCGGGTTTTATTCATTCAATATTCTGAATATTTGTTTTGTATGATATACTGAATTAGCTTCAATAGTTTCACATGAATAGGATAACTTTTTAATTGAAAAATGTGAGCCGCTTTCAAGGTACGATTTCAGAGGTGTTCTTTTTTGTTCACCGTTTTTCATCTGAGGGTGAATCAACTAATTGTTATTGTGAATGGAGTTTTTATTAAATGAACTAATACTTCTTGAAAATAATCTGTGCACAAATTTTTCGATTCTTTTCCTTTCCGGTTTTTATGATCATGTAATCATTAAGAACACTGAGTGGGCACTATCTCAAAATCTACTCACAATTTCCCAAGATACCAAAAGTTTTGGGATAGGTTATCTTTGCTATTAAACTCTCAAAATTTTTCTTAAAATTTTTGTTATTGTTATTTCTTGATATAATAAAAGGTTTCAAAGGAATCGAAATTTGTGGGCTATAAAAAAAAATTAAATAATTTTATCCAACGTGACTGTGAGAAAACATGGAATTGCAACACTCTTCTTATTCTGCTGTGGAAAATGCAGTGGTAAATTTTCTTCCAATTATGATGAAATTTAACTTTCTTGTGAATTTGAAATTTTATCATCCATTTCAATTGAATTAGCATTTGCTTCTCTTCATAATTCAATGAGATTGTTCTGAAGAAAAGAGAGATATAGATCATCATTGACAACCCCTCGAAACAAGGCTGCAAACATCTTTCAGATTTATACCACCAAGAAATATCAATATTAAATATTTGAGAGACTAAACTAATAATTTGACAAAAAGGACCACACAATGATTAAGAAACTGATACACATAACTTTGTGATATGTGGCCACAAATGGTCAAAAAAGCTACTAATAGAATAGATGTGTCGAACAACATAAACAATAAATAATATGAAAACAATATATACATGAAAGAGGAAAATTCAATGAGATGTATTATTACCAAACATCGAAGAGTTCTTCAGCTTGACCTCACTAGTCACATTCAAGTTTCACTCTGCTTCTTTTACCTTTTCTCTCCCAAATACTACAGGCAAATTTAAGTTTAATCTTATCATTCTAACGATGTTATTATCTATAGGTAGAAGAGTGACGGCTGCAGTCATGAGGCAGAATGATGATTCACAGAAAGATGACGAAAATCATCATCTTCGAATGTCAGAATTAAATATCCAACCCGAAAGCCCACATGGAATTTTTGGGTTTAGATTGGGAAAATAAAAGAACTGGCGGGAAGTTGTTTCATCTATTTTCATTATCCAATACACCACCGTCAACTTCATTATCTGAAAACGCAATGGTAGATAGTGGTAAATAATCTTTTTATAAAATCCTGATTCAAATTTTCTAGCAGAAAATTATTACTGTAGATAGGAAATTAATTTTTTTTTTCATTTCGAACATTTTAAGAGTTGTAGTGACAATAAAAAATTTTGACGCAAACCTTTAGTTCGTTCTTCACTGACAAATTATAGAAGATGTCATATTTTCATTTGATTGTCGCTGACTGGAGGTCTTGCTGCTCAGGTAAATACAAATCATACAGGGTGGTCCACAAAAGAATTTGCCGTCAAAATATTTCCAATAGAGACTCGAGATGTACGCACTTGGAATTGCATGATTAAGCCTTATTAGGAGAGATTAATTCGACATCGGAAAGGACATACATGGTGTTTCTTTTTCAATGTGAAAGTCGATCATGTCAAAAATCTCAAAACCTTTTTTTTCATCCACGTTGAAAAATAGAGCTGTAGAATTGTTGAGAAGTTAAGAATTGAGTTTCGTCAATAATTAACGTTATTCCAATGATATTATCTTCGATTTATTTGTGATGTTTCGTGGAAACTGCAGAGTTCTCATTTTCCGTTTGTTCCAAGAGCACTAATAGGCACTAATTAACCACTTAATGTTGGTATATCAATTTCATATTAATTTGAAATTTTGGTGCTGAGTGTAAAGTCAGCACGGTTATATCTATTGAAAATCGAAGTTCAAACTGTATAACTCTTCGGAGCTAAAAGCAACGAATTCAGACGACCGCCGTGCGTTGCCTTTCTTAGGTAGTCGCCGAATAGACGAATGGTGATATCGACGACGATGGAAAATGTAAAAAACGAGTTCAGTCAGTGAATTTTCTATTTGTGGCATGATCTTTAAATCGACGACGACCACCACTTTTCTATTCTAGAATGAGAACAATAAGGACGGATAGATTTCGATACAGCCTTGCAGATTTCATCACTCTAAACATACTCTGTGATCCAACAAATATTTCTTTCCATGAACAAGCGAAAACATCTCGTTGCAAAGAGTATAAAGATGGGAAACGAAGCGACTACAGTGATGTGGGGCGCCGTCTGTAGTTCCAACTGTGGAACTAAAACTAAAATACAGGGATATGATTAAATATTTAATTGGGGTCCATTGTCCATTTAGTGAAGAACTTGTAAAACTTTAAAAAAATGGTCGAAGATTGCATGCTGTGGCACATGGCTTCTCACTTTTCATGATTTTTTGTTGTTTCGTGATTCTGAAGGTACGGTGTCCACTTGACTTGTAACAATCTATCTTTTGAAAATTACAATGAGTTTTTAAGCGTATTGTATGGTGATAAATTGAAAAAATAATAAAAGGAAAGTCCTGAACTTGCATATTTTACATTACTAAAGAGAATGCGAATGCGATTATTGGAAATTGTGTTATTCATTTCATTTTTATTTTCAGTGGTTTCAAATCGATAATGATTTCGCGGCGAAAGTTCACTATTTGCAGTGAGTATCTTTCAGCAAATCAAATAAAAACAATTTATCCACGTCAATTGTTGCTTCTGGAACTTCCACTCGAATCCACAATAAAATTGTTTTTGAAAGTGTTGGTAAATCTACACATCGATGGAATATAGCTCAATTGAATGTAACAGTTCATTTTTTGCCTTGAAATCTCGTAATTAAATCGAATCACATATTCTCACCCCCTTGTCGTACCTTTTTTTCCTTCCCTATTATCCTTCATCAAATATTTTTACATTCGACTGTGCAGCACATTCATATACAACTCTTCACTAAAAGCATTATCATTTACTATATTATGTTTTTCTGTGTAATATACCATCAAAGACTAAGCAAGTATATTTTTAATTTCAGCAGCTAAAGTTAGGGCAATTCATGCTAACGCATGAATAACGCAAACTCGTTCCGGGCCGACATACAGATCTTCTTGTATGCCACTGACATTTTTTTTTTCATTGTGGTTCCAAGCATTCTGTGAATAATATGTGAACAATTTTTTGAAATGGGGGTATATTTTTAATTGATATAAGAACTAACAAATATGTATACAAATTTTGTAAATACATATATGTACTCAATTTTGAAATTGTAGTATTCTTTTGAAATTATTTTAAACGAAAATATCATTTGATTCAAAATAATGTGTTGATGAAAAATAACATCCTGATCACAAAGCAAAGCCCAAGATTTTTTTGTGGCCCCGATAAAGTCTATTTCAAATTTAATTCGAATGAGTACTAGAATTCATATTTCGCGCCTATTAAACTGTTTTCTGTATTGAATAATTTGGTCAATGCGTTTCCAGCGCCCCCTGGTTGTCAACTGTATGAAACTAGCCTACAATGAGGAACACAGGTATCAGTCATAAGGAACAGTTATTATAAACTTTATTCAACAGCAACGTTTCGATAAACAATTCTTCTCTTCTTCAGGCTAAAAATTACTAAAAATGATATGAACAATAAATGGGTCAAAAATACAAGGAGGTAAAAAGCAATGAAAAATCACGAACGAACAGTGAAAACACAGAAACAACGCCAATGACAAGAAAACTGTCAGAGAGAAAAAAAGATAAACAGAAAATTCAGAAACTCACCCTATGAATAATGATCTAAAAACCATCTGAATGATTCAAACTCGTTAAATAATGATCATAAATATAAAATATGAAGGTTCATCTCGAGTTATCAAACCATCTTGACGTATAGGTAGATATGGGTTCATAAATGCAAATGAAAGAACAATGAACCTCTCCCTTACGGGGTCGCAATGTGTGCACTCAAGAAAACATTATTTATTTCATCTCATTTATCAAATTAGAATAGACAACATTGAGTGAATCAATATCAGACCTCGAGTTAACATAATTGGGGTGTTTCCTTATCAATAGCATCTCCTTGAAACTACGCTCAAACCAATTGGTCTCCTTCGTCAGAATTCTCGCATTCCCGAAATCAAAAAGTTGTCCCTCGTTTTTGGCATGTTGGGAAAGGGCAGTTGCCTCAGATTTCTTCTCGCAGTCTAACTGATATTGCCTCAATCTGGACCCGAAATACTGACATGTCTGTCCAACATGAATAGCATCACAATCCAAACAATTAACCCCATAGACCAAACCTGAATGTCTCATTGGGGGATCGCTGTCTTTCAAACGCGAAAATAGTCTCTTAACGGTTTTATTATAATATGATACCACAACAGTAGATGTTCCTTTCATCATCCTAATCAACATCTGGCTCAATTTTGGAATGTTACCTAATTTATAGTATCTTAAACTCTCATGTTCCGAATTATTTGCAGTCGACTGTTCACAAGTTGAGTGTTCAGAACCATGAAAAATTTTATTAACTAAAGTTCTCGGGTACCCATTTTGACACAAAATAGTCGCTTGTTGTTTGAAATTTTTTGAATGAAAAGATGCATCAGACAAATCAAGAATTTTCCGTTTAATTCCCCTGATAATTGCAATTTTTTGAGATGTTGAATGTAGCGAATTGAAATATAATGTTCGGTGGGATGCCATGGGTTTCGAATACAGGTCAGTTTTCACACCAGCATAGATAAATAATACCACACCAGCACCTTCTCTTATCAACAATAGTATAGGTCCAAGAATGGAATCTTACTCTTATCTACTTCCATCTCATGGGTAAATTGGGAGGTCACCGTGGAAGCTGTTGAAAACTGTCAACACCACTTTATTCCTAGGCACCGTAATAATTATATCGTCCAAGTCCACGTAAACAAAGACGAACGGTATAGGAAAATTCAAGACAGAAAGAACGAACTTGATTAAGCAATTCATTACCAATTCTGCTAAAATTGGTGAGGCGGGGTTGCCCATAGCTGCACCTCTCACTTGCGCGGAAATATTTTATATTTAAGATCATTATTTAACGAGTTTGAATCATTTAGATGATTTTTAGATCATTATTCATAGGGTGAGTTGGTGAATTTTCTGTTTATCTTTTTTCTTTCTGACAGTTTTCATGTCATTGGCGTTGTTTCTGTATTTTCACTGTTCATTCGTGGTTTGTAATTTTTCACTGCTTTTTACTCTGCTGGTTATTGTAATTGCTTTGTTTTTCCTTGTATTTTTGACCCATTTTTTGTAATTTTTAGCCTGAAGAACATAAGAATTGTTTCTCGAAACGTTGCTGTTGAATAAAGTTTATAATAACTGTTCCTTACGACTCATACCTGTGTTCTTCATCAGTTTTTTGGACGATAATTCCTACATACACTAGCCAACAATCGTAGTAGGATTTTAGTACTACAGATTTACAGATGAAGGGGCGTTTCCTATCTTTCTAACTCTATAATCTTTGATCCATCGTACGCTGTCTCCCTCGGAGAAATTTTTGTAAGGAGCCACCTATAATAGCGAGAACTAAGAATTCAAAGCAAGATAATACCGATGATTGAATCAAATATAATATATAATACTCGAGTAGAAGTAAGGGCTTTGGGAATAGATTTTCTGCTTCGGGTCCGGGTTATAGAGAATGCTGTTTCCAAGAGCAGGCGTTCATTTGCGTAATGTAATCTTCCACACTTGAATTGTAAAAAAATCCGAATATTGCATTTCAGTTTTGCGTAAAGAAAAAAAAATTAAAACGCAAATTGAAAAAAAATTTTAATTTATCAAATCTCTTCGCACCGACTTTTGGCACAGCCTGTAAATTATGTGTTATTGACTGTGTTAACGCTATAAAAGGAATGTTTAAACAAGCGATGATGTCTGGAATGCTACATTCGACTCGATAATCTAATCTGATTGCGATAATTCTTCGATCCGAAAATCTCACAAACAAAAAAAAATCATTCACTTCGGATAAAAATCCTCATGACTTCATGACTATCGATTCATTTAAGACCAATAATAACGTGTGCGATCATGAGCATGATGAAATGAAAACAAACACTTGATCAATGGAGTTCATGTCTAGTCACCCGAATTTGTTGGGCATGTTTTGCAGTCTCTTCCATCGAAATTATTCGAAATAATCTGCATGCATATCGCATGATTGAAGTAATATAAACCGAACCCCTCAAGTTCGTCGAGATAAATCATATTGGAAGTTCTAAAATTTTGTGTTATTATTGAGGATAAGAAATATTACGTATGAAATTTGCCGCTTTCTGAATTGAGAAATAATATCTGCTTGGATCTGTGAAGAAAATTATCATAGATATACTTATGAGAGCAACTATCTCATTCTTACTCGAAACTGAAAAAAACAAAAACGAAGAATCTATGTAAAATATTAAAACAAATATGAAAATTAAACTCCGAGGCTTGTGGAATATATAGAAACTGTACCTTACCTTGGAATAATAGATGATATGGATAATGAAATACCGCTAACAAAATCTAATACTCAAAATTCCCATTCATAACAGTACCTATATTCAATCTGAGTAGTCGACATAACAACTTTTTCACATTCTGAATTAATGAAAACAATCTAATTACATCTAAGATACTATATTTCAAATTAATCGATTTTCAATATTAGGTACAAAGAATAAGGTCCATGAGTAGCTCAATATCGAAAGTCCGGACTCCGGTCAAATAGACATTTAAGTATAGATTAATTTACATCATATAGCTTCACCCTATAGGTGGGGTTTTTTCTACTAGCCAATCTTCATAGATTCCGTAGGTCCATTTTTAGCTAAAATGGGCCTTCAATTAGTTACAAAATTTTCATTCGAACTTTTATCCAGAATCACCGTTTATGAGATAGTGATTCAAAATTTACAATCTCCATATGAGCAGTCAGCACACCTATCCTAAACCAAGTATAGTTAGTATATCTGTCTGGTTAGATCAAAAAACTTTTGTTTCAAATGAAACTATTGGCGGTGATAGAAGCTGTTTGAAATTTAATCAGGAAAAATTATTCTTCAGAATCATAACATGCTACCGGAACTTCAAGAGCACATGAATAATATAAATCATATTGAAAATACTCTATCAGCAATAGCTCTCATTAAATCATCAGAACCAGTTTGGGCGATTTCCATGAATACTTTCTCCAACGAAACTGAAGATGCATTGAAAATGCCGGAGGACCGAGGAAAGACCCGCCCTCGGACCCGCCATAAACGTAATTCGGTTTTTTTTTTAAGTTTTCATTTTATTCATTGACACGAAATATATATATATATATATATATATATATATTTGCTTATGTGCCTGCTGTTCGGTATATGGGTTGATCCGAAAAGGAGTTATATAAATTCCAATAGCAAGTAGGTATGTAATTGTTTCGCGATGTATGAGATACAGAGGTCGACCTCTTTAAATTACCGATATTATTTATCATTATTTGGAAGAATGTCCCAAGTTTTTCCCCTTTTTGATACATGTCGTCGGAGCAATGCCAAAGTCATGAATATGCTTTTTCGATGTTAGAGAAAAACGCGTTTTAAAAATTCAAGACATTGCTGCTAATAAAGATTTCACTTTGTTGCGCTTAATACACTTGTGAAACAAAATGTTTGAGGAGAAGTGACATCAACTCTTGTATTTCAAATGAATAATCCAATGAGTATGTTATCATGAATATTGATTTGACATGTTCTGAATTCGTTGAATGTAAAAATTTTAACTTTCCGCACAAAAAGTATACTTAACATGAAATAACTAAAACAAATAGAAAAGTGAAGCTCTGCTGAAACATTCCGTAACATCAAAGCTTCTCACTGGAAAATGTTCGTGTTCAGTGAGCAATGAGAAACATTTTTATGATAGAGTGGGTCACAAAAACACTGTCGAACTTGGCTCGAAAAAGTGAAAACTAAAAACCCTATTTTTTATAGCTATAATGGATTTTTTTTTAATACAAACAAATGTGGGAATCAACCCATGAGCCAAATTTTTTCATTCATTTTATTTACGCGTTTTATGGTTTCAACATGATAGTGGTACAGTATTTCAACGATTCATTTTTTTCTTCATCGTATGCCGCTACAAATCAACGATAAAATGTTATATGAATACCGTTTTATGTGAATAGGAAACCATGGCCTGATTCCATGGGTACCGAGATCCGATATAATCCGAACCAAATGTTGCTACGCTGGCATTAATGTATAGAAGTTAAAGGTAACCATTTTAAGAACTTGCTAAATTGTTTAATTTTTGATAATAGCTGTTAATATTTATGATGTATGTTCTTCATTTTCATACTTCTTCAATCTGAATGAAGATTTATTCATTATCTATATACATGAAAAATTTGTTCCAACATTTCATCTTTTTTCAGCGCTTCACTTATTCTAATGAATCAATCAAATTTTGATCCTTGTTTCTCTGATGTTTTTATTTCATGGAGAAATAGAGAATAGTGACACTCAATTAATTTTGAAAATATTCTACTACACCTCAACACATTCATTTACTACTTGAATTACCCATGAAATTAATTTAGAATTCAGTTCGCCTAACCAGATCTTATTTCGCTGAGGTGTGCCGAATCCAAACGTTATTGATATGATTACGAGCTATTAGCCATTTATGCAGGTTTCAGCACAAAACAACAGGTTCAAAACTTTCGACTGAACACGAAAATCAAACTTTCTTCAATTCGTGCCTGGACTTTCTTCCCTGCTAATTACGATCTTTGAGTTCTTAGTATTGACCACCTATCCAGAAGTTTATTTTAAAATAATAACCTAATCAAAAATGAAATTTTCAGCTCAATAATGTAATCACCCTGTATATGTTCGAAAGAGTTTTGTTCAAACGTAAAACATTTTCGGACGCTGAGTCCACCATGAGATAGATCTTTCAGATCTGTGAACGAAGGCTGATTAATTGCGGGGCATATCGTTAATATGTGAGGTATTTTTAATCAAATATTAATATTTACCTCACGATTGAATTTATGTCTTATAAACAAGGAGCAACCAACCATAGGTTTGTTTTCACTTCAATTCTGATATACATTGGGTTTGATTCTGCAAAAGCAATAGTCCTCGAACTATCATAATCAAGCATACTATAGAACTTGTAGTTTGGAATATTGAAATGAGTATAGAGGCATACTTTTGTTGAAGCAAATAGATCTTGAATATTTATGAGTTGAGATGATATAACATAAATCATACGCCACTATTTTGTCTAAACAGAAAAGATACATTTACATTTCGTTATAAAACAGATTGATTCAAAAAAAAAAACACAGGTGTAAAGGAAGGGGCGGCGAGTTATTGGATACGTGACCTCTACCATTGATTAGAAGAAAGGCAAAAAAATTTGAAAATATATTGTATTGTCTTACACTGTCTCACATGAAGAAAGGCAACAGAAATGATGAAATGAATAAGTTTATGTAAACATTATAGTATAAGAAACACTGATTTGAGAGATGCTGTAAAGGGTGTACGAGTCGTAATGATATGAAAATGGATATCAAACACGAACATAAACCAGAAAATAATTGAAGAGGTAAATTCCTACTAAAAAAAAACTTCATTAGGATTCCAATTCAACAACAATATCTCCGAAACATTTTGAAAATGAAAAATCAAGCATTAAATTCATTTTTGTCTTATGAGCCCACAAATTCAGTTGATCGTATTTTTTCACTGCAAATTATCGTCGCCCTGAAGCGAATTTATGAATATTTCATGCAATATCTAATGGTATTTGATTGTTTCAAAAAGAGCAATTCGTGAAATTCAGAGCTTATGAAATAGGTAGGTATCTACTTAACAACCTATCAATCTATGTTTGGTATAGTTGTTCAATTAAATTGAGAGCGGAACAATAATTTTCAAGTTAACTTTCTTGAGTACATCTGATAGATAACATCAATAACAATCAATGTATGACATGAATCCGTTGAAAATAATGAGTACATTGAATTTTTTCCCAAGTTCAACCAGACCTTCACAATTATAATTAGAATACAGCATCTGGATAATGTACTTCCAACTGAACAACAGGTAACTTTGTGCCTTTCTCCAGATGTGGAATTCTATAGCATAATTTATCTAACAGACAGCCTTCATGGAAAAATTTCGATTTCTGATTCACTTTTTTTGAATTAAGTTTAAGTTGTGAAAGATGAAATCAATTTATTCATTCGAAGTGGTTAGAAATTATAAATGTCAAATACTTACCTCCACCGTAATATCAGAGTTTCAAAATTCCGCTATTTCACTTTTCACTTTGAAAACTGACACTTCTTTGCGTTTAATTCCCCTATCTTTATCATATATCATTTTAGAAAAGTAGATCGGGAATACACTTTCATGCCCGCTAAATTAAAGAAAATACATAACAATTAACTAGTGTGCAGTCGCTTACTATTCTTACTTCAAAATATTATATAAGTAGTGTCATGTCTCTTCGCTCGGCCTTAGTAGTACTCGGCCTCAAACGTTTTCGAATTATCCCATCTGGTTTACATTGAGATCGCGGTGTTGCCAAGTTGATAACAAGAAATCCTTCGAATTAAAAAAACTCGAAGTTATTGAATTGAATAGTTCTGAGGCGGAGAATTATTTCTCCGAAAAGAAACATTTTTCAAAAACAAATGCACTGAAATCCGAAATGGTATTATCGGAAATTTCGAATGCATACCAGGATATTTTCGGCCATCTCGCACCTATATTAATAAAGAACTCATTATGAAGAACGAAAAAGTTCATGTCTTTAAAATGAATTCAGTTGGTGTTCTGACAGAAAATTACCTTCAAATCCTGATAATCCAAATATTTCCAACTGACATTCCCAATTAATCGTTTGAACAGAATTGAATAAACATTGTACGAGATTGATGATGATATATTGATAATCTAATGAATGTATTCATATTCGTTTTCAGTAAAAAAAAATTTATTTGTCAAATGAGGGGCTACTAGAAAAACGACCTCAATATAATATTTTCAACACTACGTGACACATAATACCTAAAATGTCTGGTGAGATGCCGCTATATCCATCCACCGAATAATAGTTTGCAGAAATCTTGGTTAGATTTTTTTTCTCCACGAAAAACCAAAATAATGAAAAGATAGGTACATGAGTTGTATTTATCTGTTCGTATTTACCCAGAGGTGGCAGGTACTCGAAATTTTCCGTAAATGGGTATGTATATATTCAAACACATATTTTCCCGAATTGAAGAGAATGCCGCTTCAATCCCCCGAAATTTTTTCCTGGGTCGACCCCTACGTATTCATGAAAACGGTATATAGTACCTACTGTATCTAAATTTCACTAAAATAACCATAAATAATGTCCAATAAAATTTGACAGTTAAATTGGTCCAGTTCTCACTCTCTCTCTCAGATAGAAATAAGTGAATTGATTACAAAAAATATCGTTTACATTACTTCGATCATTAAGTTTCATGACTGACTAGATAAGTATTTGTTTGTTTTTAGGGAAACAGAATTTTGTATTAAAAATTTTTCCCAGAAGTTTTTGTATTGGATATTTTGAATTTTTTTTACGCCTCCATTTATGACAGACCCCGTTCAGAGTGTCAGGTTGCAGCATATACTTCAGAGATTGACTTTGGTAATACTTTGGTTGCAGGTGTAGCCCTCTTTTTCTACTAGCACGTTATCGCTCGATGTTCTTCAAATCAATCTAACTTATCTCACAGTAGTGACATCAGACTGAACGGTTTAGTACACAAACGAACTATGAACAGTCTTGAATAGGTATTATTGCTTCCATTGGGTTAATGAACGTACCTATTATAAGAAAAGAAAAAATCGAGTAATCAAAGAGGAAGGAGATTGGATATAAAAACATATTAAATTATCACTCAGTCGTTTGAAGAATTTTCAATCAACAGAAAGAAAAGAATATTAAGAAGAAAGGAAGATTGCTTCTGTATTTCTTCTTGCCAATATTTTACACCCGGCGAAGGGACGATGTGATGGTTTCAGCAACCTCCGAGGTTCATATTATAATATAATATACATTTAGTTGAAAAAACTGAGACTTTCGATTCAAGATCCTAATATGCCAAAGTTGCCCTGAAATGTAATCTTGAGTTCGCCATTGCTCCAAAAAACCTAATAATTCTGGGTAATTTTTATCTTTTGAATATCAAAGGTAACAAAAAAACGATCATTCTTTTCGAAGAAAGTTTTGGAAAATTAAAATTTTTGTTTATGTGTATTCTGTAGGCAATACCCTCATTACCATAAGGGCACACGGGGACCATGCCCAGGGCCCGCATTCTCAGGGGCATAGAAATACGAACGGGGGCCCCGAAGCACCGCCTATTTGTCTCACACATTTTAAGTTTACAGAATAGCGCTATGACCATCGACGTTGTAACAAAACTTTACGAATCTTTGATTAGTAATGTCAATACCTCACGCAATAGTTTTGATTAGTACGAAACGGTTGCTTTAAAAAAATCCATAGATATGAATATGGGATAGGAAGTATCTAAATATGCATTTTAAAGAGACTATACAGTAGTGTACAGTGGAAAGGCAAGGAAAATGTTTCATGTAAATACTTTCATTCCCATAATACGCGTTTAGAAAAATGTTCGGCAGAATACCAGAAATTGATAGCAATTCAGTTTTCTTTGTCAGTTAACATCAATCGAATCTGGTTAGTTGTCCAACAAATGCAAAGAATTTGCAGAATATTATCATGAAGACATTAAAGCAGATAAACTCAAAACAGAATGTTTTCATTTAAGCCGATATTTAAAATTTAAGAAACAAAGCAAAGCAATCAGGGTATTCAAAACCAGTGTTGAATCCAGACAATGTTTTTCCGAGGGGGATTTTCAACATCGTGGAGGGGTTGTCAAAAATTTTTGCGCAGCAATATGGAAAATGATTCAAGAGAATAGGTACTGAGGCGATATCTTTCTAGTAGGGGATTCTCGAGCCGACAGTTTTTTTCTTAATTTGTTGTGTTAAAGAAATTTTGTGAAATATAAAATTTGTTGAGTATTTTCCTCCGGGGGGTTTCGGTCATACTCCGGGAGGGTAAATCCTCTCCGGGCACCCCATTGGATTCAACACCAATTTAAAACTACCTCAATCTTACATGACCTAATAAAATCAGATAAATTGGAAGAAACATTTCCAAACGTAAAAATATCTACATACAGTGGCGTAACTGGGCGTGGGCGGAGTGGGCGACAGCCCACGGCCTGGCGCCCTTAAGGGTCTCGCGGCGCCCAATGATCCCCTTCCCTTCTAATATAAATTAATTTATCTACAGGTAAATCTATATGAAGACTTTTTTTTCTTCGTTGACGTCGATTTCAATTCTCTATGGTGCAATACATATGCAGAAATTCACACAAACCTAAATCTTTCAAGGATACCGCCTACATACATCAATTTACCCCGGTCACAACCTGGGTGTGACAAGAGCGTATCTCGACCTGGTACTTCTGGACTAGATAAGGAAAAATTTTAAAAGGAGTCCTGGGCTCGATTTTCACGAAATGAACGGAAACCGTTATACGATATCTTCATTTTTTTAGGATATAAATTTTGATATTTGATCGATTTCGAAAATGTGCCCTAACATTTGCATTTACTAAAATATCTGAAAGCAATTAAAACTTTTTACAGGCTATTTTCACTGGAAATGATACACTATATTCATTTTTTTGTCTCGTTCAATTTTGAAAACGAACGCATTTTTTCCATCTCATTTCATAAAAAAATCAGAGATGAAAAAAAATTTAAAAAAGTACTTTGGTCCCGGTTAAAAAGGGTTTGTAAAAGGTTTTAATCGTTTTCAGATATTTTCTAAACTAAAAAAGTTATGGCATATCTTCGAAATCTAAAAAATAGCAAAATTTTGTCTTATCTTCGAAACAAATGAAGAAATCGTGAAGCGGTTTCCACTACTGGTATTTTCACGAAAATCGAGCCGAAGATTCCTTTCAACGTTTTTACCTATCTAGTCTAGAAGTACACAGAAGCAGCCAAAATCAAGCTATCTGGGATACCCTATACAGTTGTACAGTCCTCCAGAATTCGATATGAAACAAGTTTTTTCAACTGCATTGTTGACTCTATAATTAGTAATATCGATTCAAGATTTAACCAAAAAAAAACATATAATAAGATGGTCATATTAAAAAAAATGTTATTATAATTCGCTTTTTTTACTCTCTAAAAGGGCCCCAAATTCTAGTTTAAGACGTGTGTCTAGTTTAAGACGGCCTTGTTTGTAGGTACTAATGAAAATGCACCTAATACTTGTTTTAGTTGCAGAAGTATCGGTCATCCAAGTGTTTTGGTATATTGGTATATAATAAGGTTCTTTCAGTCAGAGTTTACTCTAAAAAATCGTCGTTCAATAAAGAAGATAAGGAAACAGAAGAATACATTTTCATAATATATGATGTTCGAAATCTTGAGTTTCAAAAGTTTCGACACAATAAAAGCACTGCTGTTCAAATATTAAGCGAAAATTTGAAACCCCGAAACACATTTAATCGCTCTAAAAGATCAATCCTAGAAACATAGCGATTGTGATTAAACTGACTTGTCCTATACATTGTTCGTCTGAGAGGATCAATAAAAATTACTATTATAATTATTATAGATTCATCTACCTACAGGATTAGTTACGAACCTCACTTTTTTGCATAGAATATGTCTGATTACTAATATATGTAACTCCCAAGGAAGTAGTTGGGTCGCTAGTCCTTTTTCTAGCTTTTGATAATGTTGCTGTTGCTTCTTACTTGAGTTCCCATGGAAGTATTTTGTAGTAATGATGGATGCTATCAAAATCAGTTGATTAGCCTCGCTTTTTTGTATAGGTCGTGTCCATAGGGGTATCTTCCCATGAAATGAAGTAGTTGAGTTGCTGATCTGTCCTTTTCCCATCTCTTAATAAAGTTTCCGGTGCTTCTTGTTCGAATTCTGATCCTATTAATATATTGTATAAATCTGCATATGGCTGATCTGGAGCTTCTTTTTCTTGTTTCAACCAATAGCTTGTATGACAACTGTTGGAGAACTGTTCATGAGCCAAAAAACCTGAGCCTTAATTATTCTCATCTTCTAATGTCATCCAAAATTCTTTTGCTTGGTTTTTTTGTATAGAATCTTGGGCCAACTTATTCTATTCTGTGGGTTACAAGGCATGTGCCTGATGATCCTCATGAATAGCTGAGAGTGAACAGACCTAGCTGTTTCTTATAAAGAACGAAAAGCGATTATTGAAAATAATGGCAGTCGAATACATTTACAGTTGGTTTGAAAATATCGCACCCTTGCTACAAAAGTGACACAACTCAAAATAAAAAGTCGAAAATATTCAATTGCAAAATATTTTCTAATTAATTTGAAACATGAAATAGACACCAATTTTGATATGTAGGTATCTATATGATATATGGAAGACCCACTGATGTGGGTAAAAATTTTCTGTTATTTAATCTAGGCTCGTTTTCTGATATAATTCATTTCATAAACGGAAAAAAGTCAATTTTGAGTTGTGTCACTTTTGTAGCGAGGGTGCGATATTATTCTTGTAACGTCACTTCACTCAGCATACCTACATAATATAGCGTAGGTATTCCATGGGACCAATTCTTGACCATTCGCAATTTATGCGTTCGTTCGCATCTATTACCTTTGAGAATGACAGACTAATCTGTATTTTTGACCGTCCGCATGACATACGACGTACATTTTTATGTTCCGTGCTAAGGATCGTTCGTATTTTACTGCGAGTGGATTTGAGAACTCGCAAATATTTGACAGTTCAAATGATATCATTGACATTGAATTTGAAAGAAAGGTGTTGAATTTCACCGATATTTACCTATATTGTCCGCATATCTCGAAATTTGAGCTTACAGTAGTGCTGATATGTAAATCTATGCCATAAACCTTCCGAAGTTGTCAAGAATGCCGTTTTTGAAACGCAAATCGTCATTCGTAAAAATGCGTATACGTGTAGTTGCGAATTATTTCGAGAATAGGTCCCCAGAGACAATCTTTCCTTCTCTTCTCTATGACGTATTCGTACAGGTGGCGTTATTGATGTTTTTAGCTGAATATTTTATGTACTTTTATATTCCAACAATATATCAAAAAGAATAAGCTTAAATACCAAAAATAGGTATGCAAATATATATGTTTGAATATCATCATTTGGGAAAATAGGAAGAGAACTAGATGAATACTGAAGTATCGTCGTTAGAAAGTCCTACCTGTTATGATGTGCATCCACATACAGTCCGTGCGTCACGGGACAGAGGAGAAAATTGGAACACATAAAACATGAACTAGGTAATCCTAACTACACAAAATATTTATATGCATTTTCTGAGGTTCACTCTGATCTATATCTATGTAATTGATACTAATTATTATTGTCATTAATTTCTCGAAACAAATTATAATAATTTATTTCATCAACATTACGTACAATAGTATTCTAACAATTTCTATGACTAGAAAATATAATGACTAAGTCAAAAGTGGTAGAGTACACATCTACATGAATCAGTCATTTTTACATGTGAATACAATTTTCTAGAAAGAACACACTTCAGGAAGACGAAAAGGCAATTTTCAATATTATTTACTGGTCAATACGGGGTTATCAATACGATATCATCATATGCATGATTTTGCTAGATCTTATCTTTTATAAGGCCTTTTATCACCATTTGATTTGGATTAGGCTACTAAATAATAGGTACATAAAATAGTTCATTCGTTAAGCTATCTATTCATAATGAAAGTCTGAAAGAATCCATCGTGGTCCTACTCATTTACCAAAAAAAAAGAATGATTTCGGTACTAAAAGGGAGTATTGAAAAGTTTCTTGGATATGAGCACTACAGAAAACTGAAATCCAAAATGTAATTGAAAGAGAAACTATTATATTTGGTACTTTATGAATTGTAATATTGTTCTATTCACAGAAGTCCAAAGGATTTCCAAGACACATGCATAGAATATACCGTATATTTCGAATATTATTTTTGTAGAACAGTTTTTGGATTTCAGTTATATCCAATGAATTCTGTTTCCATATAGATTCAAGTGCCCAAGTGTGTTTTGTTGCTTGCGTTAACATACCCAACCCTCTCACAGCCAGGATTTGGAGTTTCCACACAGAGATAATCGACATTTGTTGACCCAGTCGATAAGAAGGTCAGGATTGCTAACTCAGGTTACTAAACCTAAGCAACAAAACACACCTTTTATGTTAATTGAGGAAATACCTGCTTGAAATCTATCATGCATTCTACAGAATTTCTACAAAAATACCTATAAAATATACATAAAAAGTAAGAGGAGGAGGATATAATAAATTACTATCATGCTAGGTAATAATTCTAGCCTTACTGAACAAATTGATTGTTAGGTGAGTTCAAATTTTTCTTGTTACTATTTCCCTTGAATTGTTTGTTAAATCTAATCGAAACAAAACTTGCAGAAATTGAGCAAAATTGTAGGTCCCATGTTATTTTATAATCTACTATACGTATATATTAAAAGATAAAAAAAAAATACGATATGTTATTCGACGAGTACCTATTCAAACAAAGAAAAATTTTTTTTACTGGATTGCTGAAAATACTTTCGATTCTAGAAAGGCCTATTCTTAAAAACACTAGCTGTTAGCCAGCCGGTACTAGAATATATAAAATTCATTCATGACATACTCTGTTGTTCTGTTCATTCAAAGTAATGAAAACATTGATGCTCATGGTTCAAAAGATTGAACCATAAGGAAGAGATTGAAAACTTATTCTAATTGAGTGAACAATACTATTATGTTGAAAGTTTTCCACCTGTGCAGATAATGTTTCATTAAGTTGTGTTGAAATGAAAATGGATTTTTTTAACTTCTTGCATCTTTTTAGAAAAGCTCTGACCCTTTTACAAAGAATTCAATTTTTTTTTCCAAGAATTTACTGAAACCATTCACACTACACATGATAATTTTCAAGAAAAAGTTATTACCATTAAAAATTGGGCTCCAGATTACATATTGTAAAAATATTTTATCAACATGCACCAAGCATTTGTGAAGAAGGTGAATAGGTATAATCACCCTCTTTGATTATTATATTAAAATAGAAACATTATTTCCATTCCAATGGTTTCTCTGGGTAACAGCCAAATAATCAAAAAATTATAAAACATTTTAGTTATATTTTCACTACTTCAAGTAGAACACTACACATAAAGATTGTTTATTGATCATTTTAGTGTATTCTGATCAGTCTTACTTTTGTGGTTTATCTGTATTCTATCCAATTATTCATCTTCATGATTCGTAATTCTTGTTCTCCAAGAAAATCATCATGTAATAGAATATCTTTGATTTCCTTTTTGTTGAAGATGATCTCTAGAATAGTTGAAAATAATTTAATATATAATCTATATAATTTAATCATTCGATTTATTGTCTGTAATGAAAGTGCACATTTTGAGTTATTGATATGAATGATGAGACAAATTGGTCAATGTAATGATACCACTTAAATATTCTGATAACTTTAAAATTTTGAGTTCTCACCATAGCAAATCTTGAAAATATTTCCTTACATTCAAGTCTGCCTAATGAATTTTTGGTCTTTTCCGATGAATATTCACTTCTTTCTTCGTTGACTTGTGTCTCCAACATCCATTTGTATCAAAAGTTTCATTTCGTACAATGTATATTGGTTTCAAATAGTGATTGCACTAATTTGATGAGGAATTACTTCTACCTTTTTTTGATAACGAAATGCCATAAACTGCTTCCTATATCTAAAATTACAATCTAGGAAAGCTGAACTAACATCGAATAATATGTTCAGTGCTGGAAGATAATGATGAATGACACTATGGAAATCTATGTTTGTTTTGAAGCCAATCCAGGATATAATTAAACCAAATGAAGCATACATCACAGGAAAGGTTTGTTATAGCATGCGTATTTTTGAAAACCCTGAAGAATTCCAGTTATTAGCGCAGGTATTTCAATCAAAAATTTGTTGTTCCGTTGTGATCTCTTCATTCTGAAACCATCAGCATGTCAACACTGCATATTATTCCTTTATCAAAATAAATAGGGTTAGTTCCAATAACAAATGATGTTAGTTATTTATGACGATGATTATGATGATGACTTTTATATTCGTGAAACATCAACACCTTAATTCAGTTGATTTTTGATTCCCATTGAATTATTATTCAGTCAGCATGACGAGCAATCAACAATTTCGCATTTATACTCTTCTTGAGGTTTTCACCAAGCTAAACACTGATTTGAAGAATATCAACAAGCAGCATACTACTTCATGAAACTACTTTATTGAAATAGCTCTACTACAGAGTGCATAAAACGACTATAAAAAGAAGTCGTCCCTACACTACACACACAGTTACATTCTACAGACACTAAAAACTACTTACTATGTCAACTTATACATTAGTTTTATACCTACAGTATATTAAAAAATACATACGACATGGCTAAACATAAACGTCTACGGAACAGGTTATAAGGAGTGTCATATACTTTATAGATACCATATATTATAACTACATCAATTTTCTATTATTACCTTCTGCTAAGGCGCACTTTTGCGCGAATTCAAGCCAACCCTCTTATAACACTACAATATTTACAAAATCGTAAGGGCTCACTCAACAAGTGAAACTAAAGTTTTATTTGTCTTAACATTTATAATTGAATATAAAAATAGAGGGTTCATTCTGTCTCACAACGCTTATTGCTGTCAATTTGAATTAAATATACAACTATTGTCGCCATTTACTTAGTTCCAAGTCGATCCAACAATAAGAAGAGATAAAACCATAAAACCTCAAGCATGAAAAAGAACTATGAATACAGAAAAAAAGAAAAAAGAATCTCATCAATTATGATGAAGATAATAATAATTTCATGTAATATTTGAAATTGTTATAAAATCATATGAATTACATATGAAGTGAAAGACTTGCAACTGAGTTGGAACGAACCATTCGCCCAACAACTATCACAAGGCTCAGGTTTTTTTCCATCAGGCGTTTCACTTAAAACTAAGCATATATCAAACCTTATGAACATTTTAAAAATACTCGTAGCAATCTTAAACTAAGAGCTTGTCAGTCTGTTCATAATACTGAATATTACACCTTCATGAGATGTATTGAAGAATACGAAAAAGATAATATTTACATATTGAAGAATACAAAAAAGATAATATTTACATATTGAAGAATACAAAAAAAATAATATTTACATAATAAAAGGCATATGAAGAAGCAGAAATAGTAGCTGCTTCAAATCAGGTGACAATTTCAAATACTTGGTGAAGAATACAGGGCCAAGAAGTTGCTCTTAGTTAGATTGCTCCATGGCACAATGCCAGGCAATAGACGCATTGGTCCTAGAATCACACAAATATAAAATCGATGCACAGCTATTACCGGAATGTGGGCAGGTCTGTCTCTCTCTGGTTAATATGATTGTAAGTAAACAAGGCAGTTCACCTCGATGACTAGATCTGCTTGATAAAAACGAAGAACTTACTCAGAGATACAAAAGCTCTTTAAAAAAGTCCTTAGTTCGGCATTACTTCTAAAGAATGAGATCTCACAAAGTCTCGTATTGAGTAGGTATCGGCATTCATTGCGATTTAGAATTTTGACAAAAAACCCAATTTGGTCTTTCAATAAATTGATAATTTTGATCATGGGAAAACAATTATAATGAATTTATCATTATCACGTTTAAAAAAATTCAAAATCAAAATGCATGCTTATTTGAATAGCGACTTCACAACAATCAACAATATCAAAAAATCATTCAGAAATTTTCAACAGACACTTAAAACTATATTCTATCAGTCATATAATAAATTAACATAAAATTAAGTACAGTGCACAACCTAACATGTCTTGATTCTCAGCACACTATTGCCATCAGCAGGAATCTCAGGGACTTAAATAAACAGGAGTAAAATTTGATAATACTGATATTATTGCGAGTTATTGCTAAATACTAAATGAGCAGACTTCATTGAAAAAAAATGATTACGCTTTGATAGCAATACAGGAGAGTTTTTGTCATAATTGTCAACATTTTAGGATGCACATAGGACAATTCCTATTAATTATTGTTTCAAAATTCGAAAAAACACAATGAGCAATTTATAGCTCCCAATTATTCACCCCATTTCAATTTCAGTTTTTTCGGATGCTTCTGTCAATTCGCAATTTGCTTCGTTATGATATATCAAAAGATGAAGCTCAAGTGAACAGTTCGCTCTTACTTATGATACATAATTGATTCATACTTCAAATATATAAATCGATATGATTTTCTCAAGATATAAAATTATTTATAATTTTAATTATTGATAAGTTGCGAATTCAGTTAAAATATTGAAGTAGAAATTGAAAGTACCAACTGGAAGAACTGTTGACTTGTTCTTTGAAATCATGAAAAATACCTATTTTAGGTATAAACTGAAGAAGGTCATTCACAAGAGAACAATGAGCAAATTTTTAACAGTACATTCCAATTCCATACATCGTAGACCAATCAACACCTTGGAAACTGGACATGTCCACATTAGCCAAATTGTATCCCTGATAGGGACTAGGCGCGACAGGCGGTAAAGGAGCACCTTGTGTGCCCTGGGCTGCTGCTCCTGGAGCAGCACCAACACTAGCTGCCATTGTTGGAATTCCATATGGGGAATATCTGTAGCTAGCTAAAGGATGATATGCGCCAAACATTTTTCCATAACCAGCCGCTGCTACTGACTGGGCCTGGGCTGCAGCATGAGCAGCAGCGGCTGCATGAGCTTGTGCCTGCGCCATTGCCAGTGGATTAGCAGTAGCCAATGCTCCAGTAGCAGCTGGATTGTGCAGTCTCATTCCAAGACCTCCGATCATCAAACGCTTTCCAATCAGTGGAGCTCCAGCAGCGACAGCCTCTTTCGGCTGGGCTTTCTTACATTCCACCTTCTTATTTTTTATCGTGTGGAAATGAATTTCACATACCCTATCTACCACATCCTCATTCTCGAATGTGACAAATCCAAAACCTCTATGTCGCTTCGTTTGTTGATCCATCAACATCACAGTTTCGTCAACTTTTCCAAATTGGGCAAAATATGCTCTCACCTCTTCTGCTGAGGTATCCTGACTCACGCCCCCAACGAAAATTTTTTTGGTTTTATTTGGTTGTTTAGGTCTGTTTTTCGGGGTAGCGTGTTTGGGATCAATTTTCTTACCATCAAGGGTGTGGATAGGTACCTTCAGTACGTTGTCTACACTAGAAGGCTCTGAGAAGGTGATGAATCCAAAGCCTCTACTCCTCTGTGGAAATGAAGAAATGTTAGTTTAATATTATCTTGCTTGTTCATTGAGATGAAAATATTGATTAAGTCACGATTGACGCCAATGCTATTTGGAACAAGAAGAAGGACGGCGGAATCAAACATTTGAATATAAAAAATGTTTTAAAAAATATCAACGAAACGAACGAAGTGCCGATTCAGCTGGACGGTATTAATTTCTTATTGAGGTAAACCGCTGTGTTCAATATATCTTAAATATTCCTGCTTATTCAGTTCTATTGACGTATTCTAGCAGTTTTGCATCATTTAAGACATTCGGAATTTCAGAAAAAGTTTGTAACAACCACAAATATGAGAATCATTAAGCTTATGAGTGCAAACATCGGATTGAGTAGTGTTAATGATAAATTACATCCAGAAGCCTACAATAAAGGATAAATGGAGATAAAACATAATGGAAAATATACGTTTCTGCTTTGCAATATATTTTTTCAGCAATCTAAATTTTTATGATTTGGCATAACATTCTGTCAAAGTTGAAACTTTTCAATGCTGGGCGGAGAAGTTTGAGGCAGTAAAACATTTCTTACATCATGTGAAGAAACAGATGAAGATATTTCAATGAAGTGAAAATTAATTTGTTATCCACGAAAAAATAGCTCATCAGTATCCATTCGTATTATGAAATGAACTTTACGTTTCTATAATTCATGCATCAAGTGAGAAAATATTACCTGAGTTACTGGATCCTTCATTATCAAGACATCTGTGACGTTCCCGAACATTCCAAAATATTCCCTAAGCTTTTCGCTGGAAGTTTGCCAGCTGAGACCACCGACAAATAATTTTCCAGGTGCAGGCTCATTGGAGGTATTAGGAGTGCTACGTCCTGAGGAACCTGAATGGCTTCCTCCATTGATTTCTATGATACCTTTAGCTTCCATACCACTGAAAAAATAATGGTATCATTATGATAATATATTGGGTGAAAAGTTTGTTTTTTGTGATTTGGTCGTATGTAGCTAATATATGGGTCTTCCTCCGTTAATTTGAAAAATTCTCTCTTAAAAATATGCTCTATCAATGAAATGCAAGAATATGGAACATGAAATATGTCGCACCGAAATTAACTCAAATCTTGCTTTGGCATTTGTAATGTTCTGTTCGAAACTAGATCTAGGTATAACAATAATTTTTCATATTTCCAATCTAATCCTTTCTTTGCTTCACCAGAGGTTTGTTACATTGAATCTCAATTTTCTGCGTTCGAACGTAGGTATTGAGGAGAAAATTACTGTAAAAGAGCCTGGATTATAATTTAGCCAACCAATTTTCAATACATTGCCGCAGCGATATCACAAGATCAACTTTTTCCTATAATTTCGACGTTTGCGCGAATTTAACGATGTCATTATATATATATATATATATATATATATATATATATATATATATATATATATATATCGAAGAGGCTCTTAAAATATACAGTTAAGTATGTTATAAATTAATAAAAACGAGAACTACGGTCTATTTGCAAAATGAATGGAGTGTAATCCTACAATTTTCACCGAAGTAAAAGGTCAATCTTTTCCGAGATACCGAATCTATTCAAAACATTGTTTTCAATTATTTGTGTGATACTATCCTGACGAAATTTTGTATAAACAAACCTCCGTGAGGTTACTTCACAACAGTAATAAGTTTCAAATCGATCGAGTGGGTATTATCTGTTCACACATTTTTCTTCATTCTGCACCACCCTCACGAAATTTCATCTGACCTTGGAAAAAATATTGCACATAGTACATTCAAGTTCAGTTTCATAACTTTTTGAATTATTGAAATGAGAAAATCCTTTACCTATATCTACGGATTTTGAACATTAACGAACCGTGAGATTCCTGAAATTTTCTACACGTTTCGTCTTCTTTAGCGGAATTATGATGTTTAGGGTCGTACGTAAACCACGAACTCTTCAGTAATAAATGAGGCCATGT
The DNA here is from genome assembly GCA_038502775.1 of Hippodamia convergens. Lineage (NCBI taxonomy): Eukaryota > Metazoa > Arthropoda > Insecta > Coleoptera > Coccinellidae > Hippodamia > Hippodamia convergens. Next base: position 34,524,816 of record CM076609.1, read on the forward strand.
TGTTTACCTTTGAAACCACGTTGGGCTCAAAATAGGACTATTACAGAAATTTGGACGAAATTATCTGTTTTTTACGAGGGGTCTCCCACTGGGGAAATTTGGTGTACACTTAAGGGGTAATGAGGGGGAAATGAGAGGTAATGAGGGGAAATGAGAAGGCAATGAGAGGTAATGAGGGGAAATGAGAAGGCAATGAGAGGTAATGAGAGGAAATGAGGGGTAATGAGGAGGAAATGAGAGGTAATGAGAGGTAATGAGAGGAAATGAGAGGAATTGAATAGGAAATGAGAGGAAAAAAGTGGAAACCGAGGTGGAAACTGAGGGGTAAGTAGAGCTTTTGAGGGGTAATTCGGTACCTATGGAGAATCAGAATAATACAAATTATGTAGTACAATGAATGCAATACAATTCTTTCATTGCAAATTACCCTCGAAAATACCCAATAATCAATAATACATTATATCGAGATATACAGGGTGATTTTTTGACTTGTACATATATTCAAACTATATAGATTATTGAGGTCAAAAGAAATTCTTTTTTCGTATAGCATTTTTTCTGATTCAGCCTAGATGAAAAGATATAGCCATCTTAAACTTTCATAATGAGCTATGCCACCCCTGGAAATATGGCACTAAAATTTTTCTGAGGATTAGAACTTCCACCTGAACCTTCGAGAAAATGTAGCAGAAATTTAATTCTGCGAATCTTCTGAACAGAATTATATTCAGCCAAAATAACCAATTTTTTTAATTTCGCTGATATAGATTTTTTATAACCATTAATTATTACTCGAAGAGTGCGCATTTCACGAAATTTCACGTGAAATACTTTTGTTTTCAAAAATGGCCAAATATTCATTAAATGGCATTCAACTCTGCTATAATTATGGAATGGAATGGTATATATTGGTCATAACGAAAAAAATAAAACATGTGAGTTAAATTTTGTATTCGTAAAAGATTTGCCACATTAATGAGAACCTTCATTCTGAAAATCATTTCATTCTATGAAATCGTTCACGAGGTATATTCGAAAATTAAATTTTTTCATGGATTTTCAACATCCTGTATCTTTCTAACCGAGCCGAATCGGAAGAAATGGTAGAGACAAAAAGTGTTTCTCTTGACCTCAGGAATGTCCCGTTAAAATATATGTACAAGTCAAAGACTCACCCTGTATATTTTCGAGTATATTATACATATTCAGTGTGGAGAAAAATTGGTTCGTGTTACAAAGTTGTATTTGTCTCATTTGTGTTTGAATTAGATAAACTCCAATTTAGAATAATGGTTCGATTAATGGAAATTCACAAAATGACAATTTTTCTATTAATCTGTTACGAAATGAGGCAGGCACACACGCAATTTCCTTGAAAGGTTAATGTTTGGGCAGGAAAAGTTCGAAACCATATTATAGGTCCCATTTCAATTGAGGGCACTTTGATCGGCAATATTTATTTTGCACACCATCAAATTAATGTCGATTCACCAAGCGACACCAAGCAACCCAGCTTCCAAAATTTCACTTTCTGTAAATCGTTGTTGTACTAGTATAGTGTTATTGAGTGAGTGATTGAATTGTTCGAGTTCGAGAATCAGTTCTAATATTCGATAAAGGTGAATTAAAGATTCATTATTCGAACTTATGTTGTTCTGTCATAACAGGATGGTGATATATTTTTTTTATATTCATGATGCACTTTCTCTTTAGGGTTCCTATATACCTACACGTTTTTGGCTAAACGAATACAATCAACATAAGAAAAAAATATATTACATTGAAGAGAAGACTCATTGGAATTTGAAAAACTTTTTGTTTTGTCTCGAATGTTTTATTTTCCATTCATATATTTTTACTCATATTTTATTTTCATAAAATGTTTTGGGCTCGGTTGTGCCAGAAGTTCATATGTTATATTATCATGTATTTACGCACATCTACTTTATTCTAAGGTAAAACCTATTTAGGGTAAAACCTAAAGAAGTTATGTAATATCTTCCCGATTTTCATGTCCTTAAATCATTTTTTCACAAAACTTCGTAGCTGAACTTTTTCTTGTTTTTCTTGAAAATTAAATGAATAAATGAAATGTGAAAAAATAAATCTATTCGACAAGACATTTACAAAGAGAAATAAGAAAGTAATGAGAGATAATGAGAAGGAAATGAGAGGTAATGAGGAGGCAATGAAGGGAAATGAGAAGGTAATGAGGGGAAATGAGAAGGCAATGAGAGGAAATGAGGGGAAATGAGAGGTAATGAGAGGAAATGAGAAGGCAATGAGGGGAAATGAGAGGAAATGAGAAGGCAATGAGGCAATTTTGGGGGTAATTAGGGGAATTTTTTCTCGAAGAGGCAATTTAGTGTACACATTTTGGTCAGTGAGAGACCCCTCGGTTTTTTATGAAATGAATCGCTCAAATATGATTTTATACTTTTTATTACCTACTATTGTATATGGGGTCAGGGTCTTTGGTTTAGCTATACATACTCTAAAGGGAATAAAATATACACTCAGACTTTATTCATTTTATTCGACCGAATATGACAGTTTTTGCGAAATTCATAAGATTTTATGTGTGTTTCAATTTAAGTTACAATGAAATTACATAATTATTCAGAGCAAAATGTATCAATTATGCAATTCGTTCATATCCAACATGGGATGTGATGGAAAATTCAAAAGAGTATTTGAAATAAAACTGTAGCCGTACAAATTAAACAAAAATTATTGAATCCCAGTCATTCATGAGAAAAAATTAATTTAAAAAACTTCACATTGGATGATGTCATTTAAACAATATAGAGTATAGTAGAATATAAATAATCATATGCATGGAAAGGAACATTTCGCTTCAACATAAATTTTAAGGATTATTGAAGAAGTTGTGATGTCTTCATACTTTACGCAAAAAAAAAACAGAAGCAATCAAGGGTCCGACTAGATATTTCTGGTAGTTTAAAAGGGAGTAAAAATGGCTATAATACGTGAAAATACATTTGAAATGTTGTTGTTCTACGTCAGGACAGCTTGTTCGGGATTTGGCAATATTTCAGTTCATTCCCCTAGTAAGGCTTGGAGAAAACGGCAACATTGCTTGAAAGGAACTGGAGAAAACTCAGTATTTAGTTTTCACTCAATCCCGTAATTCTTGAATTGTGACCGTTGATTCTGAGAGATCAGAATGATACTTTTTGCACCACTAATAACAAACTGAAGTAGTAAAATAAAAAAAATAATCATATAAATGCTGAATAAGTAGAGTATTTAATTAAACTCAGCATAGAGAACGATTGAAACTGTCAGACACATCAACTTTGATCAACTATGTTGATAATTCTTTGGATTCTGTGTCAAATCCGTTCATTCTCCAAGATCTTGTAGAACGAAATCGTGCGAGGATATCTCCATTTCGCACAGCTTCCTGTCACGGATTTATGAGAGAGAAAACAGTTCTACCAATCAATATTCATCAATACAAATGTATCTTAGAACTATTGAAGAAATAGATAGGTACATGATATAACCTGCGGGGCCAGAAAGTGGTGACTAAAGTTTGATTCAACAATTTGTTGGAACATTTGTTCAATCAAAAAATAACAATAAAATATAACGAAATCTATCGACACTTCTTCGTTAGTTCGGAGTGAAAAAGAATTTCGATATTTCCATAGGATCATTTCAACAATTGAATGTAACAATGTTAGAAATATTCTCAGCCAATTTCAATTTATATGCACCCCAATTTAATTTCGAACCATCCCTAACATTGAACCTTATGAAGATTTTTTTATGTCGAGCAATTTTCAGGTGTCAAGGTCTTTTATAGATCTTGAACAATGAGGATCTATAAAAAAAGAATTTCTTCCCTGGGTGCAAAAACAAACACTACTAGACACCACTTTGTTGTTCGATACATAAGCAACAATTAAAGGAGAAGAAAGACCATTTTCCCTCATTCACGTTCATGAAATTTCAGAGAAGCTGGAAGATGTTCCATTACAACTTCATCAATTAAAAATTTGTTAGATTATATCGGATACCAATGTTAAAATATCTCTGGAAAAAATCATACCACTCAAGTGTGGAATGTCATCTTGAGTTGTCAATTTTGAAAAGAAGACATTCTCACTTCAATACTATAAAATAGCCCATTCAATATAACTATCAACTTGATTTATGCATACGTGAGTCATAAATTTCGAACAAATAAGAGTGTTTAAGAATACATATTATGGATGTTCCTGATTAGAAAGCAGAGAAAGAACCATTTCCTAAAAAATGGAAAATAAAAATTCGTTCCAACTTTCCACCTGTTCATTTTAGAGATGAATACGAGAAGGTATATTTTGAAAGAATTTAAGCTCATTGCATGCAATATTCACACATTCTCTTCCCTTCAAATTTGTTGAACGAGCTTGTCATCATTGTTTGAATTCCAAAAATTTGTATGGTACCATGAGAAGACATTCGCAGCAAATGCAGGAAATTCCAATGAGACCAGGATTTTTTATAGGAACGATGTGCGAAATAATTTTGATTAACAGATGTTCCAGACATTGCAGATATACCAATTAACGGATGAAGTACAAAACAACATCGACAGATCCAAGGACACAATAAATGGGTAACCAAACATATTCGTAAGATTTAGAGCCCTATCGCAGTTGTCAGAATGGAGCGACGACTGGTTAATCAGGAATACTGCAGGATTTGGCAACATCAAACTCACCCTCCATGGAATTTTGGGCGGATCAATAACACTTTTATGCACGTGTATGCATTAGTGATGTAAGGGTGCGGCCAGCAGCGCCGTCGCAGCGCTGTTGCTACAGCAACCGTTCAGCGAAGGGTTTGGTCCGCTCAGATCATTCTCCCCCTGCTCAGTTCGCGCTCGCGTTGTGATCTTGTCGCATCGAAGAAACAATTCAAAATTCCTGTCAACATACAATGGCGACGATTCGTCTGTGATATTGTCCTGTCACAGCAGTACTGTTTTTTTAGTTACTGTTGCTACGGGACATGACCATAGATAAATCGCATTACAACAGTAATAAGTGCTTCAAATCTATCGAGTGGTGCCTGTATGGAAACTTTATGTTTTTTCTGAGCTTTCGATGTTTGTACTGTTTAGAAAAGCAGCATTCTATATTCACACAATTTATTATCACTTCAAAAGTCGATTTACTTCATCACCTTTCTATTTTATATTGCACCATTAGTGTTTTAGTTTGAGCAAATGTAGTTTTGTAAAAATTCTCGTCGTTTAGTTGTATCTTGTAGAAGTTGTTTGATTGTTTTATTGTGCCTAATAAAGATTTCTGCAGATAAATCCTTTTATTCTGTAATTTTCAATGAAGAAATGAGGGAGGGACCCTATGCGGTCGATAACTTGATGTTCATGTACTAAGGGATTGTTGCTGCGCGCACGCATCTTTAGGTGGGTGGTTAGATCTATTTTGAAAATATCTATAGTGGATGGAAAAACATAAACTTTTATGTGTGTAGTTTTGGATAATTTGTAGTTTACCAAGAATAGTCGATGCCAGAAGGATTATTAACCCACTTCAAAACAGGGCATGAATAATTAGCCTAGAATTTATTGCTATTAATCGAAAGTGCTTTTAGACAAAACTCAACTGAATAAGTAGCTGTACCTGATTCAACAATTTGGTAGTATAGTTGAAATTCAAAACCTATTTTTTGTTAATCTGCTATTTTGGTCCCTCAAGCTTTAGATTTCAATTTTTTCTTTTATCAAATCAATAAAGCAAATTGTTGAACGAGTGGATATTCAGGAAAAAATTAATCATTTTGTATCGTTTAACGCTGAACATATATTTAGAATCATTTTTCGATAACGAAATGTCAACCACAATTTCTGAGTCCTGATTTCCCATTATTTTTTTTCTCTTGTAAATTTTTCTATTGTAGAGTTTGAAAGACTACAATAAATCAGATAAAATGAATCGTTTGCAATAAGCTTGCAAACTTCTAATGCTTGTTGAGAAAAATTCTATCGAGAAGAAGTGGTACAAAAAAAGTACAAATGATGTTACTCTTTTAGAAGAATCGATTATATTCATGATTATTTTACTCCAAATGATTACTTTATGATTTTGTTACATCATGTGATAGAAATTATAGTAATTCTTCAAAGTTAAATACGAAAATCAGCATTTAAATATTCATTTCACTATAATTTGACTTCCTCTACATTACAACAAATTTTAGAGCAGTAATAATGATTGCAGAAGTTTAATCGAAGTTATCAACCTATTCCAAGTGATTTCCTGAACTTTCCATAATAGAAATTCTCGTGTAGGGTGTAGGGTGTGAAATTAAAAATTTATCGACTGCTAGGATGAAACTAGAGCTTGAAAACAAGATCTCCATTTTATCAATTCTCGATATTAGTCCTAGATAGTTTCATTTAACCTTGAAAAAAAGAGTGATTGTCGGAGAAGAGTTTTCAGGTTACAACAGCGTTTAAATAGCTCTGAATTTCGCAAAAATGCCTGCTTCTTTCAAAAAGTTTTTTATTATAATTAATATATTATATTATCATCCATGTCAATTTACTAGAATTAAACAGGGCGAGACTTTGATATTAAAATATATTTCTTGAGGTTAGAAGTTATACTTTTTCAGCATACCATTTCTTTTAATTTAGCCTAGAAAAAAAAATGTGGCTATTTTTTAGAGCATTAGATCATCTATCGCCTAAACCTAAAAATGGTACCAGAAATTTAATTCTGTGAATCTTTTGAGTTACATTCAGCCAAAATGAACTATTTGATTTAGCGGATATTGATTTTTTCATATGATTCGTTACTGGAGAAATGTGCATTTCACAAGATTTCACGGAGAAAACTTTTGAATCCCAAAATCGCCAAATATTCATTAAATAGCATTAAACTCTTCAAGAGTTGGCTGTCTTGAATTTTTGGTATAATAATGGAATGTAATGGTCATAAACCTACGAGGAATTTTGCGAGAACCTTCATTCTGAAAATCACTTCTTTCCATGAAATCTTTAAGAGATATAATTGAAAATTAAATTTTTTATGGTCTTTAAACTGGGGAGAATGAAAAAAATGTTAAGGAAAAAAAGTATTTCCTTTGACCTCAGAAATATCCTTTCAGAATATATTAACAAGTAAAAGACTCACCATGTATTATTTAAAAACAAATTTTCCTGATCATGAAAATAATGAAACAGAAAATTATATATTTTCAGTTGTTCCTTCAGAAAAAAAAGGGGGTCCATCTATTTCAAATACAGTATCTAATTCAGAATGGATAGCTATGAAATATCATATTAATGCTGAACTATATTATTAAACTTTTATAAATGCTGTGTGATAGATACATTTGTTTCATTATTGAATATAAATATTGGATTTGTATATATTGATCCCTCGTCCAACCACTGTTCTTTATAGAGCTCTCTGTGGTCCTTATGATATCGGTAGACTAATGTGTTTCCTATTCGAATACTACGATGAATAGACTTCAAAAATATTGTTTGCAAAGTCTGCAATTTCCGATTATTCATCTCAGCCACGTGAACTGAAACAGTTCTCACAGGAAACTTTCCGTAACTTTTGATTGTTTATATTTCGGTAGAATTGAAAGATGTATAATTGAATCCATGTTTTTTCTTTCTTATTTAATGATTAGTCTATGTATCCAAAAACGAATCCATTCACTGAATATTACATCCGTTATCAAAACTTGCATTGTCTTTTGGTAGAAACCGACAACTATATATTATATTACAGTAGTGATATCACATCGAAAAACAATTTACTATATGAACAATATGAACTTTGTTTGAATTTTGTGTTCTCTGAATATTGAATAGAAAAATGTAAACAAAACCACTGTATCGAACCATAATAAATATGTCGCACTGCTGGTGTGTACAAATATAACGATTATATTTAAATCTTATGTTTTGGTTTCTTTTTCGAAATTCATGATCGTTTCTCACCTACGACGACGATTTCTCATTCATACACACCAGTTCACAAACAAACGAAATGACACTATGTTCGAACAGTTTCAGTCGGTATGGGATCAACATACATCTCGCTTGTTGCAAATACTAGAATAAATTTTTTCAGGCTCATTGATTCATTTCTGTGCAATACGGGGTGAGGCACGATGAACTGTACATATTTCTACCACGTATAGAGGGCTCTCGGGTCGACATCATTTCAATTGTTAAAGTGCCTGCTCCCACTGTTATTTTACGAATTATAGATTTCATTTTAGTTCTAAAATCATATGACCTAACAACTCATCATACCGACATATAAACACCCTTTATATTTGACAATTCCGATAAATATTCCGTTTTTTCCTCGTGTTGTAAGATGTTTGGTTTGTCTATGGTAGATGATTTCCCTTCATTAGTATCTTGTACGGTCTTCAAACATCTGAAGTTCCGAAAAATCACCACCTGGATGGTCGTACCGGGTTTGAAAATCTATCACGATCAGGGAGCAAGGCTTTGAGAGATTTCAATTTGAATATTGAAGGAATTTCGAAGGACGAGTCTGATTACGTTTTGAGGTTAGCCAATGAAAATGGTGTTGAGGCGATTATTCTCCAAGGGACCCACACGGCAACAGGAAAAAATCTTCTTGAAAAAGGACAACTGAAAGGTATTTTACACATTGATCTATGTTTTCAGTTCATGTTCAACATTTGGGGGAACTGATGGATTTATTCTTCATTTCCTTCAAATTTTGTGACATTTCTGTCATAAATAATTTATAACGGATGAAAAAAATTTAATTTAATCATAAATAAATTTTGGAGAAATTGGTGAATTTCTGTTTTCTTCTGTCCATAGAAAAATAACATGAAGATGTTCTTCTAGAACCTTTGATATATAATTTTCTTTGTAATTTTTTTTTATCAGAGAGGTTGAGTTTTTTCGGCTGGGGTTTTTCCCTAACCTTTTTTATCATACGCAGCGCTGTGTAGCATCCCGTTGCACTAACTGCATGTATTTATTGTATTATTTTAGCTCTCTCAATCAAAAGATTGTGAATATATTAAAACCTATGAAGTTAAAATTGAGAATTTGAGATCTATCGCGATATGATTTGTAGTTTTTAGTTATGTTTAAGGTAAAAATAAAAATGATATTTTGCTTAAATCAGCGAAAAGCGAAAAAATGCAGACAAATAAATTGGATTGATTCGAATTGCCCACGGTTTCTGAACATATACTTCTATTTACTTTGTGTGTTCCGAAAATTTTTTATAACATTGAAATCAATATTTGTCCTTTCATCTGATGTCGATGGAACTGTCGATTTTTTGTTTGTTCCGCAAGGCGATTTATATGTTACTTTATCGGAGCCCAAATCAAGATTGACTCATCAACTTTTAAAGCTTCCGCCAGTGCAACGAGCCCTATGGAAAGAGTGTTAAAATCCGTTCGTTTCAATGTTTTCCATTCATTTCTATAGCTACTGGATCTGATTCACTGCTGTTAAATTGAAAGTACATATTCTCCTTTTTGTGAGCACTTTTCACTGTGATAATGAATTTTTCATAATCTTCATTCAACTATCCAGTGTTTAGCTATTTACCCGGAATTTCTTCGTTTTCAGTGAGTTTACTATTGTCCGGTTACAACTGTGATATTGAGTTTGTCGCATCTTCAACAGTGAATGAGTTATGCGAATTTATGCGGCCATTTCTGAGTTTTTCATTAAATTTATTCATATAGTCCGTTCAAGAATTATCCTGGAAGGCTGTGGAAAATCGAAATACTGTTGGTCCTTGCCTACTATCCCCTAAGTAACATCAGAGTTGCAAGGGTTGGTGATGAGAAAAACACGGACTTATGACGTTTTGAACCAATCAACCCGAAAACTGTTTCAAATTAGTTCTATCGAATTAAAGTACAATGTATTTTGGATTTTAAAGTTTTTTATATGATAATTCACTTTTATATTATAAAAGATGCTGAACATGTCGAAATAGATCACAAGAATAAACCTTCATAATATTTTGGAAGGCGAGACTGAGGACACCATCGAAAAAAAATCACACTGGAGAAAGTGTGAAAGGTTTCACAAAACTTTAATTGTGCGATTAAAAAACCTTACACAAATTCGAACCAATCAAATCACTCGTTTTGAAATTTCAACGAATCGAGGTGGCTTCAATTAATTTAACGGTACAAACAAAGTTTTGTGAAACCGACCCTAGGTATCTTATAAGCAGTTATCGAAATTATATTTAATCTATCAACAAATAATCGAAATTATGTTTTTCTACTGTGACTTTTTTTTTCTAATTGAGCATTTATTTCTTAATTTACTGAATTGACATTTAGTTAGAAAAACATCTATTGTGAAGCTCGACAATTTCAAACTGATTCGCTTTGAAAAAAATATATGATTATTCATACCTACACAGTTTTTTCATATTTCAGCACGTATCTGAAAATGATATGTACATCAAATCAAATTAATGTTGGTACCAGAAGAATATCGAATCATGGCCTACACAGGAACTCTTTTTGCTAGGTATTGTGGTGCTTTTTTCGAAAGATAATACGCATTTTATCCAATTCAAAAGTATACTTACAAGTTCTCAATTAAATTTCATACAAATATTGAATATCCTTCAGCAATGAAGGACAATTTTAGTGCTAAAGGAAATTCTATCGGTTTCTATAGAATCTTGAAGTAGGTATAACTAGTTTCGTATCGAATACGTATGTATGACAATTACTTACTTTTTCCAAGTAGATCCCTAGGCTTTCTTCGTAATTTAGGATAATGTTAATATATGTTTTTGAAAATAAAGCATTCAGGACAAAAAAATTGTAACTGGTGGAACTGAATTGCTATAATCTATCTTCAGTGTTTTTTTTTGTTATAAATGTTCAGAAAATTTATCGTTCATAAAAGTACATTCTATAAAAAAGTCATTCACAAAAATGGTATTCTGTAGGTAATCTGAAGTCATACAACATCAGCAAAAGAGTTACCATCAATAAAATCTGTTTATACCTTAATATAGAAACATAGCAGATGATTCCAAACGATTCGGTTAGGCTTTAATGATGATAATTGATGAACTTTTACTATTCCTATATTCTGCTAAATGTCGACGTAAGGTATTTTAATTTTACCTTCCCGAAGAATGGTCGCCATTTTGTTTCGGAATGTCCTCTGTTGTAGTTAAGTAGGCTTAAAGCCTCATCCATAAATCCAATCTCTCCTGCGACACTTAAAGTATAAAAAACCATTTTAGATTCTCACTTATTCTTTCCAAAACGTTCACAGAATCTATCTACACAAAGAGGTTAGTATATGTGGTAGAGTATATTCATTTCAAAGAATAAGTTTCGTCTTCTTATGAACATACTATCAAGATTATTAGTGATATCCAAAATTCGAAAAAGTATGAAAATTAAGTTTAAGAATATGTTCATAGGGGACGAAGTTATTTGCACTTGCAATGAGCAACAACTACCACATTATAAGTTATCACTACAACTCGAAGATGAAAAACAGTAAATTCAAACTGTTATAGAATTTGTGTTTTAGCTAGATTCATAATACAGAAGGTGTAATGACATACCTCTAGAAAAATGGTACACTACCCTCATGGCAACCTCTGTTAAATCAATTCAGGGTGTATGAGAAACTATCTAATGATTTTCTATAGATACTAACACAGATAGACCAACCAGTAAAGCACACGCACATAATAAACCCGACATATATTCTCTATATGTACGGATTTCACAACAAACTATGGCTAGAGATAATGGTAAAAAGCATTTTTCCAAGAAGCTCATGAAATTCATTATAACAATACATCCTCAACAAAAGAAAAAATCTGCGAACGAAATAGATCGTAATATCCATATTCCATTGAATATTTATGTGTAGTAATTCAATGTTTCGAGTGCCATTTAGCGCATCCGCCATATTGATATTCCTCGGATCGAGTGTCCCAACTTTTTTAAACATCAGTGGGTTCGTTACACTACTTTTCTCGCATGTTTCTTGAGCTCTGATGATTCACAATGTACCATAAGACATCAAGAGATTTTCACGTGGTTTAAAATTGTATGCCAGTTCTCATGGATAACGTTGGTTCGAAATCAACGAAATTTTTTTTTGGTATCTGAGAAAAATTTTGCATGATATTCCTGGAAATATTGTCATGAAATTTTTTTTTAGATATTTCTATAAATTTAATAACCATGTGTAAAATGCATATATACCGATGAATTGTACTACGACATTTTAACAAATAAGAAAGAAAATGAATAATAAATTAATTGTAGATAACGATGATTCAATAAGGATTAATTTATGTTTGTTCTGAGGTTCTCAGAATATTTCAATGAGTTGCCTTCTTGTTTGACTATAATTAGCATTCGTAGCTCATTCATACACAGCACTCAACATTTTTGCTCACATCTCACAGTGAATTTGATTTTAATTTCACATATTCTCACCATAAGTAAGTTTCATTCAATATTTAGTTATACAAATCAGCCATAGTTAGAAGAGATTTGAAGGTCTCAACTGAAAAGCGTTGCAGAACAATATCTCAATTTGAGCAACGAATTTTTTTAAAGAAAAAACTTGAGGAGTATCGGGTATAGTAATAACAATTTTTCAGTACTTTATTGTGTCATTTCAAGCTTTCGGTCGGCATTGCGACCATTTTAATATAGCTTAAAAATTATTCAACAAGACAAAACAAATCGCAGCATTTGAATAAAATTCACAACAATAACAGATAGTGCCTTAGTCTGTCATTTATTATTGTTAGTTTCTTGGAATGCTGTGATTTGTTTTGTCTTATTGAATAATTTTTAAGCTCCCTGAAGTTGGTCGTGATGCCGACCAAAAGCTTGGAATGTAGAGAGATAGTGCTGTAAAATTGGTTTCTCTATTTCAGTCAATTTTTGTGAAATACTCTCGAAATTCAAATAACAATTCAGGTTAGTGACTTTTATATTTCATCTTGGCAGTTGGTGTGACTCTTTTAGTACTGTAATGAACTCATTACGATACTGAAATAGAGAAAATTGGTATTACTACACCAGTTATCGTTTGAGTTTTCTCTTCGAAATTTCGTGTAGATACTGACAATACTTCAATTCAGAGCGAATATTATTACACATACCCTGAGTTGCAGCAACGTCCATAAAAAGTTAAAGGGACCTTAAAAGTTTAATCCTCCTTTAAACGGAGTATCCATGTTACCGCGTATGGAATATTCGACTTAACGAAGGATTCAAATTGTAATGGACCACTGAATTTCAATTATCGTTGCTGCAACTAAGAGAAAATATAATAAACGAACATTTGCATAGGTATATGGGACGTAACAAACTGTATTGTTTTGGCCAATATTCCTGAAACGACGACTTTTCTTCATTACACAATTTTATAATTGCAATAATGCCTATTTTCGAAAAACTACGATTTTAATAGAATAGGAAGAAATCGAGCTTAAACTTTAGTTTCTAATTCTTTCGAAAGGAGTATTAGTACGAGTTCTCTGTATTCATATTAAAGTCGACTACATTTCTAAGAGAAGAGTAAATTTTTTTTTTATACAAGACACCAAAGGCTCAAGATTGATGCCAATTGTTTCTGGAAGACGAATTCCACAAATAACGTGATCTGCATTGATATTCGCAGCGTAAAAAATCCTAAATCAACCATCTATTTGAAAAAAAAGCTTTGAATATAAATATTCCCGATATTTGGCGATAATCTCGATTTCATGAGCTGGTTTTGAATGTAGCTAGCTCGTTCTGAGAATTATAAGAAAAGTTGAAAATTGTGCGGAGCAAAGTCTATTGTCATTAATGGTAATAGAGTGCTAAATCATTTTTTATAAAAAACTGGGTTCATTATAGATCAACTCAAACTCAAAAGTTTCTTATGTTTTTTTTATTACCAATCAAAACATGGCGATTTAAGGAATTATCGAATAGATGAGGAAAGAATGGAATGCCGACTGAGAAAGAGTATCGCCCTATAAATTGCAAAATTCTCAATAACTTAATTGAGAAATGCAGATGCTATGAGGAAGAAATTTCGGAAACCTTTATCTGGAAAACAGGAGCGTTTCCAGAGACATTTTTGTAAAATTTGAATTTCCTCAAAGTAATCATCACCTTGTAAGTTGGTTTCTCAAATTTGGAATCATCCTTTACAACGTCACCAACATGAACGTAAACGAACGAAATAACGAATCTTATTCAGCAGTAACCAAGCGTTGAAATTCCAATTGTTCGCTACTGAGTACTGATAACGTTAGTCAGATGATTTCGGGGCGTGAAAAATCGTAGGATTACATTGTACGCTCATGATTGAAAACAATAAACCAAGATGACTATAAACTGTTCGATTTCAAGTTGATATCCAAGGAGTCCGTAGCCTATTCCTACCATAAATCTAAATTTTCCCGATCCTGAAAGATTTCCGTCGATGCCTTGGGGTCGCATTCGGTTGAACCGAGGATTATTTGAATTTTCAACAATGGAAGAGAGGAAAATGAAATTTTTTTTTCAGGTTTCAGGATGCTTCTGTTGATTCTGTCTCATGTTATATGAAGACCGGAAAAATGTCAGTTATTTTTTCTATAAATTGATTCACAGATCGCAGATCATGTGCGTTCCAATATCAGAGATCACATGTATTGGAATAACACAAAGATTTTAAGGACAGAACATCATCATTATGAAATAAATTAAAGTGATCAACTTGTGTTTCGCACTATGAAAATAATAATCTGACTACGTATTCAGTAGGAGCAGACCGTATTAGCAATAATTCATTGAAAAAAGAAATGATGATGAAAATTATGAACAATACTATACCTACTTCATATATCTATAAAATTATGTAAATACGTGAGGAGACTAAATCTCAGTTTACGAATATACTTTAATATAAGTGATTATTACTCACGAATACTGAATACGAAGGATAAATTCAACGCTGAAAGGATGATTGAAAAATTAAAAACCAGATATAGAAGACGCAGAAATTAAGTTGAAAATGCTAAATTCAATGAACTGCGATGATAATTCGACTTACATTTCGTATAGAATTTTCGCGAGCTATTATTAATAATGTACTTTTCTAAATCTATATTGCCGATTGGTTAAGTAGTATGATATCTATTTTATTCTAAAATGGTTTTTTGACATAATCGTTTTAATATAATGATTGAAATTATAAACAGTCTTCGACCCATTTCATATTTCCATATATTTATGTGAATACGTAATATGATTAACTAAATCTCCTTTTACAAATTCACGAATATCTAGAGCCGAAAGATATTCAAACGAACTAAAGAATTCAACGTTGAAAATAATGAATGAAAAATAATATGTTTATAATACGGAATACTCACAAATCCAGTTGAAAATGATAAGTTGAATAAACTACGATCTCGGATCTTACGGTCACTAACTATTTATAGGGTGGACGTGGAGACACAGCTTACTTCACTGAAGATCTACAGAGAATACCTGAAGTTGTCAAAATCGGGGTGGGTTAACCGAAACACCCCCACTCCGATTCTAGTTCAATTGCAAATAATTTACCCCTTCTTTTTTGAGTTTCTACCCAGGTTTCTCCCTACACAACGCGATATAAATTCAAAACAATAAAAATTGAACATAGTAATTTGATATATTCAAGTAAAAATCGAATGAATGTCTGACTTTTGAATTTTTACCAGAGCAGAAATTTGAATATATAAGGTTATTATTTTCGAAATAATCAACGCACGCGCAAACTTATAGAAGTAGAAATTTAGTTATGTTATTTGTAAGAGGATGGCTCTTCCAAAAGAAAGATCGAGGTAAAATGATTATGCTCAGTTTTTTCAGATGTAACGGCTATTGTTCAAGAAATCGAAAAAGATCGGCAAGATAAAAACCGTTTTTTTTTTGTTGAAAATATCGCAAACTATGCTTTCTATACATTTATCTAAATACAGTCTTCATTGAAATTAGACATTTGTCTAATTTTCTAATTGTTCAAATTTTCACAGATTGCAGATCAAGCGAGTTCCAATACTGGAGATCATATGATGTATTGGGATAACACAAATATTCCAAAGACAAAACCTGATCATTATAAAAAATAATCAAAGTGATCCAATTATATTTGTTTCGAATGATTTGCTTCCCACAAATTGATGCAAGAATTTACGCAGGGGCATTTTCATTATTTGAAAGTTATTACTTTCAAGAAGTTTTGATTACTTGTCTTGCGGAGTTTAGGAACACAAAGCCAAGTTAGTGTCGAATTTGAATGAAAATTGTTTGCAATTTCTTATTTCTTTATTCAATTTATTCATTCACACCGACCACTTCATGGGATAATCGTGAACAGAAAGTAATAAGCAACCTTCTTAAGTTTTCATTCGAACGGAATACTAGACATGTAGCAAATTTTTTCATCGAAAAATAATTTCAAGCAATTTTCAATAAAAAAATTTTTTTTTCGTAAATTATTGCTGATCAGTCTCAACTTTTAGTTGCCAAAATTATAACGCAGTTTGAAAACAAAAGGTTCCAATACCATCAATGCAATTTGAATAAGGTAAATAACAATGTTATTACCATCAAGTAATAACGTACAAGTAACAAAAGAAAAATACCAACAACTCGTTTTCAAAATGACCGTTACGGTTACTTCCGAGAAAAGATTTAATTTTTCTCGGGCTGAGATGACATTTTAATAGCTTTATCCCTCCGGCAAAGGTTGAGAGCTTTAAGAATAAAAGGAAATATTTACCTAAGATTTTATGGCTCAGAACTCGAAATGCAAAATCTTCTTGGAATAATAACAAGCAAATTCATGGTATGTTGGGTATTGACAATTAGATGAAGTTTCTCCAAAAGATAAGGTATTGTAAATGTCAAGACAGGTACCTACCTCTTCATTTGCATACTTTCTAGTTTTCATGAATACTGAAATACCGATTTACAACGTCCATCCCTTTGAACAATACAATGGAATTCCTACAGATAATTCCCAAATATTTTCAACGATTTTCTGGTAAATACGAAATATTTATCAGCTCAACTAATACAGTCGTTGATGTCTTCAAAACTAATGATTTCATGAATTCGAAATTTCATTTGGTAGATAATACAGAAAGTAAACAATACATAAATATTCGATCTGAGGCATATTGCACCAAGCAACTTCGCAACTATTCACTCTGCACTTTTAAATCCTCAATACTTTTCGTCCAACTAATTCATTTAAAAAATGGAAAATTCAAAGTGAAAAGTGCAATAGGCCCCTGTTTCAAAAATGCCATTCTAGAGTAGATCTTGAAATAAGACAACACAAAAGACAACGAAAAAGTTGAGAAGCAATTTGTGAAAAACGAAAATACGTAAAACAGAATATTTCTATGGCAGTCTTTTCAGAAGATCTGCACTGCAGTATTTTTTTAATATTCAATAACACCCCGATGATTAATTTGCCATTTTTGTCAATTTCATAAAATTTGAAAAATAACACTTAGTAATGAACAAACGATAAAATCTTGTTCGAGATACACTTACATGATAATAGTATATTCTATAACTAGTTGCAGAATGAGCTCCTATTCCAACACGAATGCGAAATTCGAAAACTCGCTCCTTCGTCGCTCGTTTTCGAAAGCATAAGTGTTGGAATTGCCTTCTGCAACGAGTATTAGACGATATTTTCTCTATTTCAGAAAAGTTTTGTGGAAAACTCTGGAAATTCGAATAAAAATTCAGATTAGTGACTTTTGTATTGTATCTTGGCAGTTGGTGTCACTAACGAAATTTGACAGATTGCGGAATTTGAATTGATTTGATTCGAAAATTGAGTGAATCGGAGATCAGTACTGACAACCACAAAACGAAAAATATAACTGAAAACAATGCTGTAATGAGTTTCATTACAGCACTACTTTTAGTACTGTAATGAACTCATTACGATACTGAAATAGAGAAACTTATTTTCTTGCTAGGTAATGGTGAAATTATATCAAATAAATCAATCATTTAAAAATTTATAGCATTATTGCAGTTAAGAAAAAAAAAATAGTTTTGTCCAATCAAAGGTGGGATAGAATCATAATTAGAACTATGAAGTCAAATATACTGCACGGTATTTTCTTGAAATTTTCTTGAATTTTTACTCCTTAGAAGTAGCGGATACCTCACTGGAATCAATTGAAATTAGAATGTTCTTCACTGGAACTAGTAGCATGATATTCATATCATCAGTTACTGAAGGATAGAAATAAATTAAAAAATTTTAAATTTGACTGAAATTCAAATTATTATACATTATGCTAAGGACTATATTTAAAATAACTATCGATTACTTGACCCTTGAACGTTATTAAAAATTCTATATCTAAAACAATCTACCTCGTGTCCGAAACGAATAATGTAAAAATGTGTATATTAACAACTGATAAATTCAGTTAAAAATGCTATGCTGAATAAACTACGATGATAACCAAACTTAAATTTCATAAAAATTTTTCGCAATATGTTAATAATATACTTATCTAAATCAATATTTTCGATTGGTGAAGTAGTAGGATGTCTATTTTATTCTAGAACTTTTTTTTTATAACCGCTTCAAGATATAGATGAAAGTTATGTACAATACTCAACATATTTCATAGTTCTAATTATACTTAATCATAATAAATGATTATTCACGAATAGCTAAAGTCGAAAGATAAATTCAACGCTGAAAATAATGAATGAAAAATAACAAATATATAATAAGGAATACTCACAAATCCAGATAAAAATGCTAAGTTGAGTAAACTACGATCTCGGATCTTACGTTCTGAGTTCACTAACTACTTATAGGGTGGACGATACAGCTAACTTCACTGATATACAGAGAATGCTCAAGTTGTCAAAATCGGGGAGTATTAACCGAAACGCCCCCACTCTGATGCTAGTTCAATTGCAAATAATATTCTTCTTCTTTTTTTTGAGTTTCTACCCAGTTTGCGGTTTCTTCCTACATAACGCAATACTCGACGCTAAATAAATTCAAAACAAAATAATTCAACTTAGTGATTTGATAATCATGTATATATCAAAGAAATATCTAACTCTTGAATACATGAAGTTATTATTTCCGAAATAATCAACGCACGCGCAGACTAATATAAGTAGAAATTTCCAAATTTCCTTATGTTATTTGTAGGAGGGTGGCTCTTCTAAAAGAAAGAGAGATGTTGAATGATTTTCTATGCCTATTTTTCGAGACATAATGGCAACTGTTTAAGACTTTAAGAAATCAAGAAGGATCGACAAAGATAAAACAGTTTTGTTATTGGAAATATGACATAGTAAGCTTGATTATGATCATCGCAATTCCATGGTTGCCATGTGCAACCATAGCCTCCTGTATAATAAGAAATGAGGCTGTACAGTACAATTTAGAGTCGAAAAACCGTTTATTGGAATTTTTCTAGGGGTGTAACGGTATCAACATCGTGAAATCGCATTCTATTTTTGATCATTTTTTTTGTTCAAAATATGAAATTTCTAAATTATGTATTGAAAATGCACTTTTTAAAGGAAATTTATTGATACTGTTGATTAAATAAAAGTGGAGTTGACAATTAAGTTGTTCTGGAGTTTTTAAATACATAAAAATTCGGAGATACCCTTTCTATTTCTATTTATTTTTATATTTGCGATCGTTATAACTAGGGGATCTGCCAAGTAATGGTTGTCATGCGTTGTCACTTTTCTCTCCGGCGAAGACAAAGTAGAACTTTTCCGATGATCCTGTCGGTCGCAATAGAAAACACTTTTTTGGTATATATTTTCTCCGATTCAGCTTAGATAAAAAGATATGGCCATTTTAACTTTCTGAATGAGCTATGCCGTCCCTGGAAACGTGCCAATAGCTTTTCCGGGAATCAGATATACCGCTTAAGTTTATTTCGGTAAATTTTTTTATTTCTCAGATTTATACTTTTCATTTTTTCAAATGATAATTCAATCGAATAATTGACATTTCAAGGGAATTCATGAAAAATAATTGCATTCTCTAAAATGGCAAAATAATTCTTAAAATAGCATAAAACTTACTTCATTTGGTATCTTGAGTTACTGGTATAATTATGGTTATGGTAATATTGAAGAGAATAATACGAGAGAAAGAGAAACAACCTCCTGAAAATCATTGAAATGATTCGATTTATTCTGATTGGTGAATATCCACCAGTTAAATTCATTGCGAATACCTGGCAATAAGACAGGACAAATTAATTATTTTCATCGCGTTCTTTTCTAAGGATATCAAAATGATGAAAGTTATTTTGTCGAGAACAATCCTGTTATAAACTAGCCCTGTATATATCTTGAACTTACAATTATTGGGATGTTTCTATTCAATTCATGGAATAATTGGATGTAACTATTCGATTGCGATAATGTGAGGTACTGAAATATTAATGTATCGATAAGAATGATTGGAACAATGTGTCTCCAGAAAGCCATTCGATTTTAATATTGATTCGACTTGATCCGTTAATTTTTTTTTCAAACCCTTATTCCGCTTTCAGGCATAAATAGCTTTCAGAAAAACAACGGAAATTGCAAATTAAATACTTATTGACATATCAAACAGATAAAAATACAAAATTTAACTAAAAAACTCAAGCCAGGGGATCCCCACAGTATTTTTTAGAAATACAGAATTCTGATTTTGCAGAAAAGACTCAAGTTTCTGAAATTAAACAGGACATTCTTTTTTATTGCAAATTCAGAGGTGACGAAAATTTATAACTGCAGGATGTTCCTAAATTCATGCGACAAAATTCAGAAAGTAATGAAATCGTATGAAATCGAGATGGGTGTCTCCTATAACAAAATTTTCTAAGCCCATTCTTTTCGGAGATATCACCCTTGATAGGTGATGAATAAAATTCAGTTTTATTATTGTTTTTGAAATTTCAGTATAGCTAGAAACTGGAAACTCTGCAATTTTCGTGCTCTCGCAAAGAACTGGCCACGGGTATTTTCCAATATTCCTGTTACATTTTCAGGATGTGAAATCAGCAACCCTTACTTCATTTCATATCAAAACTTTGAGATGAAGTTTCATGAAATCAAATTATAAATTGAAATCTATGTTTTGTTTACAAATTATATCTATATGTGTATTTCTCGGGCATAATGTAGAAAAAAAGACATTTCTGCCCTAAAAAGATAATTTCGTAATGTTCTTCCGTTAGAAAAATAATTTTTTCGAACGCAAATGTGTTGGAAAAAAAGTATTATAAGAACTTTTTTTTTCTGCTCAATATGATATCGCATGGAAAGTTATAAAAAAAATACTAGATCTGCTGGATGAATCCACGCTGATGGTTAGTTATTTCTATGGTGTATAAAACAATGGTCCTCCAACCATACTATCGAACATCTCTATTGTTGGTGCTTTCATGATAACAGAGGATATTGCTCGGGATATTGTTTCCAACACATTTATATTCGGAAAAATGTGTTTTCAACGAAAAAATCATTCTGAAAATATGAAAGGCCGAATAAACTGAGAAATTTTGGACTTTTTTGAGAGAAATGAAATTTTTGCCTCATATGGACATTGAGCTGTGGAAATAACTTGTTCAAATTAATTCATATGATCCGTCAAAAATTGGCAAATGACACACGAGTATGTTTACATATCCTGTTGAAACCCTGTACATTTTTCAGTAATTTTTTTATTTTGAAATAATATATTTCAGTTTGTTACTTATTTTCATCAATAAATCGAGTTTTACTGCAAACAGAGTTAAGTATTATCCCATGTAAATATCAGCAAAATTGAAACTTGACTTATAACGATTATTCATTATAAAAGGTCCTTTGTTTATATCAACAAATTCAATCATATTATGATCTTTCCTTGTTGAATGTTTCAGATAAATATAAGAATTATATTATTGTGCAATTATTGTTGGCAAACTCCGCAATAATTTTTAGAGCTCAAGTCAACGGACCACCCCCCGGAATTTGTTTTTTTAGCTACGGCCTTGGATAAACCACATATTGTTTGGAAGGTATATTTCTGAACTAATTGATTTATGAAAAGATTCTTGGACGGGAGAATGAAGCAGAAATTAATTGAATCATACCTACTTATGAATTTGGAAATTGCATGAATGATGTTGTTGCCCAGCTACTCATGAAATTATTGTTTTTTTTTTAATTTTCCAATGCTGAAAACGAAATAACTTGGGAAATTAATACACAACGCAACACGTCCAGAATTTTTACCACATGTTCTAGCATAAATTTTCTGAAGATTTCAGTGAACCTATTTTCGAAGACCATAAAGAATAGAATAGTTTTAGTTTGGAATTTCAGGAAAAATAAATTAATCTGATATCGAACTCTATTCGTTTATAGAACTACCAAATTTGTAGAATATTCTCCGCCAGTTGATATCAAACGAAGTAGATTAAGTGCGTTATACTACTTTATGGATTAGAGTATAAAAAATAATATAATAAAATAACCTCAGATACCTATTAGCGGGATATTTACAGTTTTCTTGGAAGAGAAAAACGGAAAAATGTTGAATTACTACAAAAACAATGTTATGTATAATGAAAATAACAATAATTATGGAATATAAAGTTGGTCTTCTGTGTGTGAAAATATATACATATATTTCTACAACTATCAATCTACATACTATAATACCCATACAAGATTTGGCAACCTCGAATACCTATAAAATGTTACATATTAGAGCGGGATACGTTGAATTACTTCCTGAAACTGTAGGAAAGTATAATCTTCTTAGAAATATCATAATATTAATATATTTGCGGACATATCTACAATTCCTACCAACTACTGATTCTATGGATTCCGTAAACAATTTAAATTGAAATAGCTTCAGCCATCGATCTGGTTTATTTTTGAAAACATGATCATTAAGATTCAATAACTTATGCACTATAATAGTTAAATAACGAAACTCTTCAGAAATTGCAGAAATTCTAGTATATCAGATAAATGATTGCATGCTACGCGATCACAATCTAAATAATTGTATTCGTTAATATACGTGATAGAAATATATGGAACAAGCCATCAATTGAATATACCTACTACATAACTACAAGGTGCCTCCATCATATCAATGTGAGTTACACCTGAAGAGCACAAATCAATAATTGTATTCAATGCGACCCCGACAACTAACCTGAAGCATTATAAAAAGATTGATTGATATTATTATTATTATATATATATATATATATATATATATATATATATATATATATATATATATATATATATAGTGTAGTGTGTAAAACGTTTAAGCGTTGTCCATCAAAACACACACACACACATATATATATATATATATATATATATATATATATATAGTTATAAAGGGTCATAAAATAAACAATTTTATGGTGAAATAAAATATAGTGTTCCTTTAAAAAAATTAAGTTTGAGTTATAATTCGAAAACGATAACCCTGAAAAACTTTTAGTTCATATACGTATAAACAGCTATCAAAGACAAAGATGAGATAGAGAATGTAAAAAATTTGGGACAACCCGAGGGACAACCTTGTAGGGTATTTTTTTTAATTTTCAAAGTTGATCTTTGTGAATGAACAATCAGCGTATGGTGATGTGTTTTGCAAGTAGGAAAAATCGAAACTAGTCTTCAATTTTTATGATTCCGATTACTTATATCCGCGTAGAACTGTTCAGTATGAATTTCATTGGAATACGAGAAGAGATTGAGCACATGTATCGATCGCATTTATTTGTATTGATTGAGTGACTTCTCCCCCAATTACATCTTGTGTGATTACCTGATGTCATTAGTTTAGTCCACCTACTGAAATGGGAAATCTGGACGATTTGCTAAATCAGATAAATGATGGGTGTAATTAAAAAATGCTAAATATTCTTAGAATACTCAGTAGTTAATATCGAATCTACACCAAATAGTAAGACCGGGGAAGGGGGGGGGGGACTGTATCCCGAAAAAAATTTACGAAAATTTATTATTGTTCAAATACTAACTGTAATTAAGAAAAAAAATTTTTTTGATAATCTTCCTGAACGGATATTTTCTAGTTGCATTAATATTCGAAAACAATGGTTCGTGGCTAAGTGATTTACATCACATGCGTTAATATGATTGGTTGAAATTTTTCGAGGGTTTTTGTCGAAGGTTTTACCGGATACGCTGAAAATAAAAAATGCAAGGCACTTGGTGGTGAAAAAAAAACGCAAAATCATCGTAGTCGGCCGCACATTTGGGGTTTCTATGGGTAGACTGTAAAGCAAAAATCAACGACCAACGTCCTTTACACAATATCGTACTTCTGGACTTGGATATCATGCAGGAGGATTTGAAGGCAGTTGACGTTGGTTGTAAAGATTCTAGAGAAGAAAGATTGGAAACGAATCGACTACAGTTATGTGAGCGCCATCTATTCTTTCAGATGGAAACTAGAATTTAGATATATTGTTGATCATTACGTTCAACGAATACAAGATGGCCATGACATTAGATGACTGTGTTAACTGTGTAACAGTGTTATTCCAAGTATTACTTGTTTTCGGATATTTCTTTGACTGAGAAATTAAAAACCTTTTTCAGAAAGACTATCCTCATAATCAGAAAAGAATAGAATCGTTAATCATTGAAGTAGCATTTCTGGAGAAGCTATGAGGAAAAAAGAAGTTTGTATGTTCGATAAAATTGCTTCGAGTGAACAGTTGTACTTTAACCAATCAGTGGTTTACTCATTAATCAATTTAAATATTCTGCCATGAAGAAATCATAATGAATATATGGAAGAAATTTTTCTCATTCCAGGCTACCATACCCGACCCTGAATGCGACTCTGACATGAGAATGGGATCCTATTACACCTTGTACACGTCATCTTTACCGTATTTTTTTTTAAATTGTGCTTCTAATTATTCTGCAACTAATATGTGTTTCTTCAATTGGGAGTTTATTTTAAATTGTTCTAATAATTCTCCTACTCACAAGAAATTTTTCAAATGTATATACATATTTCAAGTAAAATATAGCAATGCTATCGGAGTCTTATTGATTTGAAATCATGTCTATGTGAAAAATATCATTCTGAGCAGTACAAAAGCCCTGCTTTTGTTTTGATTCACAGGATGTTACACAAAGTCGAAATTCGAGTTAATACATATGATTATATGCCAATTTCGCGTTGTCTATAGATTACAGTAATCTGTATCGAAAATTTCAATAAACACTATTTCAGCGCCATCTAGTCTGTCGAATGTCTAACACAACCGAGAAACAAAGTAGGTTTTCAGCACTAGAGATATAAGGGCGTTTTCCATATTCATACTCTATAATCTTCGGTTCGTTGTTGCTTTGAAATGCAGAATGCAGAGTCTTCCAGCTAGAACCGCAAATGTTTTGGGCTGGATTCTGTGTTCTGATTTGATTTTGTGTTTTCTTTCATTACCAAGTGGCTTACATTAATTTTTGAGGAGTATGGCAATTAAAATTATTCAATGAATGAAGATGATAATGGATAAAGGAAATAGCACGGTGCGTTAACCGACGTTTGTGTAAAAGTTCTTGACTATAATAAGTAAATATTTATTGAGTACAATTCTTTACGTGTAACAAATTCAGATTTGTTCGAATCCCTGAATGGATTATTTCTAAGAGTAGATTTTCAAATAAGCTGATTTATTCGAAATGCAAGAGTTATGTCAACTACTCAATAATAATCGGTACCACCAGATATCGCAAAACTGTTTTATATAGGGCATCCTCAAATACTTTCGCAAACGTGACGTGCTTTTTGGACATGTTGGCACGTCATGCATAAAGTTAATCGCTGTTGTGTGCTCTTACTCATAAGTTCATATGTTAATAACAAAAATAATTAGAAATTAATACCTAAACATGAAGATGTACACGTTATTTCTTTGACGACATCAGGTAGTTCATTGTAAAATTTGATACTTTTGACATTTTGACCTTGCGATGTCTTTTCTCAGGGGTGTTGTTACTTTAATTTTCTGCATAAGTTGTATATTAGACATGGAAGCAGCTTTCAGTGGATTTCCCCTCGTGAAGGGTTCGGATAGTCATCCGAGTTGTTTCGAGGAACTTTTACTTTTAAACTACTTCGTCCACATCTGGCAATGAAGAGCTGAATAATAAGATGGCTTCGATGATTCTATGTTGAGATCTGCTTCATTCTCTTTGAAAGGCATATTGATGTCCATTTCAACTATCAACCCATACTGGATGAAGACCTTGACTAACATTAACATCTGCTGGCACCAGGTATGTTTTGAACGAATCCTTGACCAGACGCTTAGCTTTTTCAAAATACTCAATAATACAGGGGTGGGTAATGGGGGTAAGTGCCCCTCCCAGAAAATTACTGACTTCCAAAAAAAAAAAAAAAGATTATAAGATGCATATCCATATTTTTTTCGTAAAAAAAATAATCAATATTCGAAGGGTCTCTCACAAGAGGAATTGAGGAGGTAATGAGGGGCACTGAGAGGAAATGAGAAGGCATTGAGGGGCAATGAGAGGAAATGAGAGGTAATGAGGGGCAATGAGAGGCAATGATAGGTAATGAGGGGCAATGAGAGGAAATGAGGGGGAAATGAAAGGAAATTTTGATGTCTGTACTATTGTATTTTCTGCTATATTGTGTGAATTTGTATTTGTGACATTTTTTCAAGAACTAAATTCTTGTAAGCCATACGCTAAATAAATGAATAAAATGGGAAATTAGCAGGTAACGAGTTGTTTTCGCCGGGAACAACTATACCGGGCTCGATACCGGGTGTCCCAGTATATCTGTTCCAATAGATTATCTAGAAGATGAAAATTTGAAAATTTCTTGTTATCGGATTCATTCAAAGAACCTTCATTTTAGAAAAACAAAAATTTTAAATCACTTCCGATTTGACCGGCAGTGACTATGCCTTTTGGATTTCAAATAGCACCCTGTATATTTTTTTTACAATTTTTGATTTTTAGTAGAAATTTTCAAAGATGTATCACACTTTGTATTTTACATTTGATTTGATGGAGTAAACGTCAATTGAAAGGGTCAGGTTTATATAAAAAATCTGCTCCTGCGGCTTTTTCGATTTGAACTCAGGTGTCAATTTGACATCCAATAAAAATAATTCACCCCAATTTTCAGCTATTTATCTCGACGATTTCCGAATAAAACTGTTTTTTCAATAAATTTTTTTACTAAAATTCAAATTTTATTGATGGTATATTTTGTTATCTCTTTCAGTCATGATAGTAATAATGAAACCATTTCATTATGAATCTCGGTTGAAAATCCGATTTTTTTCAGATCTTCCAAATCAATAGGAGGAATCGGGTACACACAATCTTTCAAATACCCCCAAGGGAAGATTTCCAACAGTGTTAAATCTGGAGAACTTGCAGGCCAACTTATCATATTCATGAATTTTTATTTACGCCAAATTCAAGATTACAAGATTACACAAATAATTGTAGCCGACTGCAATTCTTTCAATTCTCGTTTTCTCCATCGATAGTAAAATAACAAGTTTGATACATCATTGAAGAGGTAATTTTGTGAAGAAATGAAAAATTGTAAAAAATATCTAGAGTTCTGTTGGAAATCAAAAAGACAGAGTGATTTTCAATTTTTGTTTTTCTCAGTTGAAGCGTCCTCGAACGAATTGGGTAACATGAAATTTTCAAATTTTCATCTTTCGAAATGGCTGGGATAATCCATTGGAACAGGTATACCGAGAGGTATATTGGGATAGTGTACAAATTGCGATCAGTGAAAGATCCCTCGTCAATATTCTTCTTCTTTGGGCGATGGCAAATGGTATAAAAGTACTGTTATTATATTTTTGTCCTCAATTTTTTTTACCCTCCTCCCCAGAAGAAAATCCTAGCGACTTCCTTGAAGCTCCAAGTGAATATTTTTCAAACGAAAAAGGACAATGTTTATGAAATTGCATCTGATGTACAATTTTTTGTAGATAAACCCTCATACCCTCCTACATTTTTTAATTCTTTTTTCAATTCTACACTAATTTGATGTATATTATGCGCAACCACTTGGAGCAATTTTTGAGAAGAAAGATTGTCACAAATTTGTTTTTATATCTTCAAAATAACTCCTTGTCAAATGTTCAACAGTGGAATAAAATGAAGTATAAAACGAAGTATGACAATACTGTTTCTGGTATAGCTCATGTATAAATTTTATACAGTGTGTCTGAGAAAGGGCTGCAAAGTGAGTCTTAAGAAACTATGAAACCACATTTTCAGCAAATGGTTACCATATAATTTTGTGATTCCGATCGATTGCTTGTTAAAAACTATTCAGAGTATACCAAACACTTTATGTCTTTAAAATCAGTGGTTTCGCCGTTATCGAGGCCGTTATTGAATTAAATTCGAATTTCAAGACCAGGGCCAGGTTTCGCTCAGTCGAATTCATTGTTATGTTCATATTTTTAGTAGGCTATGTCAGGAATTGCCATTGTAACCTTTTTTATGATGATAAAATAAACAAAAAAAAACTCAGTTTAAAACTATCACATTAATTTTCTTAACAAAAAAAAACCCAAAACATAAATTTAATAACAGCTTCTCAAATAAATTTTCGAAATATTGGCCCCCTTCCTCCATACATTGATTAATAATTATTCCACGAACTCCTTCTACTTTAGTTGTTCAGGTGATAATTTCCGCAGTGCAACGAGCACCATAACTTCAAACTCTTTTCTTGAATGAATAAACCTCTCACTTTATAGTACCTACCCCATAGACGAAAATCAAGGAGTGATAGGTCTAGTGAACGAGGGTGCCACACTTATGAACCATTCAATCAGGTATTTTGTTACATTCATCGCAAATGAAGAACATAGTTAACAGGTACATCACTGTTAACGTAATTCGGATTTTGCTTAGTGCCGGATTAATCAAACGATTGTGAATGACAATTCTGCATTTTAGATGAATTTACATATTTACTATTAACAAAACCTACTTAAAAGTTATCTCTCATTATACTGAGAAACCTGGCTCTATTCCTGAAATTGGATTTTTTTTCAATAAGGGCAAACCTAATGATTTAAGAGGCATGAAATGTTCAGCACACTAACTAGTTTTTGACGAGCAATCGATTGGAATAACAAAATTATATGGATGCCATTTGAAAAAATGAGATTTCATAGTTTTATTGAAGCTCACTTTGAAACCTTGTTTCAGGCACCCTGTATGATATTTATTCATAAGTTATACCAGATAGTATCATCGTACGTTATTTCATTCCACAAAAAACAAACATTTTACAATAAGAGATTTTGAAGATATAAACACTAATTTGTGAAAAATCAAATTGTTGTAGAATTGAACGAAGAAGTGAAATATTTAAAAATATACAGGGTGTCACGAAATAACGAAGTTGACATTCGTTTCCGGTAGAACCGCAAGTAGGTTCTGCTTTAAAATATTTCACAATTCAAGTTCATGTACTCTAACACAAAAATAAAAAATTTTGAATTTCTAATACAATTGCTTCCCCGAAAAGTTCTAATGAAACACTTAAAAAATCACCCTGTATATATTTTTTACACAAAACCCAGTAAGTACGAATTCGAAATCCCTAGTTCTTTCAGGATTGCAAAGATATACAGGAGGTCGCATATAAATTTAAATGTGGGTAGTTATTACCGTTTCAAACGGAATTATATCATCAACAAAAAATTGTACCTCAGATGCATTTTGCACCATTTCACTTACCTGGGTAATTTCATGTATAGATATTGTCCTTTTCGTTCAAAAGATATTTACTTGGTTCCATACTTTATCCCAACCCTGTATAAGGGAAGACTCGCCCGGGTTGGGGAGTTGAACTATCTTTCAAAATTTCAATTGAATGAAACGACTCATTGGTCACATGCGAGCAAAAAACTATCGCCATTTTGTAATATAGATGATTTGTTCAGAAATGTGTAATTTTCTCTACTTCAACAATTTCTTTTTGTCATTTTTATTGATACACGTAGCATATGTTCCCATAATTGTATTCATATTCAGGGTGCCCCACCAAGAGTTCACGGATAAATAATAATTCGATCACTTCCGAATGAGTGAAACAAATAATTTCATTTGAACAAAATCGAATTTTTGCCTCTTTTTGAATTCCAACATTGAGACTCTCATTTTACATTACAGTATATCTTCTTCTTGACCGAGTGACGTCGAATATCTTTTAGGAGCCAAATCCAAAAAAAATTCTGAAATAATGCGTTGCGACTTCATTGGTGGTCTACTGTTCTACGAGCCTCAGTTTGTAATTTTTTCCAAAAAACAGTGAATAACTTGAAACCGGTTTCAGATGACCATAGGGAATGGTACGTAAAATTAATGTGGCACTCGAAGATAAATCCGAAAATATTTTTAAAAATACACTGCGCAAAAAAATTAACGCACATTCTGAAAATCTCAATTTTAATGAAAGTTAACTCTACATTGACTTTATAACTTATTTTTTATGTTCTCTCGGGAAGGTTTTGAACGAAACAAGACACATTAAATGGAAGAAAAATTCAGGATTTCACCGAATCTTATGTGAAAGGAGAGAAATGAACAATTTTCAAAATACTGAAATGCCGATAAGTGATTTAAAACTTGGTATTTCCACCCCTTGCGTTAATTACAGCCCGGCAACGACAGTTCATACTCAAAATGAGTGACTTTAAAATGTTTTGATCTAATCCTTCCCAGATTTATCCGAGTTGGATTCCTAAGTCTTTAAGAGTAGCTGGATGATTTTCTGAACTTCTCAGCCTTCTATTGAGGTTGTCCCAAACCTGCTCAATCGGATTGAGATCTGGACTTCTTGCTGGCCATTCCATTCGAGAGACTTCAACCTCTTCAAGGTACTCCTGAACGATGCGCGCACGATGGGGTCTGGCATTATCGTCCATAAAAATGAAATTTTCACCAATGTGTGGGGCAAATGGCACTACATGCTCTTCAAGAATGTTCCTTATATAGTTATCAGCATTCATAGCTCCATTATCAACGACCACTAGGTCTGTGCGAGCAGTCAAAGATATTCCACCCCATACCATAATCGATCCTCCCCTGAAACCAGTATTCAGGAAATTGCACTGAGCATATCTTTCATGTGGACGTCTGTATACAAGGGAACGTCAATCACAATGGTAGAGGCAGAATCTGGACTCATCTGTGAAGAGAACTCTTTCCCAATCGGCCTCTTCCCAATAGATATGCTCTCTCGCAAAATCCAAACGCGCCCTTCGATGGGCTGGGGTAAGAGCTGGGCCTCTTGCCGCGACACGAGGCCTTAAATCATATTCTCTGAGGCGATTTCTTTTTGTCTGAGTGCTAATTTGCACCCCATGAGCTTGCTCAAGCTGATTTTGAAGGAGGCGAGCGGTTGCAAACCGTTGTCTCAACGAAGAAACTCTCAAGTAACGTTCTTGAATGGCAGTTGTTACCCGTGGTCTACCCTGTCCTGGTCTTCAAACATTCATACCTGTCTCCCTGGATCGCTGCAACATTCTGGACACACTTGTATGGGAAACTCCAAACCTTTCTGCAATTCTTGTGTATGTCCACCCTTCTTCTAGCAAAACTACCGCTTGGGCACATTCCTCTTGGGTCAAATTGCGTGTTTTGGGGTTGCATAGCGATCGAGTGTAAAAAACCAAACGAAAGAAAAACTATTGATCACTAGAATTGATCGAGAACAACTGATTTTAGAATGAAGCCAATACATTCAAAATCTGATAATATCATCTTTTTTTATTCCTACTAGGAAAAAAACAACTGTATTGAAGAAAAACGTTGAAAGTGGATAACATATGCATGCATAATTCTGATAAAAATAATTATCATTGAGAACACCTTCAGTTGTAGAATAAATTTGAGATTTCCATAATGTGCGTTAATTTTTTTGCGCAGTGTATATCATGAATGAAGGTTCACTTGGTTCATATCTTCACACAAAATTTGGCACTTCCGGTAGGAAGCCCTGTATAAATGCAGCCTGGAGTGTGGTAGGTGATTTTCGCTGTGATCGGAGGATTTCAATGCCGTATTATGTAAATGTAGAAGTCGTCGGTTCATAACACTCAATCAGATTTATATTAATGTCTCAGTTATACATTCATCATCCACTGCACTCCTTATAAGGTGCCCTTCTGAATCAAGCCCCCTGAAAATGGATGCGTATGAAAAAAAAAGGAATTTAGAAAATTCCATCGATTGAATGAGGGAAGTGCTTCTAATTTCTATTTAAACATTTTCAGACAAATATGCAATCGATAGAAGTACAGACGATCAAAATTAGATGTAGATGAAATTCATAAATGTCAAGAAAAAAACCAGTACAAAGCTTCACAAGTATCAATAATAGACGTCTTTGGCTTTAGTAATCTGTTCATAAGATATGTATCGATTATTTCATTTGTCGCGAATACCTATGATCACAGAGCAATACTTCATTTAAAAGAGTTATGTAATTTAGAATTATTGAAACACAGATTTATTACATGTTGATTGAAAGTTTATGAACATTGATTATTACTATGTTCAATGATGTTATCTGAATTGATGATTCATAATATTCGCAAGGTACCCTTTTCCGATAAATTAAAAAAGATATTGTATAAATTACAATTATTTTGAGGCTGGTGAAAAATGCTATGTTTTCAAAGAACTAAATAAGTACAACATGTTTGTTTAAAAATTTTATTGTTATAATTTTTTTCGAACATTTTTTTACAAATGTAAAGAAATTATTATTTCTTTTTGTATTTTTTATGTTCGGAGTATAAAAAAAGTTTAACATTGTGTAAGATAACTTACAGTATGATTCATACTGAAAATGGTTGTTCTTATCCCATGAATGTACCTTCAGGTCAACTGTCCCCATACCTAATTTCAATTATCAATGATGGTGTGGAGAATTGACTCATATTTCATTGTTTTAAATGAAATTTCTAATGAAATTTCATCCGAGCAGTACATATGAAATGATGCACACACGTACCAACAGAGTAACGTATGTTTGATCGATGATATTTTCATCGTGGAGATATATCTTTGATCAGCAACATTATTACTGAGAGGAGAATGAATACTTGTGAGATGATTTTTATTCGGCATAGCTATGCGAGCTATGCCTTTGAAGAATCAAAACTGTAAGGTATTTTTCAAATCCACTTTTTAAACCCATGTTGATATTCTCTTCACTTTCACCTATACCCCATTTCCTTTATTCTCGAGGTATCCAGTCCATCCTTGCAAAGGTAAAACGTAGGCTATAGTTTTTTTAAGGCATAAATACAAATGCCAGGAGCCTCCAGTTCGAAAAAAATGAATACTTTTTCGAAATAATGATTGGACCAACTCTTCAGACAAACTCTAGTTTAAGATTATGTATGTAGTTGCAGATGGCCTAGTCGGTTGTAGTTATGAATCCAAATGAAATATATCCTCGATTATTCAGGATAAGCCGTCTTCCAGTTAAAGAGAATATGTCGAGAATTAGTCTAGTAGTTTCTGAGATTAGATGTCCCATAGACGAAAATTAATCTCTTTAAATGATGAGTATAGGTGTCTGTAATCCTTTTCTACCACATTGTTTCTAGATTCCTTCTATATCATACAGTGCCTGATTTTGAAGGCTAGGTTTTTTCGATGGGGAAGACGATGTTGGTTTTTCTTCATGATACAAATAATGTTGGATTCTGGTAGGTTCATACTTAGAGGGGAAGAGACAATCATTTCAGAATTATGATACATAGCTCCATGAAACTGTAAATCTTTGTTGTTAAACTACCTGATCAACGTCCTAGTAACATGCTTACATTTTCTAAGAAAAATAATTCGTTTGCAGAAACAATTTTCATGGTCCAAAAAGTGGACAAATCTTTAATAAAAGAAAGATGGTAGGAAAATAAGGAAAGATGGTTTTGGAAAAATTCTGAAAGTTTGTTCCATGAAATATGGAGAACATAAGTACCATCACAACCGGAAATATTTGAATCTGTTCGATCTTCAAATGGATTATTCTTTCTACGTTTCCGCCTTAAAAAAATGAAACTATATAAAAACGTTAATTTTGCGATATCTGGTGATAATTAATTTACCGCTTACTGATGTGTGGTTGTCGAAATTTATTTTCGAATAATATAAAGAAATGAATCTGAAAAAGAAGTTGGAAAGTTGATCGTTAAACAATATAGGTATACGAATCTCTCAACAATACTGGGATAAGCCATTAGTTTTTGGGAAGTAAATTACTGAGCGGGGCGAGTTCCTGATTATTGGAACATTCACCGAACCCTATTAGAAACGCTCGATTACAGATGGCAAGTTCGGTACAATTCAAAGCCCCCTCGCAAACCGTCCGAACAGAGTCTTTGTTCTCGTGTTCTCGAAGATATGGCATGAAAAGCAGGTAGAGAATTTTCAAGGTTATTGCAGAGACCGATGACAATAACAAACGTCGAGAGCCTTTGAATGTACCAATTCATTTCATACGGGTATACTAGAACTACATTATTCTTCCAAAACAATTTGCAAAAAATAGACTAAATATTCAATAATCATTCTATCGATAATTTGTGACTATTCGAACTACACTGGCTAGAACTATAATACGTATCATGTCGCCAGCTCACGTACAACACTTCCTAAATCAACAATAAATCCATGTGCCTTTTATTAAACTCAATCTATAAAAATGCATGCCAATTATTTCGATAACATATAACGAGTGTACGTTAAATAAATAATATGAATAAATCTCATTAACTTCATTTAGAAAAGAAAAATATATACACCTTCACATGAAGAAAAAGATTATCTAACTCAAGGGTAATTAGTTTTTTTTATTAAACAACAAGCATGGAAAAGTTAACAAGAAATCGAGTTTTATTTCTGAATCTACAGAATCTATTATCGTCATAAACTCACCCCAATACAGCGGTATTAATTAAAGGTGGAGGAACTGTAAAAGTGGGGTAAATCTGCGCTCCAACGATTGGCTTGTTTTCGAACAGCATTGTTTTAACCTTGATTATCAGTTTAACCACGACCTTTCTCAATAATAATTGGAAAATTCACTATGAAGAGTACGCCCGGAGTACAGCCACTATACGAACAACTGAATGATTCTTATTGGGAAGGCTATGAGCAGGGACCCGGTCTAAACCACCCCGCCACCTCTTCAGCTTCAGGATCCTGTGTTAAGACACATGGGCGGCCAATAGGGGATCCAGTTGAGCAGGCAGACGGTTAGCACAAAAGTGGTTGCATCCACCAGTGGTGGCGGGAAAAGGGGGAGAACAATTAG
This sequence comes from Hippodamia convergens, assembly GCA_038502775.1. Taxonomy (NCBI): domain Eukaryota; kingdom Metazoa; phylum Arthropoda; class Insecta; order Coleoptera; family Coccinellidae; genus Hippodamia; species Hippodamia convergens. The sequence goes on from CM076609.1 coordinate 34,560,289, forward strand.
GTAGAGGTAAGATGGTGTGGTTTATGTGAAGTTTGGGCAGAATTCTTTTTTGCGGAATACATTGATACATACTGGACCATTATTACAAGGGTGGGTTTGGTACCTGATATGACCCGACAACATATTCGTCCAAACAAAAACGATTTATTTCAAGAATTTGAACTGTCAATATATTTCAGATTGTTATACTTGAATAAAAACATCGATAACCCTAAAGTTGTTATGAATGTAGAATAACAATCAACCCCAATCGAAATTCTAGCTATGTTGATCCGAAATATAAAAAAGTTATTATTTACAGAACAATTAAACTGAAATAAGTACAATAAAATCTAAGAAATTGAACTTACACTATACCATTTGAATTTGACGTTAGCCAAAGTCATTACCTACTCATTCAGTTGGTAAGTATCTTGCGTATATAAATTAATTTCCATTTTATTCATTCATTAAATTCCTTGAATCGAGCAGCTTCTGAAAATATATCGAAAAATATTTTGAAGTGGTTTTGAAACATAAATTCGTATAAAATAAACTTTTTCCTGAAAAAATTCTGAGGCATTGAAATAGGACCTGAATTTAAGTCGTGGCCTCTTTGTCAAAAAGATTAGAAAGAGAATAAATAAACCTCATAACAAGTTTCCATCAAAAAAGAAATAAATGAAAATAATAACAGCTGATGAATTTTTTTCTTATTCGGAGTATTCGTTTCTCAATTCCTGTATTGTCATTGGTGACATACCTAAGTCCTAAAAATTGGATGATAGATGAAAATATTTCTTATTAATATCTTCATCTGACTTATTCTGGAGTAGTCACGTAGGAGACTTCTTCGCTAAGGTCGCAAAAAAATATCAGCATAGATATACTGGAAAATATAAATTACCTAATCTTACAAAATGGTATATGCAGGTTTCGTAGAAGATACGCAAATGATAAGAGTGGTATGATTTAATCGAAATATCCTTACTGTCAGAGCCGTATCTATCTATATAGACTATAGATACTATTATGCCTGTGTTTATTCGACGGCGCTCGATCTGCATAGATTTTTTTCATCCATTATACTTTCATTTATTTTTTTTCATAATTTCGGTCAAATATTGAAATCAAAACAATTTTTTGTTGAAGTAATAGAAATGTGTATCTAAAAAAATGTTTTCTACAAATTTTTTTCAAGTTGACCAGACAATAACAATCGAGAATAGCAGGCATGCAGGTGCGTAATAATATATTCAAAATCTCACTTTTGTCGATTTCACATCGGCAAATATATCAAGCAACTCAGAGTAATTGTTTTTCAATGTCTAGGATTGACATTTTTGATACTCGCTCTTGCTTGTTCCAAGCAGGAACGAAGATATCATGACTTTAGTTTCAGTTTGCTAAAGGTATGTTCACAAATAGCATTTGCCACTAATCAAACTCAGAAATATTCTCAACGCCGTTGGTATAGATTTCGATAAATATTTTCAAAAGTAAGATCATTTATACCGTTCAGTATTTGTTATGGTGCCTTTTCAATGAAATTGTCTGAATAAAGTTACTTTGAAATTTGAACACTTCCATTCAGGAAACTGAAGTCGTCTACTAAATCGTTCAAAGTTTCAATTTTTTGTTTTTCAATTTGTATTATTATTTTATAAATCACTTGAAACAGTTCAATTTCCAATTTTACATTTGCATCAGCATCAGAAAAATTATCTTCATCATAAGCTAGTTTTCCGGGCATTTTCGGTTCCTTTCGTTTTCTTGACTGATGTGATTCTGCTTCAATTGCAAATTTATCTGCTTCAGTTTTTGAAACTTCTCCATCAATGGTGTAAACAAGTTTTCTTTATACGCTTTTAATTCTTTCAATGTTCAAAGTATTATTCATGGGTATGTTTCAGCTCATTTCGTATTCGAAAAGAAAAAGAGGAGAGTTGGCCTTTGTTGTGGTATCCATTACCATGATGACTCACCAGTCCAATTATTTCAAGCAATCTCCTACAATTTGGATGTTCGATTTCTTCATATTTTTCCCTCAGAGCATCGTTATTTTTTGTACAATTCAAATTTGCCTCAACTATCAATATATGTTTCCACTTATTTTTCTCTATTTCTATTTTTTAGCACTTCAACATCAGGAAGCGCTAATAATGTTCACTTATTTCTCAAAAGCTTTCAAAATAATACAACTTTCTCCATGTCTGATTAAACTTTCGTAATGAGATAAGTTAGGATTCGAATGTAAACTATCATTGGAACTGGTACCCAGTCCAAATGTTGTTCGTACCGCTGAAAAGAATTTTTCGAACGTTTTCTTCATTTTCTAGGTTTTGACTAGATTCAAATTATATGTTTCTTCACTATCTGTGGAACTTGAATCAGAATGAATAAGATTGACATTTTTAAGCAGTTCATTAAGTATACACATGGTTTTTTTTGTAATAGAAATTTTTATTTGCAACCATAACTTACTTTTAAGACAGCACTTTTTGAGCATGCAGTGCTTTATTCTATGCCTCTGACAATTTTTCTGATAGCATTTCTTCGAAAAACAAACGCAAACTGCGTTTATTTGTATGCTGATACAAAGAATATTCTTCAACCCTGTGAAGCACGAACTTCGATTTTCATTATAAAACCAGGCACCCAAGGGCAGGGGGCTGAGATGCCCCATCAACCATGCAACTTTGACGTATGATGATCTTAAATCAAAAAGTTTCAATTTTTCAGAACTCAAATGAATCTCGAGGAAAGGGGGGGCTGCAGCCCTATGGCCCCCTCCCCCTAGGTACGCCACTGAAACCAGTCTGCGCGAAGAAACAAATAATACGCCGTTTCTGTCCTATACTAAACCACACTGTCGAAGCCTTTCTGGAACCTTGGAGGGATGATAGCAAAATTGTAGATTTTATTGTTTCCAGACGAATTGGTTGGTAGAAATTAATAATTTCTGATTGCATAAATAATTGAATATTGGATTAACTCATGATAAAAACTTTCTGTTTGTCTATCTAAAAAGTTTTTTCGTTTCTTACAATTGTCTAAATACTCGTAGATACAACTAATATCAGGCGTCGATTTAGAATTCAATTCTATATGCAAGATAATAATAATTTTTCACAATCAAATACTTAGTCCGAAAACAATAATGCCGACTTTATGCATGTTTCGATTTGTGATCATAGTGAGAAGTGAGAGGTGTCATGCTCACTTAAATCTTACTTTGACAACGGAACAGATTATCGTAGGATTTGTAACCATAGTAATATTTTCAGTTCATATTTTGACAACAGAAAATTCCCCCACCCTATGTGCTATCATTTCTCACTTCGCTCAGTACAGGCGTAGTTCCGCAATCTTAGAATTTTAGTAATATAAAAATACATTCACTTCTCTCACAATTCGGAACCCTTTCGCAAACCCTTTTTCTTAATTATAATAATTATATAATTCGATAAATGCATCGCTCGTCGTCTTTCGATTTATTGTGCTTGGCGCTCCTATTTTTTTTTCATTTATCGATATTTTTTGGCGCCACTGCGGATCTGGAGCCCTTTGTGAGAGCCACCTTTGCCACACTGTAGCAACAGCCCTGATTACTGTGTATCAATATTTGCAAATATTTTTCAAAATCACGAAACTGGAATTGTACTATATCATTGAGTATAAATTTAATTTCAATACTCAATGGCTATATCCAAAATTTGTGATACAACATCCAATATTAGGTAAGCGTGAAAATAGGTACATAGTTCTTTAACTCATGGAGATATATCGATTGAAAATGATAACTTCTTCCTGAATCATATCATACTAGTGCCATAGAAATCGGAAGTGCATATCGGATTTTATATACTTTCATGGTATTATTTACACCACCCTATGACTCATTGTAATTCACCCAAAATTTATAGGTCTTCACGTATTCAATTCTCTCAGGTGTTCATTATAATGGGTAAAAATTTTCATATTGAAACAAATGGTGGTATATCAGAACCTAAACGCATGGAAAGGTTGACTCAGTAGGTCAAATCAACCAAAGGAATTAAATGTTGTAAATTTTATGGCAGTGATCTTCCACTGGCAGATCAGGGAATCTTTGCGTCAGGAAACGAATTTTATTAATGGAAATAGGTAGGTAAAGTTATACAACTTTAAGTTACAAGTTACCTACTTAAAAAATGTCATTCTGGTGACTTTGTTTTCGAGAATAATTACGTACGTACTTGTTCCTTTCAGAATTTTTATATTTGATTGAAATTTTCTTTTCTATTAATTTATAGGATTTAGGTAATCTGCAAGGAATTTGCCACTTTTGAATAAAGGAATACTCCGCAAACCCTGAATTATGTTTCGGTAGATTTACCCCACATGCTTGAGTCACATCTGTTCACCAAAACTGTGCATTGAGAGGAAGCTCAGCTGCTCACGACGTATGTCTGAAATCTCACAGCCGAATTTCACCTCATTTTATTTTTTCCGATTTCAACTGCTGTATTCCGATTTCAGATAATACATACTACAGAATGTAGGTGTCAGAAATCTAATGTAACTTTTTCTTTTCCACGAAATATTCGCTGCATGAATATTTCTGATATTTACATTAATGTTATCCCTATATGTGAAATCATTGAATAGTTTGTAATTTTTGCATATATTCGATGGGTTCCAGGGCTAATGACATTCTCATTCTATTATTTTAATATATTAAATCGAAAATTTTGAAAAAAGAAAAGGGCAGATCTGTGATTATCGGGGTTATTCTGAATCACTTCTATAGCGGTTATATCAGGACTCTATATAAATAGTTGATCCGGAAACTTGACCCGAACATTCCAATTAGAATCATACCAATTCGCATGAAATCACATAACACTAACCAGAAGATTTATTTAAAGTTATAGATGAGTCTAAGATGTCTAAATACATGGGTTTATGCACTGATTAGATTTCGTTTCGATAATTTGAGAATATAATAATAATAATAGTAAGCAATACTGCATTATATTACAACGACAAAAAATATATCATGAGGAACTTCCTGTGCCTACCAAAAAAGGTAGAATGGTTCGATCAATCAACTGTATTAGATGACGCTTTCAACAAATTATGAAAGATTCTTGGTAATCTATTCGAACATTTGAATATATTCTCTACATTAACAGGACTGTATTCGTACGAAATTATTATATTTTTATTCAAGAATAAGAGTTCAATTAACGATCTTAAAACACGAAGCAAAACAACGATTAACAAAATTTGAAAAAGGATGCCTATATTCAGGTATTTCAGCTTTCAACAAACTGCCCTCAAGAATCAAAGCCATAAATAACGATTATTCAAAAAACAGGTGAAACAATTATTGCTGAAGTTGGAATCATACTGCTTATCAGAATATTTTGAATGAAATCTTCAATGAGAATGGGAATATGTATAAATGATGTCACTATATAGGCATGTTTTTCATTATGTGTATCTGATTTGTAGTTCTTTCTTGTATGACAATATTTCACTTTCACATTCATTGTATTGAATAATGTGAAATAAAGGCATTATTATTATTTTAAAACCAGAGTTAATGATGTTTTGGACATTTCCATTCTTATGGGTTTGGTGGAAAGGTTAATTTTGACAGAATACCGTACATTTTTTTGTGCGAACAGTCTAGGAACACAGACGAAAATATCCGTATTTTCGATCAAGGAATGAATTTTTCAGTATTCTAGACATACTGAAACTATAACGGTATTTCATTGAAAAGAGTTTCGATATCAAAGGGACTGTTCCTTGGAAATTCATTTTTCCATTGGAATGATCCTTTCTTGTCCTTCACTCAACATAAGTGAGGGTCATTCTTTCATAGTTATTCATGTTTTCCTTTGGCTGCAAATCTGCTACACTTTCCTTTAAAAGACGCGGAATAAATACATTTTATATCTGAAAGAAATAAAACTGCTCTTCAGCAGTTCATCTATCGAACCACATTACATTTATCAACGGGAAATATATGTAAATGACAACTATGACATTGCGGCGCCGCCACAAAACATTCCCCATATTCTCAAATTGGTAATCTCATTGAAAAAGTGAGTGCGTACACATCAGAACAACATTTTTAAGACTTAAAGTGCACTCAGCAGATTGATGCCATCTATAAAATTCACAGAGGTTTCTCTTTCTACAAAAAAGACACCGTGAGCGCAGACCCAAGTTCATCATCCCTCCATGATCTTCAGTCACGAATCAATTCATTAAACTTGTAAAGGATGCTGAGAACAAGTCCCTTTCAAACGTTTATTGAAAGCACTTGATTTTCAAGTTTCAAAATTCCATGACTACATCTCAAGGAAATTTATTCGAGAAACCTGATGAGTCAGGGAGAGAGCAGGGGAAACACAATAATCTTCCCGAGTCTTGCATAAATTTTTCACTCTTACTGATAGATTAAATAATGATCATTTTCGTATGTCTCCGAGGCTCTCTTTGTACTCACTGAGGGTGAATTGTTATTGCACTAGTATTCATCCGGCAACGTTGTGATCAGGACAGCTGCAGGAACACCTTCTCCAACTGTCTCATATTCACGACTTTTGTTCGCAGAATGCACAAGGTCACCATGGGCGGCGACTCGGAAGGAGAGTGAGGGTTCATTTCGAAGCAAGACTAAAATCAATGCCTTTCTTCTTCAAATTGATCTGAATTACAATGAAACCATCGAGATATGAGATATAGAAAAAAACAAACAATTTTTCAGAAAAAATTCAACTTTCAGATTGAATAAATCTATGCTGTATGGATTATAGAAATCAGAAAATTAAAAAAACTGAAAAGATAGGATGCTAAAATGTACGAGATGTTTGATGTTTAACATCTTCAACAAACAAACTACGTATCCCAACCAAGAAATAGTAGAAAATCTGAAAGTTTTTCGCGAACTCAAAAAAAAATATCTGAAGCCATGATGATCGATCATTTGAACGTTGTAGGAAAATGATCGGAACTAATTATTTTCGTTCCGAATTGGCAAGTTAGAATCCATGAATTTCCTGTTGATTCCTGTGTTTCGAAAGTCTAGTAAATTTGTATTTTTTGTCTTTCTCATTTAATTGCTTAAAATCGCATGCTCTTAATATAATTCGAACAATATTAAATGAATATTTGCAAATTTTGGAAAATCAGAAATTCTTGAAAAATTTTCGTAAATTGCATCGTTTTCGAGTTAATTTATTAATAAAAAATCTTTGTGAAATTCGGAATCTTGGGTACTTCAGCTGTATGTTACTGTGTTTGAAAAATTTTTGCTTCATCATTGACAGCAATTGGTGTGGTTGATTGTACAGGGTGATTGTTTATATTTGACTCAATAGCTATCTTAGTTAATATTGGTCTTACAAAAAAGTTCAAATGGGCATTCAGAATTCAGTTCTAAGAATTGCATAAAAGCATCGTTAACCTAAAAATTCTATGTGAACAGTTGTTTTTCAAATGGCACAACCTGTATTTTATTTTCCTAATCGGTAGAGCTCTTTCTTGTGATTACAAATACATATACTTTATTGAGGTTATCTCTGGCAGTTTTCTTAAAATTTGTATGTTTTCTTCTAAATCTAAGGCACCTGTGGAATGCCACACGAGAACGGTGCGATTTTTTTATATCAAAGGAACCGGGGATAATGAAACACCTGATATTTATATCATTTATTTATTACCTGAAAATTAAATTAGGTATTCAAATGACCCACATTTACTTCTAGACAGAGACGATATCTTTTTTTTAAGTTTTTGAGGATTTTCCTTAACATTTATGGAATATATTGAGGTTGTCAATTTCTTCCTCTATTCTGAATTTAATGTCTTCAATATTTTGCGGACGGGCCATATACACTTTATACTTCAAAAATCCCCATAAAAAAGTGTGCAATGATGTTAAGTAGAGACTATCAGGAGGCCATAGAATGGAATTTCGATATAAAGAAATCACAGCATTCTCGAGTGGCGATCTACAGCTGCCTTAGATTTAGACAAAAGAACCTATAATTTTCAGAAACTGCTGAAAACAACGTCAATAATGTATATATATTTGAAATCACTACAAATTTGCCCATTCAAATATTTTTTTACGACCAATAATTACTGAGATAGCTATTGAGTAAAATATAAACAATCACCCTGTACACACATAGTATATACTGGAACCAAATCTACGAGGTGATGAATATGTCAACCGAAAAGATCATCCCTCACTAAATATGCAAGCCACTTGTGATACAAGAGAAATGCCCACTAAAGTATGGACGTTAGTTGGCCTTGATCAATCCACGATTCAAGAATATGGAAAGTTTAAAGGTTCATTTACAGAATTTGAAAATGTCGTGTTACTTGCTGAAAATGGATATGGTAAAGAGCCGCTCAATACTCTCTTCAGAAATTCTGGTCTAGGTCCTGAAAAAGACAAAGACAGGCCAGCATTTCTTTACTTATTCTAGGAGGATATGCTTGTAAGTGAAAAGTAATCATTATGAAGAGAAAGAAAAATAGTGAATACTTACACTCCTACCTTTCTCTTTGACTAGGAACCATAAATGAAATTTTTGAGAAAAAATTAAATATTTTTTTATGGCCGACACAAGATTCTGTCATAGAAGCTCATAATTTTGGCGAAATATTTATGGTAATTGAGTTTTGTATTTGAAAGAATTGGAAAAACGCAGATGCAAGAGTTTCCAACATTTACTAAACCGCTTCACGTTAAATGTAAAAAAATCATTGTCAAACTACGGACTGAGTTCGATAGAATGAAAAATTACTGTACTTCCCCCATTTTGTTCTGACACAATTTCACCTCGAGTAAGCAGAAAGTCATCTTAGTTCCAGAACAGAATTTACTGTGTTATCCTGCTTGTCGAAACTTTGTAATTGATGTTTTTTTACACGTCAAACCTAACAACTGATGAAGCTTATACGAGGAGTTTTGAGAAATTCTCTTTCTATGGAATAATTACGTATTTCCGGGAACAAATTTTCGATCGCAGAGTCTGACGAACGAGTATTGTTTACTAAAAATAATCCGAGCCTTCTACAGAAAAGTTCGTAATGAAATGAACCTATATATATATAAGGACCAATAATTATGGAAAACAGAAGAAAAAATGTCGTTCTCTCAAGGCAATCTTGGTGAAATTGGATAATATTAACCCATTTATGTCCACTGTACCCAAAATATTGAGACTTTGTAGAAATCTATTGTCAAATAGCCCAAGTTTAACGTTCCTGACAGTTTCAGAAACTTTCTCTTACTTGAAAAATAGTAGAGGTTTCCGATTTATCGCAGTTGATTCCGAATTATAATCTAGAAAATGAGCACATGTTCGTTAGTTTTGGCTGTTATATGAGGTGAGTACAATTGTTTTTGTATAATAATTATATTTCGCATAATGAATGTATTGTCACACTTGTATTGCATTTTTGTTTCTTTTTTTTAGCTAACCATTTAGAACCCATTGTATTCGATATTCGTTAGATATATATTATGGACAATCCAAGTTTCCAAAAATGTATGTTTTATATTTTTATTTCATTTAGGAAACCGGTGGGCATAAATGGGTTAAGAGTACCATTTCATGTGAAGTGAAAACAGCAAAAAATTTCTTCAATGAAGGGAGGTAGGTACTTTGGACAATATTGAATAATGCTGATTGTACACTATTTTGTGTGGAAAGACCTTATATTTACCAAACATGGATAAGGCTCGTCAGTCAGTGCTGTTGGAGGATTTGATGCTAAAAGAGAGCTAGTGGTGGCAAAAAGCCAGGATACAGTAAAGTGCATAATACATGCCGAAATCTGACCAATAGGAAGAGAGAATGCTCTCTTTTGATTTTCTTTTCCTACGTCAGAATTCAACTGAATGGACGTGTTACGCAGTTCAATCCAAAGCGGTTGGGTTTTGCTTTGAATAGAATTAACAATTCGAAAGTATAGTTCAAAATGTAATGTATGTTGATTCTGAGTATCAAGACTCGATAAAACTCCCAAAAAAAAACCAGAAATCTTTCCTAGAATTCTCGTGATCAAAGCTTTGGGTTCGCTTTTGCTTGTTCTAGCTTTATCTTTCTCTTGGCACCACATTTCTCTTTCTTCCGCTGCTTTTATTGTAAGTTATCTATTCTACTGACAACAGCAAATTAAATTCAATAAGAGATATTCAAGGTGTCAGAGAAGATAACAACAACAAAATTGATTAAAGGGCACTAACCCTAACTTAATCTTACTTAACCTATGGTACTGTATAATAATTATTAAGAGAAAAGAGCAAAATAGAGCTCTTTCAAGGTTTCCTCAAGAGGAAATTGTGAAGACATTGAATAATGCTGTGAAAAAACACTTAATTTGAGTTGATTTAGAATATGTTTTGTGAAGTGAAACCATGTAGGTATACTAAATACCTAAAACCTGCCTTACCTGTAGGTACGGTAGGCACCTACTGGTACTAAATTACGTAATTATTTCATATGGATTGTTTCTGGAAGTTTGTATATTTCATAATCTATTCTATAATTGTTTCTTTGAAATGAAACAACATGATATGTCGAAATATCAATCAGGTGTATCTAATACTTCATGTCGGAAGAAGCAGAGTGTAAATATACGATGTCTCTTTGTTAAGCGTGTATCTTGATTGAGTAATGTACAGAAATGAAGATTTATTTTATGAGACATGTCATCTGGTACATACAAATTACACATATAGTAATGGTCTGAGCATATTGAAAATTTCACGTAAATTTCAAACCCCAATAAAAATCATACACAAGCCCTGAAGCATCCGAAAGGTTGAAGGTATTGTGTTTCAAAAACAGGTTTTAAAAATAATTGAACTTCATTTCTGATGTTATACGAGTAAAAAAAAGGTTAATTCGTTTTCAAAAAGTAAGTTCATTTTTGAATATTGTAGTTTTACAGCTCCGAAATGTCAAATGAAAACTTAGCTCTTTATATTAATGAAAGAGACATTGTTTTATTAAACTCAGCCTTTTTCAAGGTACACATAAAAAACCAGTAATAATGGATTTAATGTGATTGATTGAATCTGATGAAGCCTTCTTCTGTACAGCAGGGTGGGCAAAATTGGTAATACCTGAACTACAACTGTTTAACCGTGAGAGATAGAGGAAAATGAATGACACATTACGGTGGTCTTTTTTAGAGAAACTGATAATGCCATCTTCTTTTGTTTTCGAGTTTTATGCCAAAATCGAAATTTCAGCCATTATCTCCGTTTCTGTTTGTGCTAGGATGTTGAAATGAATACATTATACAGGCACTTTTTTTGTAGCAATCCACTAGTGTACTTTGTTTTTCCCAAAAAGTTGTGTTTTTTCTTATGGGAACAATAGTTTGATATGGCTTAGAAAGAATCGCCATTCTTTTCTCGTTTTAGAAATATATCATACATCGCCCTCAGATTCATTCAAGTATCATGCAAAATATAGTTTGAATGTGAAATTTGAATTATTGAGTATTAAATAGGTTGAATCACAGAATAATATGTCTCTACGCATGGTGTCATTATTATTTTGCCATTGTAAAAAAACTTGATTCAATTCTCCTGTTCAGAACGACTGTCAATTATTAGAATTAGAATTCATTGTTGCCGGCAATATGGAAATGTTCGAAAACTACGAGAAATATAATATTATGTTGAAATGTTTTATTTTAGCGGCAATAATGACTTCGAATTGACAGTTGTTCTGAACAGAAATCAAACCACGGAGAATTGAATCAAGCATTTAATCGCAAAATAATAATGACACCATGAGTAGAGACATATTATTATGTGATTCAACCTACTTAATACTCAATAATTCAAATTTCACATTCAAACTATATTTTGCATGATACCTGAATGAATCTGAGGGCGATGTATGATGTATGATATATTTCTGAAACGGGAAAAAAATGGCGATTCTTTCTAAGCCATTTCAAACCATTGTTTCTATAAGAAAAAACACAACTTCATGTTATAACTCAGCAAAGAAACCTCTCGGGAAAAAACAAAGTACGCTACTGGATTGCTATGAAAAAAGTGCCTGTTTAATGTTTTCATTTCAACATCCCTGCACAAACAACCACGTAGATAATGGCCGAAGTTGAAATCTCCCAAATTTCAATTTTGGCCTATAACTCGAAAACAAAAGGAGATAGAGGAATGCAGTTGATGGCATTATCGGTTTCTCTAAAAAAAGACCACCATAACGTGTCATTCATTTTTCTCTATTTCTCACGATTAAAAAGGTGTAGGTTAAATTTCACCATTTTTGCCCACTCTGTACACTGTATCCCAAATTGCTTGATTTTGGCTGTTTCTGGTACTTCTAGACTAGATAGGCAAAGTAAAAACCTTGAAAGGAGTCCTGGGCTCGATTTCCGTGAAAACACCAATAGTGAAAACCGTTACCCGATATCTTTGATATCATTTGCTTTGAAGATATAACAACATTTTGAAATTTTTTCGATTCAGAACTTTTTCATTTTCGAAAATATCTGAAAAAGATAAAAACTTTCAACAAGTACTTTTTCACTGGGAATAAGACATTATTTGAATTTTTTTTTATCTTTAATTTTTTTTATGAAATAAAATGAAAAAAAATGCGTTCATATCTCGGTTCATATTTAATATAAAAAAGTGTTTTTTTTCCACGAGAAAAAAATTGAATATAGTTTCTTATCTCCGGGAAAAAAGCGCTTCTAGAAAGTTTTAATCGTTTTCAGATATTTTCGTGAATGAAAAAGTTATTGCGCATTTTCGAAATCGAAATTAAAAAAAAAAAAAAAATAAAGATATCGTGAAACGGTTTTCACTAATGGTGTTTTCACAAAAATCGAGCCCCGGACACCTTACGCAGTTTTTACCTATCTAGTCCAGAAGTACCTAAAACAGTCAAAATCAAGCAATTTGGGATACCCTGTAAATAACGAGGTGTATAGAGTTTGTTTGGGTTTTGTATTCCTGATTCCTGAATAGTTATTTATGATACAAATGCAGAAGGCATTGATATTCTTACACGAGTTCAAAAGTTTTTGAATGAACGAGTGTTGGAATGAGCCTTCTGTACGAGTAACATACATAATTTTCTCTAATTCGCTGAATTTTTATCGAAATTAATTAAATATTGCCGTAAATATCGTGTAGTGATTTTTGCATTGAAAAATATTGATTGGCAGAACTGTTCTCGACCTCATAAATTTGAAAGATGTTAAATAAATTCGTGACAGGAGGCCAACACGTCATCAATTAATATTACTGAAAACAATGCTAGAATGAAATATTCTAACATTGTTTTGTTCTACGAGATTTGTTTTGTTTGTTGAACCAATTTGACACATAATTAGAGAAAAGAATTTTTATACACCAATGAATTGTTCATAAGCAATACATTGGTTGAGATATCTTGAACTCCTGTTTCTGAAAGGCGATATAACAATTTTTCAGAGGCTTCATGGCTCGTGAATATCGGATCAATTTTGAGAAAGTTATCAAGGTTAAAAATTTACTTGAAATTTTCAATATGTTTTGACCAGCATAGATCAGTACCTGCATCTACTTATTATCAAGGATTATAGAGAAGGAAGATTGGAAACGAAGCGGCTACACTTATTTCAGCGCCATCTAGTAATTCCGAAGTCATTTAGAAAATGTTTGAATGCGCCAGATATTAATATGATAAATATGTATGATCGTTAGGAAACACATAGTGTCTGTAGCTCAGTGATCAGAGTCCGATTTCGGGATAGGGGATAAATTTACTAGTCAATACTTTGATTTTGTCGCACAGGATGTTATTTTCTCGGCTCAGAATTCAATTTCAGTAAGCATGATTTTAGCGCCATCTGAACTTTCAGAAGTCCAAACAGCGGAAAATCATAGTCGCTTTTAACACTACTGATATATGGAGTTTTCCTATCTTTATACCCTATAATCTTGTCGTCAGAGGAGGTCAACACACGAATACACACAAGCCAACACTAACTTATTGACGTATTCATATGAATATGTAACAATAATAAATCATAATCATGTGTACCTATTGTTCATCATATTTTTCATGAAATTATATTGCTTCTTTTATTTGATGAACTAGGTATTATTTTAAAACAATAAGAACCATCTTACTTTCTGTTATCGAAGCGGATTTGATATTATTTTTCGTTTTTTAGTTATTAAGTATTGAATCTGAGCAAGTGTGAAATCAATTAATGTTGGAAACGTGAATTCTGAATCGATGTTCAAAACTTAGTGTTTCGTTAAACCTACCATTGTAGTTGAAGCTACAAGCGATTACTTAGTTTTTACAGAGTCCCGCCTAAGGAGTAGTACGAAAAAGTAGTGCGGGAGGATAGATTTAATGGCATCGTTTCCATTGAATTATGAACCGCTCTAAATCAGTATGAGATTCAAGCGATTTTGACAAATTCAATGTATGATTTTGATTGATTTCGTTTCGAAATTACGATACTCCAATTCATGTATTGAAAAACTCAGCAAATTTTATGCGAACTGTGTAGATAGAACTTTCTCGATACCAAATAACGTGCAATCTTTTGCACGAAAATTTTCACTTTGGGATTTTCTCGTTCCATTTCTTCCATCGATGTTGTATATCGTGCCAACTTTTTTTAGGTATCTATTGGTGGATATTCGTGCACAGAATCAACACAAAATTTCATATTTCAATGTGATTTACAGGATAACGGCGTTTCTGGTCAATACCGATAAACTCATTTGTCGGGTGGAAGGATGGTACGGCCGCCCGATACAATCTTTATCTTTTTCTTATTTGACGCCGAGCAGATCAATACAGGGTGTCCCACCTGGAGTGTCCATTAGAAGTTTATGGAGAAATAATAATTCGATCACTTCCAAATTTTGTTTGAAAATATAAGTCAAATTTACCTTCATTTGTGATATTTAAATATCAATGACTTCCACTCGCACCGATAATGGTATAAAATTTTTTATTTCCAATGGAACATCCTGTATATTATGACCTTTTCGGATAAATCTCCAAATACCACATTCATTTTATGTATCAATCCCTATAGACATCGAGAGCCGTTATCGAGTTATTCACTGTTTTTTGAAAAAAATTACAAATTGAGGCTTGTAGAACACACAGATCTGTTTTTTGAAATGGTCTATTCGACGTCACTCTGTAGGGATCATAACGTTTTGATATAGGTAAAATGGGAGTCTCCAAGTTGGAATTCTTGAAAGAAGGTTAAGCAAAAGTTGTAAATCCTCCAATTCTCAGTGAAATATGTTACTACATTTATTTTCGATAAGAATTTTCATTAAGGCAATATAACAATTCAAAAAATCGAAGTATTATCAGAATGGATATAGCAGAAAAGCTTGTTGATGCTAGATATTCACGAGTGAAGAAAGCTTCAAAAGGCATATGAAACCTTCTAAAGTGATTTTTTGCATGTCTATTCTTCAGAAGTTAAAATTTGATTCATTATCACTGTCATTGATGAAGATAGAATCAATTGTCCTAAAGGTCATGATTGCCTCAATGTGTTAAATAAAAGGATTCACAATCGAATCCATTGAAATTTGAAACGTGTTCATAAAGTATTGTATTTTAGCTATGAATAGAACTGTTAAAGTTCTCGATAATATACAGGGTCTTTCACGAGGAACCTCACCCATATTTATACGGGAAACTACTGAACGCATTTTCATGAAATTCAGCACTTATAAGTATTTCACGATGCTGATGAAATCTAAAATATTTTCAAGGCATGAGCACTTCCGGTTTTTCCGGAAATGACGTCAACTTCCGTTTTTCAAATTAGAACACCATTTTTTTATTGCAGAAATAGATTCCTTAGAAAATTTCAAGTTATTTTGATGTAACATTTTTCAGTTTTGGTTGGGAAATTCTCTCTGAGCGGGAAAATTCGAAAAAAAAATCGAAAATAGAGCTCCGCTGAAACAAGAATAACTTCGAGGTTTTTGGATGGAAAATTTTCATTTTTGGGATTTTTCAAGATGTAAGATTGATGTATCCACTTTAAAAATCGAAATCGCGATTCATGATACAGGGGGTGAAAAAATCGCTTTCAAAGTTAGGGATGACAAAATTTGTGTATAGTTTTCTTAACGAAAGATCCGACATTTCTCAAGTTTGTCATGGTTCTGTTAATGGTATCTCATCTTTTTGGCGTGAAGGGAAAAGAAATAGATGAAAATTCAAGACGAAAAACAGTTTTTTGTGAATAACTCAGAAAATATCCACTTTAGGGCAAGGGTGTGATGCATACACTCACATTATTTTTTAACGAAGATTCAATATCTGCCATAAAAAAATGGGGTTCTAATTTGAAAAAATTGATTTTTCACGATTTTGTCATCAATAACTTTGAAAGCGATTTTTTCACCCCCTGTATCATGAATCGCGATTTCGATTTTTAAAGTGGATATATCAATCTTACATCTTGAAAAATCCCAAAAATGAAAATTTTCCATCCAAAAACCTCGAAGTTATTCTTGTTTCAGCGGAGCTCTATTTTCGATTTTTTTTTTCGAATTTTCCCGCTCAGAGAGAATTTTCCAACCAAAACTGAAAAATGTTACATCAAAATAACTTGAAATTTTCTAAGGAATCTATTTCTGCAATAAAAAAATGGTGTTCTAATTTGAAAAACGGAAGTTGACGTCATTTCCGGAAAAACCGGAAGTGCTCATGCCTTGAAAATATTTTAGATTTCATCAGCATCGTGAAATACTGATAAGTGCTGAATTTCATGAAAATACGTTCAGTAGTTTCCCGTATAAATATGGGTGAGGTTCCTCGTGAAAGACCCTGTATTGCTGCATTTGTCTTTCAACGCATGGGTGCTGCTCCGGAGAATAAAATTGAAACATATTTCAAATTTGAATTGCCTTACTCATTTGTTGTCACCGATCGATGATGTTTTATTGTAATGTGGGTAATTTTGTTCAGTGTGGACACCTTTCGGTCATAGAACGCCCAAAATATTTGGTGGCTATACCGATTGTAATATAGTTACAACATTAGAAGCAAACCATAAAGTGGAGAGTTTCTGAATGAACTAATGATAGCAAGAGCCTTTTTCTGTACCAGTATTTCTTTATTTCCCTAATATTGAATTTTCATTGAAATTAATGAAATATTTCCATGAATATCGTTCAGCGATTTTTGCATCGAGAAATGTTGATTGCCACCATGAAATCTATATGTGAAACTGAGATATTCCTGCACGATTTTATTATACAAAGTATGGTGGAATGGAAAGATTTTACACAAAATTAGGAGAAAAACTATTGAATGCGCAGAACAACTTGCAGAACTGCATTAAAAAAATTCGAACAGTTCTTCGTTCGGGTTATCACGCTGTGAAGTAAAATATTATTCAATTTGCAGAACTGTATTCGAAAATTTCGGACAGTTTTTAGTTCGCGTGATCAGCCTGTATAGCGATTTTCATGATTAGTACGATAT
The DNA here is from genome assembly GCA_038502775.1 of Hippodamia convergens. Taxonomy (NCBI): domain Eukaryota; kingdom Metazoa; phylum Arthropoda; class Insecta; order Coleoptera; family Coccinellidae; genus Hippodamia; species Hippodamia convergens. The sequence goes on from CM076609.1 coordinate 34,577,808, forward strand.
ATGCGCAAACTGTAGGATTCAATTAGACAAATAATATAGCCTGGTACATTGACGGTTGTCGAGTTCTGATATAATTTTTGATAGAAATAATATGAGTACATATATTTTCTTTCGGGTCGATATTAACCATCCTAAACTTCTCATAACGAAAAAAAAATTGAATCTTAACAAATTTCATTTATCGAATAATATTGAATACTATAAGATTAACACTACATAACTGAATTTATAACGCTCTTTCACCTTATGTGTGATGATAGTGGTACTAACAAATAGTTTTCATTGTGGTGGAACGTTTCTCAGAAGCAGAACATCAGTTTTCTGGCGGTGAGCGTCTTTGATTCAGTCCCAGTTAGGAGTTGACCGAGATTAATAGATTGAATGAATGTTCGAGTTTCGAGTATCAATATTATGGAAGAATCTTTTGCCAAATATCATCTATAAACTATTTTATTCATTTCATTTTTATTTATTCGGGAGCTTTATTGACATAGTGACATGATGAGTAATCATATTTACACATTGAGGGCTGATATGTGTTTCGTAGATGGTACGAATCGAGGAAATGTCAGAGAAGCTGCTTTATTATATGAGATGTCACACTATAGGAGCAGCTAACCGAAAAACAATAATTGCACCATCAAATGTAGGTTGAACTATTGGACATAAGGTTTGAGAAGTAAATAGGTGTGAGTGAATGTGTAGCAGAATTGGAATACATTTTTGCTGAAAGTGCTGGGCTAGCCCTAGCCCATTTTTTCAGTTTTGGAAATATCTCGAGAACCAACGGCTATTAATTATATTTTTTGAAATTTTTTTCTATTTGTCCCTTAATTTACAAAATGCTACAAAAAGAGGACTTTTGATGTTTTTTTGGAGAATCAAGCATTGGATCGAAAATATTGGAGAAACTAATAATGTTAAGTGTGCTTTTTACAGTTCAATATGTTCATAAAAACTATACAAAAAGCAATATCAATCCAGTACGACGTTCATTTGTTTCACTGGATCGAATTCTTGAGCCATTACAGAATCCCGTTTGCTGCTATCAGAAGCCCATAATTAATATTTAATTTTTTTCGGAACAACTTTACGAAATTGTTTTTCTATTTTTTTCTTGAATAACATAGTAAATCGTTCAATTAAACGTTCTTTTTCAAATCTGATCGCTTTGCACAAAAAAACACACACATATTTAGAGGATTAGGAGCTTTTCCGGGCAAAAAACGTCTTCCTCTAATTTTTTCGATGATTCGATCGAATGGAACAAAAAGAAACGACTGGCTTGATTGATTTGTGTCTTTGTAGGGTTTTTATGGACTTAAAGAACACACTTAAAATTATTGTTTTCCTTAATGTTTTCGATCAAATTCTTGATTTTCCAAAAAATTTCCTAATGCAAGCCGGTACCTAACGGTGGCGTTATAGTTAAAATATTTGAATGTGCTTCGGCAACTACGACGCTTGTCGAATGTCGTTATAGAATAACGATACATACCAAGAAAACGATCGTTTCGTTATGCGATCGATCCGCTTTAAGTATACAGAATCCCACTCCTTGGCAAGTGCCCATGCTTCCTAAGCTTAGAATCCGGCACTGTTGTGAACTAAATACCAATCAGTTTTCATTCAAACATTTTTTTTCCAACTGAAATCGTCATCATGACGCGTAACCTCAGAGTTTCCCTAGAACTTTTCTTCAGGAAGTCAAGACTGAAAAGTGTAGGAATTAGTAGAATTCGTTCGTGTAATGGGAGTCTTCCACAGTGGGGCATTCTGTAGAAGGAGCTCATGTAGCAGTTAATCCTTCGGTAGTTACGTTAATTAGACCTCAACCTTGAAGGTATTCTCTAAGCTGTCGTACGGCCTAATTCAATTTTCCGGAAGCCCCACGTTGTATTAAGCTTATAATTTAATAATACTCGACTATTGGAAATTTACCCGTCGTGGTCATCATGTGTTGCTTGATAATAGCGAATGAGACATAATCCTTACATTAATTACAATGAAATGTTAGTTGGCCGCTGTCTTAAATCCGTCTATTTTCGGAAATATGCCCACTTTTCGATCCATAAAAATTTATCCAGAAAACTGGAGACCGCTAACAGCACTCCACAAGTTTGTTATTTTAATTTCAAAGATCCTTTGATATTTTATTTTATTAATGTTGCTGAATCGTATTCTTAGGAAGTACTCGTATCTATAGTATGAGCATATTCGGTGGCACAAATCAACGTATTCAAATAGCCGCATTTCCTAGTGGTTTATTAACTATCCTTCTTCTAGAAACCAAAATTTTTTATATGCTCACAAATAATAACGTTTTAACTTTTTTCGATCAAATTGAGGCCATCCTGGCAAAAACCACAAACAAAACAGTTTAGAGAGGCCCATGAGGTTAATTAGAAAATATTTCAAGAAATGCATTGATGTATTGCCTATATTTCTCATTCTTCAGATTTACAACGATCTAAGGATATCTTGAATCGAGTTGAGAACGCTTGAAACACTTCAAGCTTTGGGCGTTTTCAGAGCGATAAATGCAAAACTATCTCGGTACTGTCGTTTGCAATCGTACAAAACTGCTTTTCTTGTTGCATTATTGCTAATCGGATAGTATTTTTGATTATAAAATTACATTTCCCACATGAGAATATCATGTCACAGCTCTAGGAATACTTTTTGCTAACATTGTCGAAAGTTATGACAAATTGCGCAATTGCTTTATACTTGTAGAGTTTAGGTGATATAGTATAATGCTCAACTGGCAGGAACATTTTAATTGCTTATTTTCCATTTATCCCTGTGAAATCATCAGAACGACGGCGGAAAATAACATAATTCCAAAAATTTCTCTCATTTGATTTCTCCATTCACTTCTCAATCTCAAGAACAGTACACCAATAATAGATTTAGTGAGTTTTGGAGGAATACCTACTAGAGACTACTACATGGTCATATTTGCAGATCTAAATTTACAAGAGCCCTAGTGGATATCTACATAAATACACTTGTATGTTAATATTCAACTGCCTTTGTTTTAGTATTTCTTTTTAGTACCTAATTACCTACATGAGATCACTACAAATCGATATGCAAAAGGTAGGTAATATATAAAATTCAACTTACCACTCCAATTTCATATTTGAGGGATACACTGTGACAGCCATTGCGTCGTCTCCGTGTTATTATCACCTGCAAAAAAAAAATTTCAATTGAAGAAAATTGCATGTCGTTCCATGAACAATAAATAATTGAACAGAAAAGTGAAGAACAGCGGAACAGAAAAAGGTACCTATTTCCTCTAAAAATTGTGACAAGATATAGTAAGAGGAAACTTAATATTATTAATTAGTGCTGTGAAAATTCCTTTAGATAAGTCTTGAAATTGTTTGGTTTCATCTCAATCATAATTAAAATTGCGGATAATTTATAAGATTCAATAGATATCCATACCGCTTCATATTTTAATATACCAAGTCTTAACAACAGAAGGAAATTCTTGTTTCATTCCGATTTTGCCGACACAAATTTTTTTCTTGATTCTCCGGTCGAAGCTTTAAAAATATTGCCAATTATTAAGCTTGAATGTTTTCTCTTCTCGTCCCGAAATTTTTGAAAAAATTATAAAGATTTATTTTTCATCACATTAGCAGTGTTTTTTATGTTGTTTTTCCAGTTTTTGTTTATTGATTAACATCGCTATTATCATTGATTATGATTACCTTATATTTGTGAATACAACTTTCGGTTCGCTCTTTTTGTGTTCCTTACCTAAATGAATGAAGAAAAATTGTGATAGTGGAAAAAAAATTCTCTACAATAATGTTTCAAGGTTGGATTCGATTGACCTTCGTTTTTAATCGAATAGTGAGGGCTTTCAGGAAGAGATTATTATTTCAATCAGAATGTGTTCATGATGATACTTTCTGCAGTAACTTGTAGAAAAATTTACGAGTTTCATCTTGATTTGAATATTGAGCGCAAATGCTTGTATTCATCACATTAAATTTGAAGGCTTTTCATCTCCGAATCATCCCAGATCTTCGGTGGGATGTGCGCTAACGAACCGAACACTTTAAATTGAATCTCCGCTCAAAAAATATTGAAATAAACCAGACGAAGCCGATAATCTAATATGTGCACACATGTTCTGCCAGTTTTATGTTATTTATCAATTGAATTTATTGCCGAAGCACTCACGGCTTCCACCAGTCGATCAGATAGCCTGCTCATTACTACAGGAGGTTCATTTCGGAATGAGTAATAGGAGACGTGTCATCATATTTTGGAATCATGCGTTAAATGACAAACTACCGACAGAGTGAAAAGCGAGTTATTTTCAACATCCTGAACGTGGCAGTTCTCGTGATCACTAGAAATTAAAATGTGAGATTTCGTTGCTTCATTAGGCCTCGTTAGACTTTTCATCATGGAGAATCCAGATTCGAGTCGATTTATATTTATCAATTGAGCTTTTCACAGAAATATTTCGATAGGTACACAGAGAAATGACCGCTCTAGTTTCTGACTTCTCGTCAGTGCTTATTTTTGAATTTCTTCTCCCGGTAACGACCTCATATAAAAATATCTATATTTTTCCAATTTGTGATCTCTTTTTCTCTTTAATTTAAAAAAATTTCACCAGCATTATCACTGAGACCTATATAGTGCAGGGGGCAATAATATTGAGTTACCTTGCGTCTCAAAGGATTTCGTATAATCTAGTAATTTGAAAGCATATTTTTTTTTTATTATCAGTTACTCGAAATAAATCATCAGTAACATGCGTCAGAACTAGGAAAAAGAATAAAACGGTAAACAGAAAATTCTTTGCCTTTACGGAGGCCACACCAAAAACACTTTTGAAACATAGATGAATTCATCTAATTGCTTCAAATATCGAAGTTTTTTATGAAGATTTTGTCCCTGAGGTGTCTTGGATACTGATGAGGCCAAACAAGGCCGAAACCGGTATATCTCTCATCTCAGTGACAAAATCTAATATCATTTCTCCAACCATCTCTGCCATTGAAAATGGCATTCATTCCGATGATTATTACTCTTTTGAATTAATCTGTTTCAAAAATGCGTGAGAACTGTTGAACAATTATGATGCCTGCGAAAACTTGATTGTTTTTCTGGGAAGATTATGTGGGATTCTCAACGCTTCTTAAGTTATTGGTTTATGATTCTTCTAATGTTTCCGAAAGTCAAGGCGAATACTAATTGGTCTCAGGTCTTAATTTTCAGGGTAGTTCACAACCTAGTTGTAATAAACTTATTATATCAATACTATCCAGCCAGATGATTTGGATTTAATTTTAATCAGTATCAAAATATCTACTTCTGAATCCTTTTCCGTGAGGATGGACGAGACAGATTCCTTAAAATGTAGTTATGAAGTCCTCCATTAGTGCGATCATAATTAGATAAGGGAATGGACACACATTAAATATTAAGAATTTATGTTCTCTTGACGATCGATTTCGACTTGAGTGCCATCATCAGGCCAGCTGAAATACAAAACGTATGAACATATAGTGACGCAATCATTCAAGAATAGGATATTCATTTTTATATAATTCAATCAAATTTAATTATTTTTAGGACAAGCTGAGTGACCTCGAACAATAACTTACCGCCAGATATTTAAATACAATGAACAAATTCAACTATATCTTGTTGTCCATTTTATATTTCTATTATATTATCGTATGGTAAGGTATCTTGCTCGAAAATCAATAATTAATTTTACTATGTAACATGTGTTCCAGCGAATTAGCAAGAGGTAAGATGGGAAAAACCAATGACCAGAACATAGAACCAAGGATGATGTCAATCAAGGTGTTTTCTGTGTCAAATCGAGTAAGAACATAGAACTTGGTGGAAATCTTATTCTTTAATGATTGACTTACTGTATGTTTATATACGTTTTGTATTTCAGCTGGCCTGATAATGGCACTCAAGGCGAAATCGATTGCCAAGAGAATATGAATTCTTAATATTAAATGTGTGTGCATTCCCTTATCTAATAGATTCCTCAAAGTTTTCAGAGTAGAATTTGGTAATCTCATTGTTATTGTTCGCGGTTCTGAGAACTGAGGATGTGAAATATTCATTAGCCTAGACGCGCACTTGCGATATCTTGTCGCGCGACTGAAAAATCGCAATCACCAAGAAAGCAATTCGTAAATGTTTCATGCGCGCACTTGCGACTAATTAATCGCAACTACATTCATACTCTCACAAAGAAGATCGGTCTTCGGCAGCAACTGAATTGCGAATGAATTGTTGCAAGTTTGACTCATCCTGATCTGGGACAATCGCGTTGCTTCAAAAATGCGACAGTTTAGTCGCAGCGATTATTTAGTCACATGTGCGTGCATTCCCATTTAACTGTATGTGTTTCATTTTTGCGACTAAACGATCGAGCGACAAATAATCGCATGTGCGCGGCTAGCCTAAATATCATCAGGTTGTTCCAAATTATTTGATATTTACCGATATTACCTCACCATTAGTTCATATCATGCAGTTGTTAGTATTCGGGAGTTTATTTATCAAATAGGCTTTTTTCTCTTTTTTTGTTATTAGATTTGTCAAGTATCGGAGTCTTTTTTCTCGGAGACTTTATTTGTGTGTTTCATATCTCTTGAACTCAGTTAAAGCTTTGGTCAAGGAGAATATTGAGATTTTCATTAATAAATTTTACGATCGATGTTCTCGATATCGTAAATATTCTTCTAAGGCCTAGGAAATGTGAAAAGTCAATATTATTCATCAAATTTAAGTTTTCAGTAATTTTTGGAAGAGAGCATTCGTAGATCTTAAATCCATGGTCCGAAAAATTCGAAATACTTTGTACTTTCTATGAACATGGACCAACTGGCGGAATGCAAAGTTGCGATATAAAAAAAATTGGAAAATGTTCGAGGAGCTAGATAAAGTAGAAAACGTGATGATTAAATTGACCGAGTCTTTTTTGGCATCAATTTATCCAGTATGTGGAAACATTAATTTCCCTGCGAGATTCGACCAATGAAGCTCCGAGCTACCAATTTAATCAAAAGGGAACTACTTCTCTCTCCCCTCCGTAATAAAGCCACCACAATGTTTCTTGCTGATTGCTGGTTTTTCAATAGAAAAGAAGGACGTGGGTATTTGAGGCAGTGAGACAGATGAATTACATTAACTGTTCGAAACTTGTCGATTGCAAACTTTGTTAAAGGGAATTCTGCTTCCAATTCAATTATGAAGAAACGTAGATATCGGTTTGTTCAATAACAATCATAATAGTAGGAGTTAAATAGTTTTTATAGACTATTATGTTAGTTCTACTTATTTATTTCTTTCTAACTACTTTTACATAATTATGTTCTCACTACCGAACTAAGTACACTCACCTTCACAAATGAAGCCTTTTGAATTGCATTAATCGCATGCCTCTATTCTGAAACGGAAGGAATATAATATGAAATAACTAATTTACATATGTGGCTCACATTGAACTTTGAGCTTTTGAGTAGAATTTGGAATATTATAGGGCTTTGGTTGATTCAATATCTATTTTGACTGTAGATTGCGTTGCGGAAAAGGATATTCCCCTGTTAATAATGTTCATTAATAGAACGTGTTTTTTTTCCGAGGAGGAATATTTCTTGAACATTATTAGAAGAGATTAAAAGAACCGTAGTAATCTCTGTACCTTCCGTGTTTTCTTTTCATAATTTTTCCTTTCATTCACTGCCAGTGAATTTTCATCGGTGTCTTGCCATAATTATCAGGAAACATTTTATTATCTCCAAAATTTTTCATTTTTTTTATTTGAGGCAAGGTTGCTTCCAGGAGGAATTGAAAAAACATTTTATGCAATCCGACCATTTCCCATCTTCTTCTTCTTGTGTTCAAACTACTTTATTCACTTTTTTGAAACATAGAAGAATTCAAATTAGTAATCATCGGAATGAATGCTGATATAGTATGAGATACTCATGATGCCAAATAAGGCTGAAACCAGTTCATCTCCAATCTCAGTGACAACCTCATGATAAAAAGAACTGTGAGTCTGGGAATTGAAATTGGCATTCATTCCGATGATTACCAATTTGAATTCTTCTATGTTTTAAAAATGTTCTCGGTGTGGCCTCGGTAAATGCAAAGATTTTATATTCTCACCTTATTCACTGCCAATAAAGATTTCTAATTCGAGTGGAACAGTTTCCTTTTTGCAAAGATGGGGGAGAAATAATTTAATTCACCCGAAAACAAGTTCAATCGAATTTTTCATTATAATAATTCGAGAAAATATTGATTGTAAAATGACTGCACGAAGGCTCATGCAGAGATTTGTCAAAATTGAACAACAAGAAGACTGAAATTAAAATTCTTCAGACTTGGATTAATTATTAAGGGGTGTCCTTTCAGAGATTCAGCTGCGCTCTGCATTTACGTTATGGTGGAATATTAGCAATTTTTTTCAGTACTTAAATTATCCCAACCTCAACCACTAAAATCATTTCCCAATTGACTTTTGGGTATAAAATTAGTGTTTGAAAACGAAGTTTCGCTTCTTGAGACACGAGAGGTGATAGCAGTAGAGCTTTATGCTAAAGTAACTGATCTTATGATAATTGTACTAAAGAGTCCTTAAAATTAGTTCGATCGCTTTTAGATGGCAATATTCAAAAAACACATTGCCGTTACTTCGTTTTTTGGATGATTTTGCATTATTCGACTTTCAAATATATGAATGAAATTTTTATGTAAATCAGATTATCGAGGTGAAGCGGAACGATGGAACATAGAAAAGAACTCATTATTTCATTGACTCTAAATGCATATAACGTTACTCATTTCCGAGAAAAGCTTCTCCATGAAAACGAGGTCAAGTAGTCTATACTTTCCTATGCAAGGCTGAGCTTTTATTGTAAGAAGATTTCAAGTACGCCAAAACAAAATAATATCGTTACCATTCGATAGCGAGCTTCACAATTATTCACCATGAATTTTTCTAGAGGCTGCATGTTTAATATAATTTCAAGTTCTTTACGACGGAAAGAATCAGGTTAAGTGCGAGTCCTCGTTTAAGTGTATTTGTTGCAAATGATCTGAAGCTCAAATCTTCCTAATGAGTATATGAATTCTTCGATGTGCACAGATTCATATATTTTCTATAGAAATATGGAGAACAAATATAGAAAAATATTATCACAGTTATATCCTTGAAGCTTGGACCAATGAAAACTAAAAAAACTTATAAAACATGAAAAAAGATGTCTCAATATACCTGTATTATCTCATACATTTCAAAAAAAAAATTTGAAAATTTCATGTTCTCCAATTCCTTCAACTGGGACAAACAAAAATTTGCAATCACTCAAGGTTTTGATAATAATTCATGAACAATTATACCTTACTTTTATGAATTTTGTATTTCGCATGCATGAACGTAGAAATGGAAATATATTTTCACCTATAATTGTCAACAATAGGAAAAAACTAGCTCAACTAGAATAGTTATTTATGATACAAAGGCAGAAGGCATTGATATTCTTACAAGAGTTCAAAATTCAAAAACGAGCCAAGAAGTGGCGAGTTCTGGAATGAACGAGTGTCAGAATGCGCCTTCTGTACGAGTATCATACATTATTTCCTCTAAGTTATTTTTGCATTGAAAAACCTTGATTGGCAGAACTGTTTTCTATCCAATAAAATTTCATAAATGTTAAATAAATTCGTGGCAGGAGGGCAACATATCATCAATAAATAAAACTGGAAACAGTGTTAGAATGAAATAATCAAAACATTGTTTTGTTCCACGAGATGTGGCGAAATGAATGGATTTGACACATAATTAGAGAAATCAACTACATATGTATTTTACCAAACGTCAAGCAGAGAATGAATAGTAAAAGAAACAAAAAATACAAACATATTTTTGTGCACTTGCTCCACCTACTTCCAAAAATTTTTTAGCTGGTTGAAGTTGTTCAAGCGAAGTGACACTTTTTCAACACTTCAGCATCAAGCATGAATTATTATTTTGTTTTTTAGATCTTCCGAATCAATAGGATGAATCTGGTACACACGATCTTTCAAATTGTTCCTAAGGAAGAAATCTATTGGTGTTAAATCTGGAGATCTTGCAAGCCAAATGCCCTGCGAGAACACGATAAGATCGTCTTCATAAATTAGCCGAAATCAAGATTACACAAAATATCGTAGCCCACTACAATTCTTTCAATCTGAAATTTCAAATGTAGTTTTCTCCATGAAATCAAATGTAAAATATAAAGTGTGATACATCGTTGAAACGAAAATTTATGAAATTGCTATTTTTCGGAATGGTTGAGATAAGGGCGAGGCCCTTTTGTCCATCGTGAAAAGTATGAAGTATGTAATGCGAAAGTAGGTTTGTTTTACGTATTTTTCATGTTTGACGAGAAATGCTAGTTATACAGATAAATAACATTTCAGTTTAGAAATATTTTATATTTTACATTGAAAATTTTTAAAAATTAACAAATACAGAGATGATAAATGTTGAAATTGATATTTGGGGCTTATCCAATATTAAAATATTCAATTCAAGCACAATTCTCGAACCAATGAGCTTCGTCATTTTCGGCTGAAAGAATAGCAAGGGTTGAAATCCGATCTTTCAACAGGTGTGGTGGCAATAATTCTAAGGACTATTTTGATAGTGGGGTAAACTTCAGTTAATTTTTTTTCTATTATGAATTTCAGCACCGGGATAATGTTTTCGTTATCTTTTATGCACACTGATGTACATTATTCAGTTCTTCGTTCAATTCATGTCCATCCATATCATCCTATTGTCCTACTGTCATAGATCGAAACTCAAAGGGTCACTTCCTCTCAACATAATGTGCAGTGAGTTAATAGCATCCAGAAAGGTGTAAAATAAATCACCAAATCTTGGCTGATCCCTGATGCTTCATCAGGGAGGAAATTATAGATCATGGTCAATTTAGGTACACATGTAAAATGAATAAAAAAGACCACGACAATATAAAAAATCAAACAACACTACATATAAAATTAAATGGCCTGCTAACAGAAAGACGATCCACATAGAAACTCACTCACCGAAGCCAAATTATGTGTACAAAAATTGACTGCCAAAGGAGAACCACAGACAACGAAAATCGGAAATATCGTACATTTTCAATGTTTCGCTGTCTGTAATTCTCCTTTTTTTATCAATAATTAAAAGCATAATTTGACTTTGGAAAGTGGGTTTCCGTGCGGATCGTAGCTCTGTAACAGGCTTTTTTATTGTATATGTAGTGTTCTTTGTTTTCTTATGTCTTATGCTGTTGTGCTTTTTATCATTCATTTTACATAATTTGACCATAATCTGTATTTCTAGTCCTGAAAAAGCAACAATATATGTTTGCGAAATGTTGGATTTAGCTATGATTTGCCGATTTATTTTACGCCTTCCTAGTTCCTATTAAACAGAGCATTAAACACACTGTACACTGTAGAATTACAGGGTGTTTTTTCTTCTCTGTTCATATTGTTTTGATGTTTATAAATCTCAATCTCTATCTGTTGTAAAAGGCAGCGACTAATAGTCAGTTTGATTGTGGGCGTAAAGTCTTAATTGCATTAGGCCCTGAAGCTCCGATTTTAAAGAGTTTCGAGCCGCGAATTTCAAGTAGGTACATAGAATTTTTCAATTACATATCTGCTGAAGCAATGCATAAGTAAACTAACTTCATTTTAATTGACACTTATATTATGACCCTAATGAATACTCAAGGATCAAAATCAATTCTTAAATTTGCTTTGGTTGTTGCGGGAGGCCCCTGCAAGAGCGAGGCCCCGGGCGATTGCCCCGTTCGCCAGCCCCTAAGGCCTTTTGAGAAGTTTAATATTTTTCATTGATAGTTTCATTCTTGCTCTTCTAGAGTCTTCTGATCCGTCTTTTCGAACGATTGCAAAAAAAAGACATATTACATATTAAATCAAGTGAATTCTACGTTAATTTACATTTATTATGCCCTTTATCTATCAGAATTCTTATTATTCTATCAGAATGGTGCCGATACCATTTCAAAGATAGCGTTTTTGATAAGGAGGGACAAATTGCATCGTGAATTGTTGTGTATATCATAATTGATATTACATCATGCTGCACCGTTTGATATTAGAGAGTTTCTTAGTGGAGCAAGCAAGAAGGTAGGTGGTAATTTTGCGGAATTTTTCATGAGTTGTTGTTGGAGAAACTTGAGTTGGTGTTGAACGTAACGGATGGTTGATTCCGAATGTTATTCAGTATCGGGAATATCAAATTTCAAAGTCTTTGCAACGTCAAAGATATTTTTCACGGTGACTCCTATCGATGATGCTTAGCTCATTGTGACTTAATAATAACGATCAAAATAGTTTGGTATCCAACAAATAGAGATTCGGCACAATTTGGGAATATGTTTAGCAGCAAGTGTAGGGTATATTTTCGTAATTGGTCTAGTCTCAATAAGGGTCGTGAATGTGAAATAATACATTTGATTATTCCATTTTCATTCGTTTATTTAGTTATAATACGAATGAAATGTTTCAATGCACAGTACTCATCTATAGTCCGTTTTGGTGAATAAAAAGGTTTTTTAAAACAGCCGAAAATATAGAGTCTTTAGGTTTTCCTGTAATATTTATTCACTGTCGAGGGGCATATGAAAATGTCGACTTGGAATGAGTTCTGGGGAAACAATATTAGTGAACGACAGGCAATATAAACAGTTTAATTGATATTCCTTTCAGAAACACCACCTTAATTCACTTCGCTCATCACTTCCATGTTCCTAGTTTTTTATACCGAAGCGAACGCCAAGCACGAATTTTCAGACATATTCATAAATAAAACCTCGAAAAATTTCAAATTAATGTGTTACTTTTGAGAATTTAGCCACCCCGGTTGACGAAATGATCGTACACCTATGATTTTTAATCATAAGCTGTCCTCAATGTTTTGTTCCACTTCGAACTGGTTTATCACAGATAGGAATCGATTTAAATTAGTTCGAACTTCTCAGCAAGGGGTGTTTCTGACTGTGTCTCGGACTGTGTGTTCTTTTGTTTTATCAGGGTTTTATACAGGGTGGGCCATCCATAACTTTCCTTCCCGAATTTTGAGCTTTGGGACGGAATAACGAAAAAACGCTCGGACAAGTCGAATTTTGTTGAAAGATGGACAGATAAGGGTGTTAAAATGAGTTTGCTATCACTACCCCTCTAGCCGCAACCCCTAATAGCTCTCATTTTTTAATAAAAAAGGGTCGAGCATATTTTTTTTCATCGCTTTATAATTATACACAGTGACTCAGTATTGCGTCAATAACTTTCACACGCCGAATTTGGATCTTCGAGATGGAAAAAACGCCCGGACGGGTCAAAAAATGGATTCGATAGCACTACCCCTCAAGCCGCTACCCTAACAGCAGTGATATCGAATTCATTTTTTGACCCGTCCGAGCTTTTTTCCATCTCAAAGATCCAAATTCGGCTTGTAAAAGTTATTGATCGAATACTGAGTCACTCTGTATAATAATAAAGGGATGAAAAAAAATACACCCATGCAGGAATTCGAATTGCCTTTCCAACAAAGAGCTGCTCAACCGCTTTTCCTTATTTAAAAATGAGAGCTGTTAGGGGTTGCAGCTAGAGGGGTAGAGATATCTAACTCATTTGAACACACTAATTGTCCCCCTTTCAACAAAATTTAAACTGTCCGAGCGTTTTGATAAAAAAAACTTATTGAAATGCTCATTATTATAATTATTATTGAAAGGTTGAAAAGTGTAAATATCACAACAGAACAAGCTTCGAATACTTATTGTCGAAACTGTTATTGAAGGATCCGCACAAGAGAGGACTGTCGATAACATAGGAGAAGACATAGATTTGCTCGTTATTTTCATTTTTTTTTTAACCTGGAAAAGACAATGTTACAACGCAAGTTTTTTCATCCAAAATTTCAGACAAAGAAACAAGCAACACATATTACGGAATGCATCAACAGCAATAAATACCCGATATCCCTATGAGTGCGATATATCGAAAGAACCCAACATCACTCTTAACAAACGACACTATCTGAGATCTGAGCAAACATTTTTCCTATACTGACCATCCGTAATCCTAAAAATCTAAAAATAACATATGTAAAGAATGAACGTCAGTGCAATATCGACAATGAATTGCTTGAGCCTGTGACAGAAACCGCTAAAATTGTCGTTCGTCCAGTAACGTCCGAATTTTTCTAACTTAATGAAATGAAAAAACCAACGTTATTAATCCTAAAACGAATAACCAAATTTTTAGATGAATCGCGTCATATTTACAACTCTCTTGATTCAAGATAATTCGCTACATCATTCTCTATTCAGATGGAACTGAAAGGAGGAAATGGATAATGAAAATACCTATATGGTTTTCTTGAGCGCAAGATGGTATCTGTTCGATTTGTAATTTCTGTATAATTGCGCTTTTTTAATGTAAAGTACACGTAGCACATTCGGAAATCAAATACTTAATACGACGATTCCAATAATAAAATTCGGACATTAGAATTTTATCTGCGAATTATTAAGTAAGTCATTATATGTGGGGAACAATGGGTCCATTCAAACTTTCCACTACCTGCTTTGACTATTGATAAATATAGCCCATTCATATCTCATTATTTCAAATTCAAATATCTATCTGAAATTTTATCATTCTGGGATACCGAATAATGATGTCTGAAATACAAACGAATCTTTGATAAAAGCGAAGACGCATTTTGATACTCGTTTTAATAGTGCGATCCGACTTCGAATAAATGTTATATCAAGCCAGACTACGTTTCGTAGAATGGCCACAAAGTATTGCCCACTGTTGTTTCAACTGACTCGAAAATTTTGATAATTCTATGAAAATAGTTGTCATTCTTTGTCGAGCATGATGCTATTGATGGAATTGTGTTTTTTGATGAGTGCACTTCATTTCAAAAATCATGATAATCGTCAAAATTGCATTTGAATGACGACAATTATTTAGCAAAATGATGTCATTCCAATTTTCTCAAATTTATATTTTGATCAAATGAATCCTTAAATTTCACGGAATACGATAGATAAGGTTCGAACCAGATGGAGCAACATGACATTAACGGCATTGTGCGGAAAATCCCTAGATTTGAATGACCTTAAAGATTGATCACTCCTGAGATGGTGAATAATGTTGAACGAATATTTAATTTGAGGTTAGGTTGCTTTGTTGCCAAGGCGTTCGCGGTGGACACTTTGAACATCTAATTCATTAACCCTTAACTGGTATGACAGGGTCAAAATTGATCATTTTGCACCATAGCCAGATACGGAGTGATTCTGGTTTCTTCCCCCTTCAGCTAATCTCCTAGTGTATTAATGTTACTAATATAGGAAAAAAATTTTTTTGGCGTTTGTTATGAAACCGTGACAGCGGGCTGGGGGTCAATTTTGACCTTGCCATACCATTAACGTCAAAAAGTCAGTGGAACCAGACTCCAAAAAGGAGCTTGGTGTTTTTATGTCCAAAAACTGGTAATAAACATTTCAATTCATCTGCTGATTGTAAAAAAATTGTTTACAACAATCAATGTTTGGTCAAAACACTGTTCCAACATTGTGATCGATATGAAAAAATAATGAAATAGTACTAAATATAACATGTTTGTTAGAATTTTCCTGGTTTCGTTTTTTCATATTTTCCTGTCATATACTTTTCAAAGAACTCATACCAAAGCGTTATTCCAGCTGAAATTCATTATTTTCGTAGTTGTTTTTTCTCAAAGATATAAATTAGTATTTTGCAGCAGTTTCTGAAAAATTGATTATTCAGTCATTCTATATGTTTGAATTACAATAAATTCATTTTCACTGTGTAGTTTGTTTATCAAAGAGAAATTCTTGATAAATAAAAAATTAAATATTTCTGAACTTTATAGAAAAAATACACGGGGTCAAAATTGGCCCTCCCATACCCTGAAAGTAAATTTAAAGCTCCATACCAATTAAGGGTTAAATTTCATAATATTTTTTACATTCTGCTCTACATTTTAGTATTTGATATTGTACCAAATTTCGTTAATCAAGTTTTAATGATGAAAATTATAACATTTCTGAATGAAAAATGACCCTTCAAACGATGTATCACAAGCCCATACTTCCTGTTTTAAAAATTCAGGTTTGCACCCGTCTTTCAAAGGGGGTTGAAGGTAGTGTTCACATTTTTACGACAACCATTTAAAACTGACGTGATTTTTTATAAATATGGTACAGTTACCAAGATAATGCATTAATTTAATTTGGCTTTATCACACTATCGAATATGGATATTGTTAAACATACATGTTTTTGAACATTTATATTTACCTGATAATCGCCATTTCGCTAGTGTCTATCGTCGCTAGCGGTGTTGAATTGGTAAGTTCGAAGGCTCATTTTATACCCATTACTTTGTTTTACTATGCTTATGCTTGAATCAAGCGACAAACAGAAATATATTGTTATAATTCGTGATGAGTGTAACGAAATTAAATTGGCAATTCAAATTGTGATTTTCCGGCTGATCTGCAGTTGTTTTTGCGACACAAATAAGAGAATACCGAACTGGTTACCTCAAAAAGCACTACAACAATTTTGTTACTATTATAAATATCATAGATTATATTGTCAGCTTATCCGCCATTTATATCTGAAAAACTTTTTTATAGCAGTTCATTTAATGAATTCTGTTAATGTTCAATTCAGAGAGAAAAAATCTTAAGAAGTTTCAGAAAATGCTGAATCCTACCACAATATATTTCTATCGATATTCATGTTTGATGTTGCAGCTGTATAATATAATGAAAAATGACCTTCTGTAATAAACTCAATCCTTTTCAAACAATCCTTTTTTTATCTCATCTCTCTGAATGTGGTACAATAAAGAATAATGCTTCTGGATTTTGTGATTACATAAATGAATTTCACTCTTAACCTATACATGGGTGCGTGGGATTCACAAAATTTGGATTGATCGATCAACAAAAATTTAAATTCAAACCAATCGAATCCCTTGTTTTTAAATTTCAACCAATCTGGATGGCTTCAATAAACTTGGTAGTGTTTGATCGGGCAATCAAAATCTTATATCTTTTATTCGTATGACTACTCAAAGCCGTTACTAGAATAAGGTAATATATCCTTCAAATCGTTGTGTTTCAGAATAAAAACAACCTGGAATATTAAAATCAGGAATGGAACATGATTTCATCCAAATGGCTCTAACGCCCGACTATTCCACAAGGACATTTTGTCAACGTAATTTTCTAGAGCTCCAGATTCCAGATACACGTTTTGGATAGTCTATATATGAGCTTTACATTCATCCTTATCGGCTTAAGAAGAAAAGTCTAACGGAAACGAATAGCAGATGTGTAGTGGTCCAGGGGCATATCAGTTACGTCTTCAAATCATTCGATTCGCGAAGAAAGAAAAGGATTGTTTTGTTTCCTGTGTTGCTTTTTGAGAGGAGGTGTTTCAGAGGGATTAATTCTCGGTTTAGATATTCTTGATTTCTACTATTTAGTTGAAACGAATTGAAACCACCTTATAAATTTCAGCATTACACTAATTTGCTACAGAAAAAAAAGAAAGCTATTCATTCAAATATTATCGAATTTAAGAGCAGGCGCCCATGGCCAGAGAGGAATTATATCACCAAAATAAATGCTCTAACGAACATTGATGATCGCTGCAGTAGAAATAAACTTAGAAAATCGATCTTCAAACATCGATAAATTCTTCTAGGTTCAACAAGGTTACTTTTAACAGACCAGTAATTATATCGAGAAAATGATACTTCAAATGAATATAACGAAAATTATATCAGTGGATACCAAGCAAATCCGATTCAATTATGGGAGAATCTTCAGAAGAACGCTGTCACAGAATTGTCCTCATCTTTTATACATAACGTTATATAACCTACCTATAAGGGATTTTCGTGTGGACCAAATACCAGATATGCATAAACGATAATTGTAAAGAGCAAATCTTGAAATCGCTAGTTCATAAGTTAAAGACTATAGTTGCAAAATTACCATACCATTCAATTCCTATAAGAGAATGATAATATTTACATAAGAAAAATTATCTGTCACTATTACTCCATGAATAAATCTTAATATTGTTCTATTATCAATGAGAAATTTGAATTCGCTTATGGCTGTTTAAAGCACCCAAGTATGAATAAAGAAAGTTTCGCTCTTTTTGCTTACACCCAACACCTAAGGTTACATACAACAATAGATATACAGGAATGATAAACATTGGTAACTGAAGCTTATCGCATCGTAGATAGCTGGAAGCTCTCGTAAAAAGCGCAAAAACAAGTCGTTTGCGTCTAACTGCAAGAGTTGAGGCTCCCCTCGAATATTCCAAATATTCGTTCTGTAACTGTCGGTCTCGATTAGAGCTGTAGTCGCTGGGTGTCTGAAATAAGGCACCATTATGTAGTGTCCCGCCTAATCAATGTGTACATTCATCAGATTCTATAAACGAAAACCACTAATTGTACTCATTAGAGATCATATAGTGCGTAAGGTGAGTTATAAATACTCAAGTGTCGTCAAGTTTATTTCAGAAATATCGACGTCGATGTCCAAAATAAAGTATCCAGTGAACTGTTCTAGTGGTCAGCAGGTAGTGGCCAACTTGAGAACAAGCGTCTATAGTATCTTGTCGTTTTCAACGATGATAAATTTGTAACGAGTGTACGAAAAAAAAATGGCTTTGAGTATTTCTGTGCATAAAGCGTAGTTTTAATTGTATGAAAACTATCTGTGCTTTGATCGGCGATACCTAGAAACATTCATGTCAAGGACGCATCGTGATTAAATTATTTTCGAATATTTGATGCAACATTTGAAATTTTGAAAGTGCAATGAGCGATAATCTACTGAGTTCGATTTTAATTATGGATGATCTATAGAATGCTACTTCACTACGTTAGAACTAAAAAGATGACCGCATATGAAAATACATATACATTAGACTCGATAATCCGGAGAACGGCACTCCGGATATCTTACTAGTCGGGATTAACGTCAAGATTGTATTAGATATAGTATTATGTACCTTACAATCGCAGGACTCAATAATCCGAATTTGCGATCCATTGCATAAGTGGTTATCGGTTGTAACTTGTCTTAACCTGACTTCTTAACGGAAAATCATATGTATTCTTATTTTGACGGACGGACGTGTTTTGATTTATAATTGTGCACAATGGTAAAGCACTTTTTCACCTTCAAAATTGAAAAAGAAAGTCACATTCTGATTATTTTGAATAATATATTCGCTTTGTGACTTCGAGAATAAAGCCTACATTTATTTTAACCATTTTTCAAATTGTATCTCTACTGTTTGTAAGATGCGATATTCCGGATTTCTTATTAATTCGGATTAACCCTAGCATTAATCGATCCGGACAATCGAGTCTCTACTGAAATTGTAAATTTTGGATATAAAAAATTTTACAAAATAGCAAATATACCTGCGAGTAAAAACATGATCCTATGCTTTTACTAAAAAATGTCGATATTTTTGCACCACAAATTCCACATCTCTTATCTGACTGAAACCCCGAACAATATATGACGCACATTTTGCATTTCATTGATATATTATTATATGTATATTCTTATTAGTGAATACATATCTACCTATACGTCAAGATAATTTGGTCCCGGAGATTAATGTAAATTTCAACCATATTTTCACAAATTGAACGCATCACATGATTTTGTAAATCAATATTCATAGGCCTGAAGAAGAGACGAATTTTTCTCTAAACGTCGCTGTTTGAATATTGCAAGTGAACATGTTCCTTGGGGGCCAATTTTCATTAGCTGTTATCGAAGTAGGAATTTAATTTAACACTTGGTTATTCAGAACATACGTTATTCAATGCGAAATAACGATAGATTATCTAAACCTGAGTTATATCGCAAATTCTTCTTGGCAACACCGAGGTATTCTGTCAAGTTCGTACGGAGAGAAATGAAATGTATGCTACATCCATGACCATTTTCTATTATACTTTCTGGAATGAAATTCATATTTATTATTCAATAATTATTTTCGCGTTGTCTCTAGATGAAAAAGTGTAGAGCAGAAAAAATAGTGCAAACCGAATACATGGCGACAGATTTTTCAAGAAATCTGTTACTCAACTCTTCGAAATAATTATGCCGTTTTCGAAATATCAGCGGATTACGGATAGGTTCAATTATATTTATAAGTTGCAAAAATTATTCAACCTCCGTCACTGTCTCTATAATATCCATGATTGAAACAAAATCAACACAAATGGTAGTTTTTCTTTTCAGAGCTCGAATAAATTGGAAGATACATAAACAATGACTTTATTCAATTTGTTTTAAAATTGTCGAAACATTGAGGTTATAAACAAGATGTAATAGACCCCCATACTTAAATAGTTCACATTGAACAACCGGGCCTCAAGAATCGACAATACTTGATTGAGGTACACGTACCTTATGCTTATAACTCAATTTCAAGCTTGGTTATAATATTCAGATGAATTTTGCTCATGCAGCGTTGAATTTCAATCGAGTGCAAAATTGAAGGAATATTCGCTTTGAAATACAGGGTCTTTCACGAGGAACCTCACCCATATTTATACGGCAAACTACTGAACGTATTTTCATGAAATTCAGCACTTATAAGTATTTCACGATGCTGATGGAATCTAAAATATTTTCAAGGCATGAGCACCTCCGGTTTTTCCGGAAATGACGTCAACTTCCGTTTTTCAAATTAGAACACCATTTTTTTATTGCATAAATAGATTCCTTAGAAAATTTCAAGTTATTTTGATGTAACATTTTTCAGTTTTGGTTGGAAAATTCTCTCTGAGCGGGAAAATTCGAAAAAAAAATCGAAAATAGAGCTCCGCTGAAACAAGAATAACTTCGAGGTTTTTGGATGGAAAATTTTCATTTTTGGGATTTTTCAAGATGTAAGATTGATGTATCCACTTTAAAAATCGAAATCGCGATTCATGATACAGGGGGTGAAAAAATCGCTTTCAAAGTTAGGGATGACAAAATCGTGAAAAATCAATTTTTTCAAATTAGAACCCCATTTTTTTATGGCAGATATCGAATCTACGTTAGAAAATAATGTGAGTGTATGCATCACACCCTTGCCCTAAAATGGATATTTTCTGAGTTATTCACAAAAAACTGTTTTTTCGTCTTGAATTTTCAGCTATTTCTTTTCCCTTCACGCCAAAAAGATGAAATTTTCAGGAACTGAATAGTTTAAGGCTTTCACGACCGGATATACTGGTATGAAAAGAGTCTTCCGGGCTTATTGGCCGTGGTCTATTAGGAATAATTTCACCTAACGTTTCGCCTACAACTTCGGTAGGCATCTTCAGAGGATTCTCGGTCTAAGGTTGTACCTCGAACGCTGAATTTCTGACACTGGCGCGTTCGAACCGGAAACGTCATCTGCGCGCCAGTTTATGGCGGGAAAAAGTGGCGCGTCTACGTGCGCGATGCTGATTGGCCCATCGCTCCCGCTTCGTGTCGGCTTGATCTTTGTTTTTTCTAAGGTCGGTAACCAGGCGCTATGCAAGAAAGGGGTCTCCTCTTTTCTATTTATATTATTTTTGTGTTTATAAATTTCAATTGCTTCCATGTTCAGCCTGGGATAGTAACTTCTAATATTGGAAATAATCTCCGCTTTTGAGAAATCTATGTTGTGTCCATCTATTAGCGCATGTTCTGCTAGTGCGGATTTTTCTGTCTGATTCAGTCGACAGCACCGTTCGTGTTCCTTAATTCTTGTGTTAATACTTCGCTTTGTTGTGCCAATATAGACTTTGCCGCAGTCACAAGGTATTCTGTAAATACCAGCTTGTGAAAGTGGGTCAACTTTGTCTTTGGTTGTTTTGATCATTTGCCCAAGTTTTTGTGTCGGCTTATAAATGGTCTCGATAGAATTGGAAAAATACTGAAAAGGCACAACATCGAGACCATTTATAAGCCGACACAAAAACTTGGGCAAATGATCAAAACAACCAAAGACAAAGTTGACCCACTTTCACAAGCTGGTATTTACAGAATACCTTGTGACTGCGGCAAAGTCTATATTGGCACAACAATTCGAAGTATTAACACAAGAATTAAGGAACACGAACGGTGCTGTCGACTGAATCAGACAGAAAAATCCGCACTAGCAGAACATGCGCTAATAGATGGACACAACATAGATTTCTCAAAAGCGGAGATTATTTCCAATATTAGAAGTTACTATCCCAGGCTGAACATGGAAGCAATTGAAATTTATAAACACAAAAATAATATAAATAGAAAAGAGGAGACCCCTTTCTTGCATAGCGCCTGGTTACCGACCTTAGAAAAAACAAAGATCAAGCCGACACGAAGCGGGAGCGATGGGCCAATCAGCATCGCGCACGTAGACGCGCCACTTTTTCCCGCCATAAACTGGCGCGCAGATGACGTTTCCGGTTCGAACGCGCCAGTG
Source organism: Hippodamia convergens (assembly GCA_038502775.1). Lineage (NCBI taxonomy): Eukaryota > Metazoa > Arthropoda > Insecta > Coleoptera > Coccinellidae > Hippodamia > Hippodamia convergens. The sequence goes on from CM076609.1 coordinate 34,600,421, forward strand.
TCAGAAATTCAGCGTTCGAGGTACAACCTTAGACCGAGAATCCTCTGAAGATGCCTACCGAAGTTGTAGGCGAAACGTTAGGTGAAATTATTCCTAATAGACCACGGCCAATAAGCCCGGAAGACTCTTTTCTTTTCAGGAACTGTTATTTGAACCATGCTTTAGATTTTTCACCCCTTCTTGAAACCGACTTCAAGTTACTATTAGGAGAACCATGGCAAACTCTCGCAGTTATAACTAGAGAAGATGCTCAAAGTTTTGACCGTTAATTTCTAGACATTTATTTATACGTCTCAGGAATGCTACTGAATAAAGAGGAATTTGGCAGATGATATCTATCATTAAAAAAAAAGAATGTAAAACATGGTAAGTTTTTGCATATGGTTCATAAGGAATTATTTATTCATCACTGGAGAGAAAACCGATGGCCGATTAGTTGAAATAAAAGGGTTTCCGATACAAATTCGAATCAAAATTCGCCATCTATTTAGGAACAACCTGTAACTTTTTTCTCTTGCATATTAGGGTAGTAAAATCTAAAACATGGTTCAAGTAACAGTTCCTGAAAATTTCATCTTTTTGGCGTGAAGGGAAAAAAATTAGCTGAAAATTCAAGACGAAAAACAGTTTTTTGTGAATAACTCAGAAAATATCCACTTTAGGGCAAGGGTGTGATGCATACACTCACATTATTTTCTAACGTAGATTCGATATCTGCCATAAAAAAATGGGGTTCTAATTTGAAAAAATTGATTTTTCACGATTTTGTCATCCCTAACTTTGAAAGCGATTTTTTCACCCCCTGTATCATGAATCGCCATTTCGATTTTTAAAGTGGATACATCAATCTTACATCTTGAAAAATCCCAAAAATGAAAATTTTCCATCCAAAAACCTCTAAGTTATTCTTGTTTCAGCGGAGCTCTATTTTCGATTTTTTTTTCGAATTTTCCCGCTCAGAGAGAATTTTCCAACCAAAACTGAAAAATGTTACATCAAAATAACTTGAAATTTTCTAAGGAATCTATTTCTGCAATAAAAAAATGGTGTTCTAATTTGAAAAACGGAAGTTGATGTCATTTCCGGAAAAACCGGAGGTGCTCATGCCTTGAAAATATTTTAGATTTCATCAGCATCGTGAAATACTTATAAGTGCTGAATTTCATGAAAATACGTTCAGTAGTTTCCCGTATAAATATGGGTGAGGTTCCTCGTGAAAGACCCTGTATATGCAATGATGAATGAATTGATTTATTGTAGTAAATATTAAAATTAATTTATCCCACACAATTTGAGATAAGAACATTGGCAATAATTTATTTGGTAGGACAGTGAATCAGAATAGGTACACAATATAGTTATTTTCCTATCAAGTGCAGAAAGTTTTACTTTCCCGTATGAGATTGTTTTTGCCCGAACGACGTGGAGCGGAGTTCGGGAAAGCAATCGAGTACGGGAAAGATACTTTCTGCACAAGATAGGAACATTATTTTTTCTACGACCCCACATTGAAAATATATAATTTGTTTCAACATAAAAAACATTTCATGAAAATCCATAATACACATGAATTCTACATGCCGTTACCATGGTACCCTCATTGTTGACGTTCGATGCATAGGGACATATCATAATTAAGTTTATTCTTTAATGAAAGTGTGCGGGAAAAACCCCTGCTAATCCTTTCCCGCACTAGTGCGGGAAAGTGACACTTTCTAAACTAAAATGAGTACGGGAAAGTGGGTAAAAACGCACGGTCGTAGAAAAAATTATTTGTGAAGTAGGTAGCTATTATTCTTGTGAGCCCTCGAAGATGTTTTTTTCAAGACAGATGAAATATTCTGAAAATATCTATTAAAAAATGATAGGTATCGCATTCTTATGGTATAATTCCTTTTGAAATTTGTGATACGTATATTATTCGATTATTCGTTTACCTACATAAAGCTTTCAATTTCTTAACCTCGTTACTTCAAGAAATTCCGGACCAGTGTTAACCTTACAGATCGTCTTCTAGCAGATTCCCTGTCGGAAATACCCGAACGTGGTCATCAGTGGCGCACGGACGAAAACCACCATATTGGATTTATGTTACAGCATGCGCATGCATTACAGACATGGGGATCCCAGAGTTGATTGAAATAGAGTGAGACAATGGAATGGAATACAAAAAATTCCTTATAGAAATTATTTCGGAGAAGTGGGGAAGTTTTCATCCTCGGAATATATTTATGTATTTCACTATATCAGAAACTATTTGTCGGAGCATAACCATATTTAGCATATCGAATTGTTATATCGATGTGATTGTGACACAAAAAAATCATCGACTAGCAAAGGGAGGCAGGGGTGATTACTCATCTCTCATATTTCAAAATTCGATAACTCGAATACCGCCTGTTAGAGCATAACCATATACAAGCTGACTCCTTCACTTGTTCAAATATTTTAACAATAAATTCTTGAGGTCAGGAGAAAAAGTTTTATCGTATACCATTTTTTTTATTCAGCTTAGATAAAGTCTAGATGTAAGCATTTTAAACTTTGGAGCGTGCCATTTGAGTTTGTTCGAGCATTAGATGTACCTCTTAAAGATTCGAAATAATGTGGCAGAAATTTTATCATATCTATACAGGGTGAGTCGGGAGGAGCGGACCAAACTTCAGGAGTGTATTCTATACCTCGAAATAATATAAAAAAACTCATATGTTGTTATCCGATTTTCATTTGTTCTCAAACTACAGCGTCATTATAAAAAACAATATTTTCTATATTAAAATAGTTTCATTTATAGCATTATTTTAATAAATGCACGAAAATCCCGCCATTAACCTCGAAACACATTCGTCTGCGAAGAGCTCTCGATGCTTTTCTGATTGATTCGTGATTTTCTTTAAAAAGAAATGCCGTATTTCTAATGCGTCGAATTAGAGCATCCCCGAATTAGAGCAACTTTAACTTTGTATACCTCGTTCTTGAAGCAGCCCCACAAACAATAGTTCAATGGTGTGAGGTTTGGAGATCTTGGAGGCCAACTAATACGACCACAGCGACCAATCCATAGTCCGAGAAACTCTTGATCTGAATATTGGTTGACCTTATTTAAATATTCTAATTACCCTATAGTTTGAAAATAAATGAGAATCGGATAACCACATTTGAGTTTTTGGAATTATTTCGACCTGCAGAATACACACCTGAAGTTTGGTCCGTTCCTCCCGACTCATCCTGTATATCGATTAAACATGCCAAATATTATTATGCTCTGGCTCACAGTTTGCCTGTTATCAATTTTGAAATAGAAGGGATGAATAATCACCCCCTATCTTCCTTTGTGAGTAAACTATTTTGTGTGTGTGTTATATCACATTGATATAACCAAATATGGTTTCTGTACTATCGGATTTTGAAATATAACAAATGAATGATCAACCCCTGCCTCCTTTGCGAGTCGAGAATTTTTTGTGTGGTTAATCCCATCCATATAAAAATTCAACATGCCAAATATGACTTTGCTCCCGGTCAAAGTTTCTGTTTCATCTAATTTCGAAATAAATGATGGTCCAACGAAGCCCTAACGGGGGTGAGAACGACCCCTTCATTTTGAATAGGGTTGAGGGCTGTTGCGATCACTAAATTGAAGATCGTATCCACTAATATCTGGTCCTGAAATTTCAAAACATACATGGAAAAACAGCGAAAAAACTGAATATGTCGAATTTATTTCCAGATTATTATTCGTATCCGACACTTTTTAATTTTGAAATATGCGAGATGAATAATCACATACTGCCTCCCTTTACGGGTCTATAATTTTTTTTTAATTCGATCACATCGATACACCAATTCAACATGCCCTGGGTCACAGTTTCCGTTTTATCGAATTTCGAAATATATGGGATGAATAATTATTTTACTTGTCATTTCGCCATCGATGGAAACTTTGAAGCGAAATTTCAGCATCAGATAAAGTACTCCATAACATAGAGAATGGACTTGTGGAGATCCCGTTTGCAGATTCATCCAAGGTGAGGAAATATGTGTGCTGTATTTTCTCATCCTGGATGAATCTGCAAACGAGATCTCCACTAGTAGTATATTCTCTATTTATATACATCATGGCCAATGATAAAGGTGTTAATTCTATCTCATTTCCTCATTAACTCTATAAAATCTTCAAAATGAGATATCGCAACACCCCTCATCGCCACTTAAAATCAAGGAATTGTGCTCAACCCCGTTCGGAGGTTGCAGTTACGGGGATGCAAAGAGTTAAAAAGTTATTTCCCCTCGAATCAGAAATTGACAAATCCAAGCGATTTTCCTGGACTTCGTTAAGAGTAGATAATTTTTTGTGTGCACATTCACATCGATATAACAATTCAACATGCAAAATATGGTTGTGCTCCGACAAACAGATTCTGTATGTATAGTGAAATACATACGTATATTCCGATAATGAAAACTTCACCACTTCCCCGAAATAATTTCGATAATGAATTTTTTTCCATTCCATTGTTTCACTCTATTTTAATCATGTTTTGTAATCCATGCTGTAAACACAATTCCAATATAAATGGTGGCTTTCGTCCGTGCGCCACTGATGACTGAGTTCGGGCATTTCCGACAAGAAATCTGCAGAAAACGGTCTTTTAGGTTCACACCGGTTCGGAAACTTGAATTTCTGGAAATAACGAGTGTCCAATTTTCTTCATCCTGTATAGACAGATGCAAATTATCGAAATCATTGATGGTAGATAACCACTACATTATCTGATTCTACAATTTGAAAACTTATCACAACGCAGAATTTTTGTTAGAAACACATCCCAATCTGAAATCAGTGAAATCAATATATTCAAAACAGTCCGTGCAATTTTGTATGCATTAAGAAAACCCCATTCGAAAAACTACGAAGACAAGTTCAACGAAAATAACTTTTTTTTATAGTAATTGGCCCCTCTTTAGTTCTCCAAAAATGTGTTCTTGACGTTTTTATTCAATCATGTGCATCCTAGGTACTGTGACATATTTATATAATGTTACTAAAATAAGTTTGGAATATTCCTTTCTTATCTCACTTCTCGCATCAACAGATTCTTGCGGAAATCCACTGCGACAAAGGCTCTATTTCGAACTTCTCCTCGCACTACTTAACTTATACTTCTTGTAGAAGCTGAGAATATACTTCTCACGAGTCGGTTAGAAAGTGCATTTCACGAAGCCGGGAAAATACAAGGGTAGGGAATTCAAAATACATAGGAAGTTAGGCACGTCAGAGGTATTATCTTAATCGAATTGAATATGGATTGAGATGGATTTCCGATATCACATCTCGAAGAAATTTTCCATTTCTATCTTCAGTTTAACAGCGCTTCAAATCGAAAGTTTATATTGACAGACTGATGCAGTTCAATGAACAAGAAAATCAGTAAGAGCTTAGAAGGATAAGTTTCATCAATTGATAGACATCACAATGAGGAAATCCGTAAAGCGAAAATGATTGAACTCGAGTTAACAATTCTATGCACTCATTATCTCAGATTAAATCGAGTTCCCAGTTTACAAACATCGGCATGATATCTAATAATAATCTATCGCTACTCTCATTATGTTGCAATGTTTTACTGACTTTCAACAACTTTACTATGTATAACGCATTGTCTTTTTGTGAAAAAATTTCATAAATGATTGAGATTTGGAGCTAAATCTCCCCTATTCCTCATCTTTCTAATTGGTACATCTTCGGGGCTTATTGGCGGTGGTCTATCAGGAATTATTTCACCTTAAGTTTCACCTACATCTGCGATAGGCATCTTCAGAGATTTCTTGGTCTAGGATTGTAACTCGACCGTATAGAGTTACCGACCCCAGGAATCTCAGACCAAGAATCCTCTGAAGATGCCTACCGCAGATGTAGATAAAACGTCAGGTGAAATAGACCACAGCCTTTGAGCCCAGAAGACTCTTGTTATGTCATTATATCTGGTCGTTAAAGCCTCAGCCTATTTATTATCGTTTACCAGTTTTGTCCTGGACGAAATAGAAGGAGATTGGCTGATATGCACACAATTTATACGCCGGGTAGCATTTTCATAACCAGCGAATTCAGCCGAATCACAGTCTGTAAACCACATCTAATTTGGCGATATCAGTTGTGCAATATGAATTGAGATTACTCGTTTCAAAAATTCCGTTTCATTTTATTTTTCAGATTTTCAATAATTACAGGTGTTAATTACAGGTGAAATGTGGAAATAACTTAAAGGTACAGAGTAAGTAAAAAGTGAAGAAAAAACTACTGAATACTACTACTACAATATATTGTACAAAAATGCTCGAACAGGCCAATTTGTAATTCAAATTACATATTCAATGTGTATTATAATCCAGATTTTTTAATATTGACCGCATTTTTTGTGCCAGAGATGAGTAGCCGTTTTGTTGTTGAGGATGACTTGGTCATTGATGAGGTTTTCTCATCAACCCTTTCATTATTATAGAGATCAAATGGTGAATAAATTAAATTAGAAATTTTACTTGTTTACGTATCATAAGTTTGATCACGAACATCTTCAATGTTCTTATTTTCTATACGATGTATAACTGAAAATATTTGTGATTGTCCTCACAATAAATGAAAAACGTGAAAATGCGAATTCGATGTGTTCGACCATATCATCCCTACAATAATGAAATGGTTCATAAAAAATCTCAGCAAGAAAAGGTTTAACCATTTCTGGCAGAAGAAGTTAGGGGTGTCATTCAGAGAGTTCAGGGAAAACTTGATAATTTTACCTAGAAGATGCTTAATTCGAAATTAACATTGATTTGCCCAAGCTTTTTTCTACGAAATAGCTGAAATCTGTGATATAAATTTTGAGCGTCATTTTCACCGATGTATGTAAAAATATTCCTGTTGAGATATCCTATAGCTCCATCAATTCTACTTCATATTGCAACTAAACATGAGAGATTGTACGTGCTGGTATCCATATCTGGCGTTCGGCTGAATTCGATTTGTCTTTAGACATTCCGTACCCGCATTTGGCATCTAGCGCGAATAGGCTCTAAGCCATTGATCAGACGAGCACGAATCGAGAAACCAATCGCCGTTCAGGTGCAAAATGTATGATATGTACAATAAGATAGAGTTCAGTGCAAGTGCTTTATTAGGCTTTATTTGATCATCTTATTCAGTCATTACTTATATCGGCTAATTAGAAGTGGGATTTTTTTCCAATTGATGAATGAATCTTTACTGGTTGCTTTATTCAGCCATTTCAACTATTCAATTTTGAAGCAATAAACTGAAAATGTTTGTATAAATTGATTCGTCGGATTTTGCTTTCGAAATTCATTCTGACTTTATTGTACCTACCTATGTGTAGGTTCAAATGCATGTTATCAAAAAGGTGAATTTTCAAATATGTGTTCAGTTAATATTGGCAAAAACTAGGACTTGGGAAGATAAACTCGTACAAGGTTCAGCGCGGTGCTACAGATTCGTTTTTTTCAATACGCTCAGCGCTCATTTACGCTGGAACAGAGAAGGTTTCGAGTCTACCAATGGCATAGCCGCTAATCGCGCTAGGTGCCAAATGCGAGTACGTAAGGTCTAAATGCATACTGCATGCTGGATAGTAGATATGAATATGGCGCCAGGTACGTGACCTCAACTGTGAAAAAACTGCTCAATCCATCAGAAAGCAAGAATATGATCTGAGTTTTGAGTTAAGAGTGTTGAAACTTTGAGATTCGGCAATCTTTCGCCTGGCGATATTTGGATGTCCCGAGACGGAGCGGCTGTTTGGTTCTGAGGAGAAAATAGTGCAAAACTTCATCTGTCTGGACTTTCATGCATCATACCTTCAAATTTAATCAGTTTTACTGTGAACTAACCAAGTGGCTGGTTTTATTCAGGACCACCACTCTCTTCTTTCTGTAATTTGATAGCAGAGACCCTGAAGAATAAACGCTTTAATCAAATTACTCGAAAAATGAGCATTTCACAAGACAATATTATGAAGAATGCAACTTCTACACTATCTTATAGATTTTTTGATTTTCTACGGAATGTTTTGTTCTCGAAAGCTCGGATGGAATGAAGAAATAATGAAAAATCTAACTGTCATTACTAAAAAAAATTAAACCAACCAAAATTCCTATTTACATTGCAGAGAACATTCATATAGGACAAAAAATCATTCGTTCCCTCGAATTAATTTCCGCACCCTTCCTATGAAGGAAATGAAAATATTTCAGGGATAAATCTTGTACTGTTCCGGGTTCCAGTTAGAAAAAAACTTATAGGCTGCCAACATTCGATCTTCGTGGGAGAAGCTGTATGGTTCAATTTACTCGAAACGAACGTCAAATAAACAGTTCATAATTTTTCATGCGAGGTATCACAAATTGATTGAATCGATTCATTGCCTGAAACGGCAACATAAAATAGAGCAAACAAATGGGCGGTAATTATGAATAATCGCATAAATCAATTGGTTATCTAAATAAGTCCACACCAAGTCCCACGAATTTGTGTATTTGTTGTTGTCTGATTCGACAGTTCTTGGTCTGATAACTTGCTGGCGCCGTCAAGGTCGGCCAGTAGATTTGTCGGTGAAGGCGTTTAAGAGCACAGTACTGAATGGGAATAGAATAAAAAATTCGTAAAATCCTTGGAATAAAGTAGGTCACTGATAACTGATGGTGAACTGATGAATTATAACCATCTATATCTATAGTTTCAATTCAATTTGCCCAGAAAATTTTTATATGAAAAGATATTCGGGAACAGTGCTTTTTTTGACCTCAAGAATATATTGTTAAAATTTATATACAAGTCAAGAGACTCAATCTGTACAATCCCTACGATATTTTCCGAAAGTAACTTATTTTGACGATTGCAGATTTGTCTGTAATCGAAATTGCTCATATAAAAACAAATCAAATTAGAAATATTCTGAGATTATTGTTGAAAAAAACGCATTTTGAAATTATCTCATTTACACATCCTCCCTTTAATACTACGGTGAACAATCATTTTGTGTATTTCAATCTAATATACAGAACTAGGACGCAAACGAAAAGTAAAAATTATAAGGTGCCTACTAAAATGCCAGTGTATTGAACACATTCAATTCAGGTAACGTTTAGTCTAAGACATACATCGACCTTCACCGAGCTGATGATAGAATGAAACCTATTTCATAATAAATTTCCCATATTAAAAAATATATTTGAGATAGGTTGCCTAAAAAATCCCTGGACAGAATATTTTTGATTATTTTTTGAAACATGATTTTTCATGAACTTTTGCAATATCACCATAATAAGAAAATTGTGTACTGGACTCAAAGAATGAAACAGGAAAAATGCGCAGACATAGGGTTGTCTATTATCTACCTCGACGAACTTCTCAGGTTTAAACAGGTATGTACGAAACTAGATACTTTAACTTTAGGGTTAAAAGAAAAACTATTATATTAGCATAAGCGCTGTTTCATTGTGAACACATTGTCTGAAAAAATGTATGTGATGAGACCCTGAATGTAAAATAGTGCGAATGCTCGGCAAGTAAACTATTTTTGCAGACAACCCTTTATCACAATGAAACAGCGCTTATGCTGATGAGAAATTTATTTTATTATCACACAAGTGAAAGAATTTGGTTTCGACATATCTGTTTAAACCTGGCAACCAGTACGTCGTGCAGGGAAATCATAGACAATCCTATGTCTATTTATATGTTTCATACTTTAAGTGCAGTATAATATTTTCATATTATCATGATATTGTCAAAATTTTATGGAAAATAGTTTTTCAAAAAATAATTTAAAATATTCTGTCCAGGATTTTTCAGCCAACCCATTTTTAATAAATTTACTGATATACGAAATTCATTATAAAATAGGTTTTATTCTATAATCAGCTCGGTGAAAGTCGATGTAAGTTCGGAGCTTCTATTAAATGAGTAGCATATTTCTGTAGTGATAAAATAAGAATGGCATGTTCTAAACTAGTTGAACAGGTTATTTCTGTAGGTATTGTTTGTTAATGATTTTTTTTTCAATTGAATATAATATAATTCAGCAGTTTCATTTTAACGTTTTTTTTGCTCTCTTGTTATTCGTATTTAAAATAAACAGGCAGCTGGCTTCTTCTGTTTTCATTTGCAAAAGCATTGCAACCAGAATTGTGTATACCGGATCAATATAAAATTAATCAATAATAAATGAATAAGTATCAGAAGGGCTGAATATTTCTAGAATGAAAGCTCGTGAAAAACATAATTCCTTACCCCAAAAATAACCATATGCCGATTTTGAAATTGATCATTATCACAAATGAGATCTGCCATTCATATTGGAGCCACTGAGAGAACCACCAAATTTGAAATCAGAAGAAGTTCAAATTTTAATTATGGAATATATTACAGAGCGACACTTGGATATAAGAGACGGTTTTCGCCACACCTCGGTTTTTGATCATTTTGGCACGACGATTCGAATCGGCGATTTGAACGGATGAAAATGCACGAAGTCTGTGGACCCCATAAGAAGAATGTTAATCATTATCCAGTGCCACTGTAATAATGACATTTTCGGTGGACCAGTGTTTCGGATATTGTGGGATTTTCGCGAGTAGTTTCTTGTGTAGTACGCCGATCACATATTTCATACAATTTTCCGGCGATATAAGGCGACACTTCATGAAGTATTTACACCAAAATATATATATTTGAAAAATATTTTGATAATTCATGCCTTTCAACGTTATTTGAGTGTAACCATGAAAACTTTTACGGTAAATAGAAAGTTGAATCCGAGGTTGAATCGCCTATGTAGCATCTTCTATCTTCAGTGCTTGTATAACTTTGTATGATTTTTGTTCATTGTGCATATTTCGGAAAATTCTTGATTCAATTTTATCCATATTCCAAAGTTTCAAATAACAAGTATTTCAATGGTAACTTTCATAAAATTCTTAGCATGGTAATATCAAAAATTGAGTAGAAAATCACAAGAGTATGTGCAGTTTTCAAGGATATTTGAAAGCAAATGCTGCTCTTTTACAAGAGTGGTCTTTATTGTTGAATTAACAGCAGAGATAAGGATGTTTCCATTTTGTCTTGTTGTTTATAAACATATACGTCATAAAAGCGAATAGTAAAACCACAAGGCAGAGCTCTCTTGGCGCGTCTTCGGCGATCCGAACGTAATGAAGTTAATATAACGAGCGAGTGAGAACGCCACTACAGAAATATATCGCTAATTATTCACCATAACGAGAACGAGAAAGGCCATGATATTGACTAGAATTTTCCGCCCAACAATTTCTGATTGAAACTTTATTTGATGAAACGTGTTCGAGAAAACATAGTTTTTTTTAGTCAACGAAATCTGGCATTTTCAATTCAATCCTGAATAGTGTTCCATTTGAGGGATGGCTTTTGATAGTTTTCGAATGGATATTTTGTGAGAGGTTGAAGAAATACAAATTTAGGGTAGAATTAATATCTACCATGATCGCATTTTCATGTGCCTCTCATTTGAGAGATGGTTATAAAAGATAAAAGGAGGAGCACGAAGACTCGACTGAATTACGATCATGTGGACAATGATCGTGGTGACATCGTAAGGCCGCAGCTGAATCGAGGCACTGAGAAATTGTAGTGTTCTTTTTTTAAGGAAGGTTAGGCGTATTTCAGTAATTGTAGTTTGCTTTTAGTTTTCTTCATCGTGAGGGTTGGATAATTTTAAATATAATATTCTAATACTGAATCTAACAGAATAACTAATTGTACAGAAACCTGTAGTCGTATAGTCAATATTTAGTAAAAGCAAAAAACTGAAATTCTGCCAACCTAATAATGATCTAAAAGTATCAGTATATTGGAGGCAATTCAATGAAAACTCAATAGATGGTTTCAAAATAACTCTAGGGGATCATGATTGGAAAAAAGTGCTTAATCTTGATAATGGTGATAATGATATCCAGTGAAAGATATTTATGCAAACATTTATGATTATTTTAGAACATAAAAAAATTTAAATAAATCAAAGAGGAGAAACAGACCAAAAAGATATCATAATAATAATAATAATATACTTCATTGTTTCCTCGGAAAAAATATTCCATGAACATAGTTTACAGGAAAAAAGAAAAATTAACAAAATGTGATATCATCAAATAACAAGGCTTCAGTAAACCAAATCAATAGAAATTAGAAGCAATTATAATATCACACAAAAACACAAGTTGTAAACTATGCAAGAGACTACACCTTTTCTAAATGTATTTCAGAAAGCGTCAAGTGCATTTCAAAAGGCGTCAAATGTATTTCAGAATAGTCAATTGTATTTTAGAAAGCGTCAAATGTATTTCGGAAAGCGTCAAATATATTTCGGAATATCAGAATACGTTGAATGCATTTCAGAAAAGTCAATTGTATTTCAGAAAGTGTCGAAAGTTTTTCAGAAAGTGTCATATGTATTTCAGAAAGCGTTAAATGTATTTTAGAATAGTTTTTTCGCATCTTCATAAAGACATAGAAATATTTACCCCCTGATATACCATTCGAAAGATAACATGCCTGTATGTAGTACATACATAAGTAAGAGTATTCATTGTTAGACATCAACAAAAGTTCAGAATTCATTTGTAACAATGAAAAAGGAAACAACTTATACATTAGGCATTAATCACGTCGGCAATAAAAAGACATCAACATAGCATTACAGAAATAAACACATTTTCAGTCGAAACTCTAACTTATCAAGTGAACCTTAAAAAACCTTTCCGAATTTCATTTGACGCTTTCTGAAATAATAATAATAATAATTTATTCAGCATCAAAGCTACATGCTTCGTCAAAAGAATATTTTACATTAAATTCTGTAAAAATTCATCAATTCATAAATCGTATTCAGTTGTTTGATGGCATTTGGGATCCTATTGTAGACTTTAGGTCCCCAGTAGTCAACTCCTTGCTGAGCATATTTCCTTTCATGGTATGGGATGATAAGTTTCTTTCGGCTTCGTGTATTGAAATTGTGGGTTGTGAAGGTGTCTCAGTTCTTATGGACAAATGTGGAGCATACCTGCTGGTATGGTAAGTATGTTAACATCTCGAAACGCATCCCTACAGCAGTCTGTTTCGTTGCTTTTCATTTTCAAGTTTCGTGTTTTCGATTCGTTCATTGCAAGAGAGTTACAGCTGAACAAGTGCTAAGATGTTGAAAGCACATATATTCACAATATCTTCAGATAACTCTCATCAAAGGCCTTCAGAAAAAAAGAGGTATCATCTGCAAACAAATCGGTTTTCAGATACATGTTCAACTCATCTTTTCTCAGATTCAGGTCATTTATGAATATCGGGAAAATAATGACCCCAGCTTTGATCCTTGTGGAACTCCAGATATTATGTTCCTGCTCTTCGATAGTGAGTTATCCCATAATACATGTTATTGCCTATTTGACAGGAACGAGCAGATAATAGTAAGAGCAGCACCCCCCAAATCCATAATATTCTAGTTTATTATGCAGGATATCATGATCCACAGTATCGAAAGCTTTCGATAAATCCTGTGAAACAATTTCTGATGGCCATTTTTCATCCAGGGACTTGACTATTTCATTCATGACCTCCATCAGCAGAGTTGTCGTTCATTTGCTGGTCCTGAATCCATGTTGTTGATTGCTGAGCAATTCATTGTCTTCAAAATATGCTAGAAGCCTAGATTTGATTATTTCTTCTAGAATCTTTGATATAGATGGTAGGATAGATATTGGACGATAGTTTGACAGGTACTTTTGATCTCCTCTGGTAATACTTTTGCTATCTTTATCCCTGTTGGGAATACACCCTCTGAGATACATTTGTTGAATATAATCGTGAGTGGCTGGGCAATTTCAATAGAAAGTGCTTTGATGAATGTAGTTGACATGCCATATATGTCTGGTGTTTCCTTTCCCTTGATTCCTTTGGTGATGCTTATGACTTCTAATTCAATAGTTGGCTGGAGTCTAAGTAAGACACACTTGTTCGAGTAAATCTGATTCAAAAGCTTCAGGGCTTCAACTTTGTTGCCAGCCATATTCTCACTCATTCGCTGAGCTACCGATGAGAAATAATTGTTGAAGGTTCCGGTATCCCCATTAGTTGGTGTTATGATTTTCTTCTTTGAAGTTTCGGGGTTGATTAAGGACCATATAGTTTTTGTCCTAATTCTTGAATTATTTATATATGTGTCTCATTATTTTCTCTTTTGGTTTTTTTAATGCATTTTATCAATTCTTTCTTGCATCCTTTATATTCCTCATGTACATAACTGGATTTAGGGACTTTAAAAATGTTGTTTAATATTTCTAGTCTGTTCTTAATCTCCCTTATATTCACATTATTATTTAATTTAGATTTTTTAGAGTGTTGCATTTTTAGTTTTATTATTTCAAGAAATTCTTTTTCAAACCAAAGTCTCTACTTATCAAAGAACTATTGATAGCTCTCTTCTGCTGACATTGAGGTAAGTATATGATTCCAGTTATCAACATTTAATTTTTCTTTGATATTATTAATTCCTGATGGTGTAATTCTTCTCGACTTAAGATTTGTGTTATTCATCAATATATTTTCTTTTTCAGATGGGAAGGTTATAATTTGAGCAAGGTGGTCCCTTAAATACATTCAATGTATTCTGAAATACATGTAACGTTTTCTGAAATACAATTTACTTTTCTGAAAATCATTTGATGCTTTCTAGTATACACTTGACTAATTTGAAATACATTTGGCGCCTTCTTAAATACATTTGATTATTCTGAAATTCATCTAACGTTTTCTGATATACATTTGATACCTCTAAAATATCTTCGACGCTTTTTGAAATAGAGTTGTGAAAAAACAACACTTCCAAAAGCGATTATAACAATTAAGAATAAAAGCGCCAATTCATCCGAAGTATAGATTGAATGGAAATCCACATACGGCACAACCGCTTGAAAATTTGATGCTCACCATGTTCAATCCCGAAAACACTTTCCAATGTATCATTTCTGAATTTTTTGTAGATGTCAATCATAAGAGGCCCTCTGTTCATAGATATTCGGCATATAAGCTAGTGAAGTTTTGAGCTCTGTCGCATATAGGATCGTTCACTTCTATACCTACAATAATTATTCAGCTCAGCTTTGATATTGGTTGAAATGGCCACTTGCCAAATGAGAGTGATTTAAAACATGATATTGATGTATTCTTAATGTTAAAAATTCTTCTGAGTAAGATAACCGAAAAAATACGGCTTGTACTTTCGTCACCTTTCAAACAACAGATACACAATATTTGGAATCTTTGACTTCACGAATATGAGAATGTCGCACTTGAAAAAAGCATGGTGAATATTTCAATTTTCATGAAACCAACAAATGAAACCGATGAATATGATAGAAAATTAAAAAATTCTAAATTAGATGGGTTGAAATCACAGAGCTAATTGACCTAGGACTTTGACAACTAAATCCAGCTCCATGTTGTGTCAAAAACTATGACTGTATTATCATAATAAAGACCATATTATTATTATTTATTTTCGTTTCATATTCGATATTTTTTCATTTTAAGTTTTGCATCTGCGTCCTAGATCAAAAATTCACACATAAAATACTAGGTGAATCATTTTTGTTCATTCTCGAGAAAACAAATATTATCTTCATCAGTATTATTTCAACATGAACAAAATTATCATTTTTTAATCGTTCGGAAAAAACCACATGTCGCCTTATTTAATTCTCCGAGTTTTTTATGAGGAAACTTGTTCTTGATATCATACATGTTATATTTCCATACAAATATCAGGATGTTCCAATCCTGTTTCAATGACATTTTTTTTTAATTTTCCCATGCTATCCGTGCTAGCAGATATTTGACCAGGCGAGAATTTTCTTGGAGCTGAAAATATGCTTGAACAATACTATTTCCCAAAATAAAATATATTTCAGAATTGCCAAAGCGAATTCACCAGAAAAAAAGGGAATAACCTCAATCCATGGAACTCATTTTAAACATAAAGATTTCTTCCTTCTTGCAGAAACTATTTTCAGGTGCTCTAATATGAGGAAAAAGCCGTTTCCAGTCTCTACATGGTTTTACACATGTCTATTTCTTCTAGATTTATAAACAATTGTTTGCGAAATTACCGCAAATTAGTGAACACGAACGATAAAATCATCTGTGACGAAAAATATTGCTGTGTCGATGCTATATTCGTTGTCTTTTCTACCTATTTTTTTCTGGAAACTGGAAAAGTAATAAAAATTAATCTTTTATTCTCTAATTTCAGCATTCACTTCCGACTTGACACATCAATCAGCATTAAAAAAATCATTTCAAGCAAAAATTAGAGATCCACTTTAAGTATTACAGGGTGATTCACTTATCTTGGTAACCCCAATTTTCTCGAAAACGTCCGAATATTTTTTCATTCTGTGAATGGCGTGTTGAACAAGTCAATGTCGACTTGAGATGCGCTTAAAATCTGCGGAATAAATAAAGGCGCCAGGCGTCGCGGCGCTATCAAAAATTTTTTCTCCAGGGACATACCTTTTTTATCATATCATTCGAAAGATAATTTCATTCTGAACTTTTTTTTCGAATACAATTTTTATCCATTTCTAACCGTCAGAGATCTGCAGCGTGTTTTATGTTTGTTCTATTCCATTTATTTTTTTCTGTATTGTGGTAGTTTGCCTTTATTTGGAGACATAGGTATGATTTTGTGCCTTGAATTCAATGAGGCTAGTTTTTTAAACAATCTGCTTCCCCAAATGAGATTAAATACGTGGATACAGCAAGATGGGGCTCCATGTCACAACGCCGCCATTGTGAAGAGATATTGAGATCAAGAATTCGAAAATAAATGAACCCTTATATTTTGACCAAAGTAACTTATAACGATATAGGGAAATGATATAACTTATGTATTGATCATAATGGTTAGATGACCTAGATATGATTTTGTTTCGTAAAATGACGGAGGTTTTGTAACAAACTATTTATCTTTTATTATATTCATTAAATATTATATCTTATAACAATAAACATTTTTTCAATAACAAACAAAGCATTCCGAATCATATATTCTATATACCGGCCATTATGATCCATACATAAGTTATATCATTACCCTACTTTGGTCAAAATACAAGGGACTACTTGGGCACATGCGTTTCTTATCTTTATTTTCAAATGGTCCAAGTTATTAGAATCAGTTTGGTATACCATATTTTTCAGGGTACCCTCCATGAGCTTTAGGTCTAGAGATACCTTTTTGGTCTATTGGTTCCTATCCCTTTATTTTCGAATTCTTGATCTAAATATCTCTTCACAATGGCAGCGTTGTGACATGGAGTCCCATCTTGCTGTAGCCACATATTTCATCTTATTTGAAGAGGCACATTGACTAGAAAACTAGCCTTCTTGAATTCAAGGCACAAAATCATATCTATGTCTCCAAATAAAGGCACCACAATACAGAATAAAATAAATGGAATATGATTAACATAAAACACGCTGCAGATCGCTGACGGTTAGAAATGGATAAAAATTGTATTCGAAAAAAAAGTTCAGAATGAAATTATCTTTCGAATGACATGATAAAAAAGGTATGTCCCTGGAGAAAACATTTTTGATAGCGCCGCGACGCCTGGCGTCTTTATTTATTCCGCAGATTTTTATGCACATCTCAAGTCGACATTGACTTGTTCAAAACGCCATTCACAGAATGAAAAAATATTCGGATGTTTTCGAGAAAATTGGGGTAACCAAGATAAGTGAACCACCCTGTACATTTCATTTTCTTAACATTTTTCTTGATTCACGGAGGGAATTGTAGCAATTAAATTCGTGTTTTGAAATTCTCGGACAAAAAATGTCCAATCTAACGTCTTGATCGTAGTGTGAAATTAAATCACCGACATCTCTTGTTTTTTTTTGCGTTCATTTTGAAAGGATAATGGAAAATCCGGTCCAAATCCAATCGATATTTTCAATTTCGATTCAAGCGTGGGGTGGTAAATGTCTACGGAACTCCGTGTTGAGATTATCAGGAATTTCTTCGGAATACTTTCGGAAGACGCGGAACTCTTTCGGAAATCGCGGAATACATTCGGAAATCGAGTAATTCTTTCGGAAGTCACGGAATTCTTTTCGAATTTTCGGAATACTCAGAATTCTTTCGAACTTTTGATTATTATTATTATTACTTTCAGTGGACATCTTTCACTGCAACCTCTTCTGCACGAATAATTGATACGACTTCTCCGTCATTCTTTTTTTATTTTTTCCTCGAGTATTACGAGACCAACTTTTCACTAAAATTTTTCAACTTCCCACAGATTTTCTTCAATAGTATCGGGGCTATTTAGGCACCAACAGAAATTCCTAAGAAATCCTGTTTCCTCCTTGGGGAAAAGCAAGTCTTTCGGAATTCCCGGAATTTTTTTGTACTTTTTTTTGCAGAAATTTAACCCATCGATTGGAGTAGGTGTAGAACATTTCAATGATCATGAGAATTTCCTCTTGCGCACGACTTTAAATGAAAAGCAGTTTGGTGATATGTATTTTTGGAGTGTATTCATTTAAGTTACCTAATTTAAGTTAATAGCATACCTGAGAGTTTTCGAGAACCAATGAATCTCAAACTTATTCACACTAAATATAATGTGTCTTGTATGAGTATATCCACTAGGGGAGTTTACACACTTTGTAATAGGAAATGATATTCAGTTTGAAGTTTATCGCATATCGATTAGGCGAACATTTCTTAATTCTTGAACAACTTCCTTGCACTTTCATCAAAAAATGCGAACTTTATCCACAACAAATATGACCGTCTCCTTTCGTTTTAGATTAGACGCGACACAACCTGACTCAGCCCCGAAAAACAGGTTTTTTCAGATTACAAATATGCCATTATCATCAGGTTCCACCGAAAAAACAAATTTACCAATGACCGGTACCGTCGAAACACAAGATAGTATTCAAACTCGGGAATTGGATTCTTTTTCTTCACGAGTATTTTCAACAACGCGGTTAGCTGATGAGATACGGTTCAGAAGTCCCTGTACACCTTGCTCCGAGGTGACTGACTTGGTGCCCTTCACGGGACGGGAAAAGTCGAAATTATAAGCCATCGACATCATTGTTTGCAAGGTAATTAGGTGAAGTATTGTAGAACATGATCTTGAGATCAACCGGCTACCCAAAATCGACTGATTGGGGCTGCGGCAGGTTTCGCCATGAGAGTTCGTGTTTTTGTGGATATCTACGATTTCATGGATTGAAACGGTCCAGAATTGAAACTGAAAGATTGCTATCCCCATTGTAATGACCTGAAAAACTGCAATGGATATATTCAATCCGAGAATTTCAAGGCAATATGATTACCAATTAACGAGCAAAGAAGCTTTAGAGAGAAGTTTTAAGAGAATAACAGATCATCGAAGTGTGGCGCCTATATATGACACAGATTGGTTCAAATCAAAATATCAAAATGACGACTTTGTTCTATTCCAATTTCACGAAAATTTTTGAAAATGTTGATTATTATTGTTTGAATAATCGTTTATCAACGTGTTGGTTTTCAGTATCTGATTATTCATAATATAGACGATAAGACTATATATTATACGGGATTATTTATTTGCATCAAGATTTCGGTAACAATTTGAAGCTACTCCAGAATACTCTATCATGAATAACATAAAAATTCAATTCTCCTGAATAACCCATGAACCTGAAGTTCGAGCGATAAATTATGATGTGCTTGATGAGTGTAGAGTGACTAGAAAATTTGGAAAATGATTTTCTTACAAAGCTTTGCTTGATATTTGAGAGAACATTGTAAGTTCAACTGGTTGAAACCAGAGTTTCTTTTTGGATTTACAATTTCATTATTTTATGAAAATTTCAGTCATATTTCATTAAATTTCTTGTTAGATGAAATGGCATTTGGCATTTTGAGTTCCTTTAAATGAAGCAGAGAAGCGTTGGACGACGTCAGTACGTGTCCTCTCTGGATCTGATTTTCAGCAAGCAACAGAAAACTCGTGACTTTATTTTATTGATTTTCGCAAAATTTGAGTGAAACACCCCTACTACACGAGTTAAAAAAATTGAATATAGTGTCTTATTTGCAGTGAAAAAGTGCCTCTAGAATGTTTTTTATCGTTTTCAGACATTTCCGTAAATGAAAAAGTTATGGCACATTTTCTAAGTCGATTATTTATCAAAATGGAAATAAAGATATCGTGAAACGGATTCCGCTTATAGTGTTTTCACTTAAATCGAGCCAACGTTTTCACCTATCTGGTCAAAATCAAGTAATTTAGGATACCCTGTACATGCCCTCCCGACGAAAACCTTGCCAGAGTGTTCGTAAGGGACTCAGTTATCACATACTCAAGCCATAACTTTTCAAAACAGACATACGCGCCATCTACAGCATTTGTCTCCATCTTATTGGAACCACCTAGTGAAATTAACATGTCTACATCTGTGTCAATATCGATCATATTATTGAACTGATACCACCTAAGGCAGTGTATGATTTTTTTGATTTTTCCGAAGTTGGCGCACTTTTATTCAAATAGTGAACTTGTTGATGTGATTTCGATTGATGGAGAGGTGAATAGGAAAGGAAGAACTGAAACGAAGCATTGAAAATGCCTGTGAGATTATTCGTGACCACATTAAACGATTGTTTTTGTGCACAATTTGGATTTGTTTTACCGGGAGCTCATGAACTTTTCAATTTTTTCTTGTACGGCCTTTGAAATCAATGAGTTTTACTTTACTCAGTTTGAACTTTGTCTTTTAGGAAAATAAAAGAATATGAATGAATTATTGTGCCGCGAGAAGATTGACAAGAAAGTCCAGTATGTACCTCATTTATTTGGAAAACACTATTTTTGAAAAAAAAATATAACACGATCCAGAGTGGTATTGAGATATTGATGCCCAAGATTTTTTGTACTCATTTATATAATATTATATCGAATATGAGCAACTTCTAGCGATATGATGACTGTGATGGCTGTGATGACATCTACTAGCTGTCAAGAAATAATCCTCACCTTAGAAAACACCCTTCACCAAATATACATTAAATTGAACAATAATAAGTTTGTTTGACCCGATTTTTATAGAACTTAATCGACATCTGCATGTCTAGTATGTACTCATACTAGACGCGATACTGAAATTTGAAATCATGATACAAGATGTCACAAAGTCGTTGTCAATGTTGGCAATCTCGAAAACTTGAAAATTCAAATTAGAACTCCATTATCCATGTTTCAGCAGTGCTCTATTTTCATATTTGTTTCCGTGATTTCAAGTTAAAAGACACTGGTAGGAATTATGAAAAACTCATCAAGAAATTAGCTCGCTAGTTTTAACTTGAATTCCAAATCGTAAATATGAACTTCGATTTCTTTCCAAAAAAATTCGTTGGACACCAGGTATACACCAATAGGATTATGAGATTTTTGTATTGTTAATTAGTAGCTCCAATCGATTTCAATATCTATTCGATTATTTTGCAATTCCAATAACAATAAATGTAAGAATATACGTTATTCATGTGCGTTCTAATGTCTGATAAATGTGTGGGTATTAATAATACTTGATCACTATAGATGAGGCTTTCATTAGTTCCAGAAAAATTCTAAGAATTCCTCCATTAACTTGTCCACTTAGAGCGATAATATACTTGTATCACTAAATGAACTCCTGTAAGTCCAAGACACCACTTATGTAATGCTGAAGGCCTCTGAAATATTCCACTCCAGAAATCTTATCATCTACCGTTGGAACTCGCCAACGTACATTTATAGATGCATAATCCGAACGAGATTCATTGAAATTTTCACGATTATGTTCGAAGAAATTGTGTTCTACTAATGTAGGAGGTGCGCAAATGAGTTCACCTTATTTTTACACAATTAAATCGCGAGCGAGGTGAGAATGGAATAAATACATAATAAACTTTTGTTAGTCCAATAAGAGTCTTGATAGGTGGATAACCTTCGTGGACAAGAAATTAACCCAACACTTCTCTATATAGAAATGCCAAACTATTCATCAAGATTGACCTTCATGAAACGTGGAAGAGTAATTGTGCTCTCTACTCAGGGTCAACTACATGCATGTCAGTGTACTTTTGTTTGATTCACACAGACGATTTCCTAGAAGACGCGGCAATAATCGAATATTCATTACCAAAAATTTGGGAATTTCGGTAATGAAAAAAATAAATACAAGTCGGCACATCAAAAAATTTCGAAAAGATGGAGGAAGGTGGTAGAAAATGGC
This sequence comes from Hippodamia convergens, assembly GCA_038502775.1. Classification (NCBI taxonomy): domain Eukaryota; kingdom Metazoa; phylum Arthropoda; class Insecta; order Coleoptera; family Coccinellidae; genus Hippodamia; species Hippodamia convergens. The sequence continues at coordinate 34,622,799 of CM076609.1, forward strand.
TAAGAATTGTAAAGTCACTGTTTCACTAATCACTCGTATTTGGGGGACCTCTGATGGTTTGAAAAATTTTCTCAAGAGGTTTCATGATTCTCGAAATTCGTCACTTTGAAATAATCCACATTAACTAACTTCTCCTGATTCTTACAATTTTAGATGTTTAGGGATTCTTGGAACCTTCGAAATTTCAAGGATTCTCTTTTCAATTTATCGGGAACAACCACATAAACATTCGGAGCAGACACAATGTAAACTCATCATGACCAAACTTTAGTTTGTTTCATCGAGAATATTCACATAAGTTTCGATTCAATCAGTCGATTGGAAATTTTTCATATGTTTCAATGAGTAAAATTGATGAGGCTTAATTTTGCAATCTGAGAATTATGAAATAAAAGGTATGTACCTATGCATTAGACTTCTCAATTTATACTCCGTTCAAAAATTATTGTCATTGCGGCAGGCCTTGAAAGTTCAATCACGGCCTGATTTCTATAATGTATAAAAAACGAGTCAGAAGGAAAGTAAAAATTTCTATGGGTCCATCATAGACACAAAATAATAAATATAACCTAGGATAGTATATTTTAAAACAAAATGCAGAATGGGCTAGTCCAACGAAAACGAGCGAAGTAGGAATTTCCTTTTGCCACGAGTTTCAGACGATACTTTTTTTATTTCAATCAAGTTTTGTGAAAGCCTCTCGAAATTCAAATGAAAATTCAGATTCTACGTCGTAGTGACATTTGTATTTTTTCGTTAATTTGACAAATTACGGAATTTGAATTGATTTGATTTAAAAATTGATATGATCGGAAATCAGTATTGACAACAACAAAAAATATAACTGAACGACTTTTAGTACCGTACTGAACTCATTACGATACTGATTTTTCCGTATAATTTTTTTTCTCTGGGCATTTCCAAAAGATAAAATATACCAGCGAAACAATAAAACGGTGAATGAATTACGACGAAGTAGAGCTATGCATATGATAAATGTCGGTAATCATTCAAGAAGAGTTGCGAATTATGTTCAGAACATTATGGACAGAATTTTAAACAATTTCTTGGAATATTTAGGTAACAATATATGTTGTTAAGTATTGTCAGAGTTATAGTTGTTATTGTTTATTTCTTGTAGTTGAAATAAGTATAAAATTCCAATTTTAATTATGGAGACTATCTTTAGATAACAAGTGTTATGTATTTTTTTTCAACCAGAAAAAGTATACAATTCAATAGTGAAATGAAATATAGAGGGTCCCCATTAAGTTTGAGTTATAACTCGAAAACGATAACCCAGAAAAATTTTTAGTGTACGCAAATGAATTCTACCTGAAAATATATATCAAACACAGATTTCATCATAAAAATATCAAATGAGGTTATCATTGGGATACGTAGTATCCCCGAAAACGCAATAATTCCAAAATAACCCTGTAATTCCAAAGTTTATCATATAACAAAAACCTGAAACACCTGTCATGAAAAAGTAGCTATAATAAATTTATAACTTAGAATTTTATATCTACAACGTTTGCAGAGGTACCTTCATGAAACATCGAATCTGGGGATGGGGGCATTGTACATTGAGTTCTATTATTGTTAACGGTTGGTTTAATCGGTCCTGTTATATTTGAAATTGTCAAAGTGCCTACTGTAGTGAAAAATTTATTGATTGATTGTACTCATAATCTTAATGTCTGTTCATCAGACACCACCTAAATCGAACGAATTGTGCTGTAGTGTGTTACCTGTTCTTTCGAGCATTTCATGGATTAGTTCTTATCCACGACGACGGCCGGAAGCAATAATTGACTGGTCGAACTGTATATGGATTTTAACGCTATACCATATACACATGGAGTTATTAGTTGTCAAGTGTGAATCTATTTGATTTAACTGCTTGTTCAGTTTTTTCTGATCATAGCTATGTCCTGAATCCCACCAAAATGAGATTATTTTAAATTTCACCCACCTCACTGTTCACTCATTTTTCTATTATAGGTATTTAAATTCGTGAAGAAAAATGTTCAACCTATTTAGGAAGCAGTTTAATCATTACAGTATGTCATTCAGTATGCAATAATTGCGAATATAATATATGATACATGAGCTGAATTCATTGCAATTATATGCATCTAAATTTCAACTTATATGTATCTATTCCAAATCTATTGAGGATTTTTATGTTGCAAGAGCTGGAAATAAAAGATTTAGATAAGAAAACTGTTGTATAAATTCTATGAACAATGTTGTTCTCTGAACAATATAGTTGAAAACTCAAAAGTGTAGAAATTTGAATCTGGGAATCATGTTGAAAAGAAAATAGAAAGGAACGCATGAAAGAAAATACAAGGTGAGTCTTTGACTTGTACATATATTTCAACCATAGATTCTAGAGGTAAAAAAAAATACTTTCTCGTATACCATTTTTTTCGATTCAGCCTAGATAAAAAGATATAACCATTTTAAACTTTCATAATGGGTTATGCCAACCCTGAAAACATGACACTAAAGTTTTTTCGAGCGTTAGATCTACCACCTAAACTTTCGAGAAAATATGGTTGGATCCAGCCAAAGTAACCAGTTTTTCTTATTTCGTTGATATAAATTTGTTTCAATCATGAATTACTCGAAAAATGAGCATTTTACGAGATTTCACGAAGAATACTTATATTTTCCAAAATGGCCAAATATTCATTAATTGGCATTCAACTCACTTTCAAGAGATGGGATCTTAGAATTTCTGATATAATCATGTCATGTAATGATATATATTTTTCAAAATGAAAAAAATAAAACATGTGAGTGGAATTTTGTGTTCGCGGAAGATTTGCCACATTAATTAAAACCTATATTCTGAAAATAATTTAATTAGATGAAATCATTCACGAGAAATATTCGAAAATTTCATTTTTTTATGTATTTTCATCAGCCTGTATCTTTCCAACCGAGCCGAATCGGAAAAAATGGTAGGGACAAAAAGTTCTTTTGACCTCAGAAATCTCCAGTTTAAATATATGTACAAGTCAAAGACTCACCCTGTATATGAAGTAAATGAGAATGCATGAAAATTGTGTTGAGGTGCAGTTGAGATAATGAGAGTATATTTAAGAATGGGAACAAGACAATAGAAATAATTGTTAACATACAAAAAATCAAGACATTTCTTACGAGACCCAAAAGAGAAAACATTAATATAAGTCTGAAGAAAAAGAACAAGAGGAATACAACTTGATAGTCACTTGAATTTTAATTCAAATTGAAAATTTGATTCTTGAATATTAAACATTGAAATCATATAAGTGATCATTAGATTGAATTAGTTATTTATGGTTGATTATGTTAAAAACAAGTGATCAGATTTTGTTTCTACTTGAAAAAATTCAAATTATAAATATTGTTGAATTCATATATCGCAATTTATCATTATCTTGAAACCTGAATAGAGAAAAAGTCAGCCGGGAAATACGTTGTTATTTTTCCTTGTATTGTCTGTCTATTGAAATCAAAAGAAAAAATTGTATTTTATTATATATTTTAATTGAACAATTTCAATTATTGATTATTTTTTTTAAGAAACGAACTCGTAATATCTCAATTCATATTCAGAATAATAATAAACTAATCCTATCTAAAAAAATCTTGTCTTATGGAACTATCCAAACACTTAATTCTCGGTTCTTGTTGTTCAACGTTCTCGAATTTGAATTATTATATTACGTTTATGTTCAACTTTCAACCTTCAATTTCCTCTCATAAACACGATGCACGACTAAAACTTGTTCCTTTTAAATTACAACTGCCATTTATTTCTTGAAACTTGTATCGACACTTTTTCTTATCTGGGACTAGTAGGTATTACCTTGAATATACATATGTCAATAATTTACTTCAAACGTCTGGATTTTATGTTCAATATGATCTTAATTGCACTCAGACTCCATTTCCACCAATTTTCTTTTTCTTCATATCTATTTTTCCCATATAAAAATTAATCTTTTGCTTTCATTTCCAACTATTCTACCTTAATTATTTTTCGCCTTCTAATTCCTACACTTTCTTTAATTTAACTACTACTAAAGATATACAGAATTCATAGAATCTAGTATACAATAATTCTTCTTATCTAGAATTTTCATTCTCATAATTCATAAGAAGCCTCAATAAATCTAGAGGAAATCCTTATTTGAAAAATACTTGCATGAAAATTAAATATGGACAAATTTTTATCACATCCTTTTAGGTTTTTCCACATTGAAACATATTGAAAAATATTTCGATGAATGGAACGATACGGATGGAAAGATATTCAAAATTGAATTCTCGATCAAATCAGAAACGAAAATATTGAAAATAAAATGTTATTGAAATTCATTTTCATCCCCTGTATAACTAAAAGTGTCCAGGCTTCAATATTTTAACTCAGTAGAAAATATAGAAAAATATCATAATCGCAATTGTCAGATATATACTATCGAGTGTTGAGTTAAAAAAAATACATAATATGAAGATAATTATTGAAATTTGTTTACTTTCGGAATGGGTCCAAATAAAAGCATGCCGAAATTTTGATTTGCAGAAAAGTAACTCACCTATCAGAGAAGACAAAATGTTGATAAGGCAACTGGAAAAAAAAAGAACTATTAGTCGTGAGAACTAAACACGATTATATTTTCTGGCGTCAATCTTCGATACACACTAAATTTTAATCGCTAGAATATCGGAATGTGGGGTGCAAAATTTAAAATTTTGAAAGGTGGTGATGACACCCCTTATGAGTTCTCCATGTTTCAGAGATTATTATTGAATCAACAGACTCAAAATGAATTTTCCATCGCAGACCCCAACCTTCACCTTGGCGCTTCTCGTACAAGGTTTATTCACATTCATGCTCCTCGAATACTTCTCTCGTGCAGACTCGTGGTCTCATGTCATATACATATAGAATAGTTCGTTGATATTTATATTTCTTCGGACGGCCGATTGACACTTGGGTAGTTGGTCCGAGATAACTTGGGAACATTCTAAATTTAGAATTCAACATCCCTTGGCTAACTGACGAAATGTGCCAGGAACCGCATATTCACGAGGCGAATATGTAGAAATTATGAAATATGCTCGTGCCCTAAATCAAAATGCGAGCCGAGTCGACCAAGGAGTCTGAATCAACACTGAGCTTTGGGTTGTGTATTTTGTCCGACCGTCACAATTTTCCATTTTTAATGGAATATGCAAATTTCTGGGAATATTGTATAACAAAGAGAAAAGTGACAGAGGAAATAATGGACGCTATTGAGTTTCTCATGGGAGCAATGTACTCTCTAATGACTTCTGAGAAAATCGTTTTCGAGACAAACGCAGGGTTCCTCTCGAAATGAAGGATTTCAGGAACATGCTAGTAAGCACTGCCTTCATGTCCAACGTGGAAGATTAGAATCATGGATAAATTCGAAATAGAAATCAGCGCAATAAATACCATCTTCAATTATAGGCTCGCAGATGTTTCATCATGATAACTCGAAAAATGAAATCACGTTTTGTCACTGAAAGAAGAGATAGACCGGTATCAGCCTTTTTGCCCTCATCAGTACACCACATCACTCAGAGACGAATTCTTCATAAATAACTCCTGCTTTTGAACCAGGTAGTACAAGACTATTGTGTAACTAAATATAAATAGAAGCATTTAAAATGTAGAATATGAAATATGTACCTGTTTCCATTTGATATTTAAATACTTTTTTAAAAAAAGTTTTTCCAATTTTAGACATATTTTGTATTTGCAAAATGCAAAATACTTTTCGACAAGTTTTGTCAACAACACTGAAATGAACTTGTTTTTAATTAGTTATTCATGATAAAATTCTAGAAGACATTGATATTGTTACACGAGTTCAAAATTAGAATGAGCCTTCTATACGAATATCATACATTATTTTCTCTACTTCGTTGAACTTTTATCGAAACTGATGAAATATGTCAGTAGATATCGTTTAGTGATTTTAGCATAAAAAATATTGATTGGCAGAACTGTTTTCTCTCTCATAAATTTGACAGATGATAAATAAATTCGTTGCAGGAGGCCAACATGTCATCAATAAATATTACCATGAAAACTGTGCTAGAATGAAATATACACACATGATTTTGTTAACGAGATGAACGGATTAGACACGAAATTTAGAGAAAAGTTCTTCATCATCGCTGACAGGCTGTATGTGTTTTTATGCTATCCAATTGCATACTAAGCTGTTTGTTTGATACTTTTTCTATATTATTGATAACAACTAAATTGGATTAACCAGTGACCTGCTTTAAAACCAAAAACTTTCCGTAACTGTCTGTTTAGTGTGAAAGAAAACTAGAAACTATTACAATCTGTTAAGAAGCATTGATCACTTCTTCAGATTAAAAAACACTTGATTATAATAGGATTAAATAAAGAAAGTTTAGAAGTGACGGTATTTTATTTTAATAAACTATTTTCCAAAGAACTATTTTGCATAGTAATTCAAATGTTGAACAGAAAACTATTTTGTATTTTATTTTTGAAATACAGAAAATAAAAAGTATTTGCATTTTGTATTTAAATATATTTCAAAACCTATTTTGCACATCTCTGTTAGTACATCGAAAATGGTATTGATTTCGATGAAGACTACTTTGAATTTATTTATGTTTCAGTAATATACTCGGTATGGCCTCCGTAAAGGCCATTACGTACATGGATATATTCAAATATTTTTTTTTTGTTTCAGTCTCAACAATATTGAACCTGATAATTAAAACCAATATTGTTCCACTATTTTCAATTTACGTCTCTTCATTCGTCAAACAGTTGTACTATAAACATTCAAATTTGTTTTATTTTTGTTTATAATCTGAAAAAGCACAATTTCAATAATCTGACCGCTGGGAACTCAACAAGTAATTCATTTTCATTCCATTTCGATAGATTCCTTAGGATGGATTCAAATATCAAGATTTCAAGAATGTCCCCATGTGAATCGGTTCCCAAAGAAAGCCATGTGACATCGCTCTATTTTCTGGTGCCTACATATAACTTCTCTTCGTATAGAATTTCCCGAGCTCCAATATCTGAGATTTGAATATCTTTCCGATGTTCCATGAAACGCGAAATGTAATAGTTTTTTCATTAGGCCCACCCCACACCATGCCATTCATTAATTAACTAATCAAAGCAGAAATTCAAGAGATCAAACTCTCAACAGTAAATTGAATTCAAAGAATATTTGGCAATTTCATTCTATGTATTCTAAGTGAAATGCGCCTTTTTTCTAGTAATTAATCATCAAAAAAATCTATAACAGCGAAAAATTGGTTACTGGGCTGAAGTTTACTTTTTTCAAAAGATTCACAGAATTAATTTTCTGCTACAATTTTTCGAAGGTTAAGGCGGTAGATCTAATGCTCTGAAATATTTTAGTGGCATGTTTCCAGTTCATGTTTCCATGTTTATGAAATTTTAAAATGGTTATATCTTTTTCTATAGACTGAATCAGAAGAGATTGCATACCCAAGAAGAATTTTTTTTTACCCAAAGATATAGTTGAAATAATAAAATAATAATAATATGACCCACCCTGTATAAAATATTCAACATTAGTGGAGTGTAAATGTGCTGGATATGTATATTTTATCGCCAGTTTCAATTGGAAACTATTACATCCAGATATTTTGAATGAAGAAAATATATTTGAATATTTTTTCTGAATGACTTGAAACTAAGAAACTGTTCAGGTTTGAAAATCAATTTTTCAAACCTGAATCTCGCAATTAATGTCAAATTTCGAATATAAAAGAATCGGTAACTCGAAAAGCTTGTGCGAATGAAGGGCGGTTTCACGATGGGTAATGGGGGTAATTACCCCCCCCTCATGAGTATCGAAAACATGAAAAAAAGGTACGAAACGTAATGCACATACAAAATTTTATACAATAATTTTAAATTCGTAATTTCTCTATTATTGTCCATATATTAGCAATGAAAACTTTCTAAATATATGGCAAGCAAATACCTTTTAACCATAAATAGAACGCAAAAAACAGTCTCTAGTTATTGGTTCTGAATGTTTATAACCTTCCCCCCACGAAAAAAGCTATATCCGCCCTTGATGTGAATGAATAATGTTATAATCTCATTATTTATGAGATTTTCATAAGTAGAGTATCGAAACGCTGCAAACACTACGCCCTGATAGTTTCATCAGAATTCATGTAAAATCCTCCGGCAAGCAATCCATTCGGCGTATTATGCAAAGCACGATATTTCGTGGATATTCAAAACTTTCCCTAGGGAACTAAGCTCGTGACCACTATCACTACAATTCTAGTAATTATCATGGCACACTGTTGAATGATTTATTCGTGGTATATTGATTTTCTTTTTATTCAATTCTTTATTTTTCTCTTGGAAATAGATTATCACGAGGAAGGTAGTACGCGCCATTGTCCAAATGAATATTTTCTGCATAACATTTTTATGGATGGTTCGACGCACGAACTCAATTTTGAGAATTGTTCCTGCGTTTGGAATTTGTTCATAATCTCTGACATTCAAACGACAACGGAAAAAACCTATGAAACTACTGAGGTTGGGAATACAAGGATGTTTTTATTAGTCATGAGTCATGAAAATAAATTAATTAAAAATGATGTTAATGCTAAACGGCTACAGTGATGGTCTGACATCTGGAATTTTGAAACATCTTTAGCCCTGGTTCAGATGATCGCGGGTTTACGCGCGATCGACAATTCGCGCAACTTGAAATACCGAGTAGCCATATATGAATGTTCACATGGTCGCGCGTAAAATTGTCGCACCACCATGTGAACATTTCCATATGACTACTCAGTATTTCTAGTAGCGCGATCTATCGACGATTCAATTTCAATAAACTACATACTCCAAAAATGTTCATGGTAATACTTTCGAAAATAACGCTGAATTACATGAAGTACCAACAAAGTGCTTCAATATTCCAAATAACATATCTCGCTGGTGAAAATTCTTCAAACATATCAGTCAGTTTTTCCAGCACCTTTTTATTAAAGAATAAACTGAACTATGATATATGTCTATATGAACCGAACGTCAACTATGACAGTACCATGGTAACGATGGAATTAATATGAGTAATCGAATTTGATCTGTGTGTTGAATTCAAATCGATTTCATATAAGCGCTTGTAGAAAAAGTATTGTTCCTAACTCTTGCGGAAAGTGCTTTTCCCGCACTCAACTGCTTACTCGAACTCCGCTTCGCGTCGTTCGGGTAACGGCAGTTTTTGCGGGAAAATATCTCTTTCCACACTTGTTAGAAAATAACTATTAGCTCATTCTACTCATGAAATATGGACAAACGACTACAGTCACGACAAATGCTTTTCATCTATCTATCATTACCTCTACGAAATATACTTATCCATTAGTCAACCAAATGAAAACAAAAACAAACTACAATCATCCGAAAAACAGGACTCCAGCATCGCGCAGTGGGAAAAACCAATCGACAGGGTATGGAATAATTAGAAACTAACCCTAAAAGTTTCGTATTCAGTTTCTAATTATTCTCTCTAACATAAAAATTTTTTAGGTTAGATTATAATTCTATACCCTGCGATTAGATTTTCTCTTTGAAAGATGATAGAATCCTATTTTAATATGGTCGAGTTTCCATTATGAGTTTGTCCCGAAAAAAACCTCCATTGAAATGACATCAACCACCAACGTTTTTTGATTAGGTAGAGATGTCGAGTGTTGGTTAGTTTGAATGTTATTTATGTTCTCTACATAACCATGTTAAAATTTTCAGAATCGATTCCGTTATAAGTAAAACAGGGTTATTATTACTTCTGAACGGTTTTTTGATTAAAAAAAAATCCCGAAAAATATATATTCCGGGCTTCAGTTAGAGCTTTCTACTGAAAAAAAAACTTTATTCTGAAATGAGGAATAACAATTTTTTTAACATTGAGTATTCGTGTTAAAAAATATAAAGGATAAACTGAATTTAACTAATACGTCGTAATAAGAGCAAAGAAATAGGTACTAGAAAACAATAAATAGGACTGAACTATCTAGTCCTAACTTCGAAGATATGGGCGAACATGATTTGCACCAAACAAGAAGGCTCCTTCTTCTTCTTCCTACCTGGAAGTCTGGCAGAGCTGTTGAAAAGTCGAGGATGGGTATAATTCCCTCGTCGAGTAGGTAGTCGTGGACAAAAAACTTACGCAAAGTCTTTTTTTAATTTATTTCACTGGGAGCTTTCTCTAAGATTTTTGAACCAGAACAATACTTGGCATATTTTCTTGCACCAAGTTTTTCTTTGAGAGAGCGGAACATTCTTTACAAACAGAATCCGAGTTAATTTAAAATCTTCGGCTTCATTGAACACGTTTAAAGTAACCCAGAAACCAAGTGTGTTGAAATATTTTAAATTTTCTTGTTATACTGTTGCTCAGATGCTGTATTGTGGTAGCAAATATAATTTGCGAACATGTAGTGCAATTACTTACGGTTACATCAACAAAAGTTTGCAGATCATACCGAACGAGGATGTTTTAGGTTCGAAATAACATATCAGGATTATTAACTCACTAAACCTATTTTCATATAGCTAGATATGGCCATGCAATTCTTGAATATGTGACTAATGGTTGTTTCACTATAAGTCTGAAATTTATTTTTTGTTCAAAGTAGCCACAAGGTGCAAAGTAACTCCATTTCACGGTATGAAATGTAAAATTAAAATTGAACTAATCCTTAAAAACTAACAAATTATGAGTTTTGAAAAATCTAAAAATAATTTTCATGTTCTGTCTCAGAGAGGAAGAATTCCTATGATTATATTGTTCCGAAAAAACCGACTGAGGGTGGCAACAAAGCTCATTTTTTAATAGGAAAGAGATGACGATGTCAATTCTAGAACAAAAAAGGGTTAAATGTTTTCCATCAAAACACATCATCTTTTTTCATTAAAAAAAAATTGGGGAATGATGGCACACTCACTTTTCTATGCCTACGAGAATCAAGACAAAAATGATACTTTTGTAGTTTCAAAGGGAATTAAATTTTTTTCGTAAGTTAACCATTGAATCATTAACGAGATGAGTAAAAAATATAAGAAAAAGAGTATTCAAGGATCGAGTTGCTGAACCATCAAGGACTAAGCCCGGTGGACTTTGATTTCGCCCGCAGAATTTGAGGGAATATCTAATTTGAACATCAAATGGAATATTGAATTAAACGATTTCCAAATCAGTCTGACAAGAAGTTCAGTTCTATTCAAATTAGATATTCCCTCAAATTCTGCGGGCGAAATCAAAGTCCACCGGGCTTAGTCAAATGGAATATTGAATTAAACGATTTCCAAATCAGTCTGACAAGAAGTTCAGTTCTATTCAAATGGAGGACATAATATCTTACCCCACCCAATGCTTTCCAGTCAATTGTATAGAGACATAGTGTATCGTCTATCCACTTCTGTGTGAACATGACGCTGCCGCTAGAACTCTTCCGCGTCTAGAAAGTATAACATCAATTTTTGAAACCACTTGAACTTGAAGTTAGAGTATCACATTTGCCGAACGATGACTGGTGCCGCGGAAGTTTGAAGGGATATAAACTTTCAAGTAGATAAGATAGTTTCACAACCATAATTTTCACTTAAATTCAGAAGCGCTGGAAGTTTTGATAGTCTGGAACAAACGCTTCTCCGATTGTTCGTTGCTGGGTTATATAGTGAAAATTCCGAATTATGATATTGCTACCACGAGAAAATGAGGTCATATTTCATTCCAAACGAACAATAATTGAGATCCTCGAAATCTCCGATAAAGACTACCTACCTACCACATTGCCTGCTAAATTCATCCGATGTAATAAAGTCCTTCCTTCGAAAGTTTTTTCTTCAAAATGAACACGGACGATGTCTTTCAAGTCATCTCCAAAACCTTGCAAGAAAAATTCATAAACATGTAGGTAAACAAAATTTTGTTTTAGTAAAGATAGGAATAATCTTGTTGATGAACAATCGGATTCCTCCATCAGAGGATATTGGTTGCGAGATTGGTTGCTATCTTCTTTTCGTTGCTTGAGCTTATCAGAGGAAGAGAAAAATGAAAATTCATTACACATATCTTATACTTGATGAATTAAATTTTCATCAGAAACATTATGAAAATGACATTAAAAGTGTCTTCCAGGCTTATTGGCCATGGTCAATAGGGAATTATTTTCCCTAACCTGACGTCATTATATCCGGTCGAGAAAGCCTTAACCTATTTAATATACCGGGTGGTTCAAGAATCTAGAAACGGTGAATTTATTTCGCGCAGTGGTGGAAAATTGGAATTCTGATACTGGGGTCTCTAGTATTTTAGCCCGAGGAATCGAATGGGGCCATCAGATTTTGGGCCCTAAAGGGCCTTATAGAAGATGTAAAGCAATACTTCGAAATTTCAAAAACACCTTTTTTTGCAGATTCGAATTTAGCTTGAAATTCTTCATCCGAATTAGTTGAATCCAAACATTTTTTCGTCCATATTCAGGCCCTATTCAGCGCTTTTCGTTTTGTTTTGTTCTGTGGGACTTCATTCAGATTAGGATGCAAAAATTAATATTCCTATACTGCTTTAGTAATTTTTCTCAGTAAGTCGATTGATTTTAGGTCCTAAAGAACCTTATACGAAATTAGAGATCCAACTTTGAAATTTCAAATACTAACCTTAATTTTAAATTTCAGATTCGGATTCAGCGGGAGATTTCACTTCGAAATCAGTTGACACCAAAATTTTTTAGTCCATTTTTGGGCCCTATGCGTATTTCAAAAATCAAAGTTCACGACGTTTCGCCAGTACGAGTGTCTGGCATCTTCAGGAGTTATATTTTTAGGAGATGTCTGAATATTATAGAATATGAAGATACCATACACTCGAACTGGCGAAAAGTTGACAATCAATTCACGACGCATGCCGAAATGCTCGGAAAATCAGGTCACATTGAACGATGGCTGCGAAAACATCAACCAATTCATCAGACAGAATTGATTCTACGGCAGTTTTCATAAGAGTTTTTATAAATGAAAATATCGAAAAGCCATTTCGTAGGGTCAATTTCAAATTTTTAGCCCAGAGCCGACACCCATTCATATTCTGAATCTAATACCTAATGCTTCTTGTTATCAAATGTCATTCAATGAAGTCGGAACTCAAAATTGGAATCCCAAAAACATTAAATTCATAAGAATTCCTCCACGAATGTATTTGCGATTTTTTAACAATTATGCAGAAAACGGAACAATTGTCATTTGTCATTCGTGTAGGAGTAATTCTTGATAATACAAATGCGGAAGGCATTTCAAAATTCGAAAATGGGTCACGAAGTGGCGAGTTATATTTTCTGTAATTCATTAAATTTTTATTGAAATTAATGTAATGATTTTTACATTGATATAGATTGTTTGACAGCAGGCCAACATATAAGGATAAATGTTATGAAAACATTGCGAAACTATGATATTTTCTCTCGATTTTGTTCAAAAAGATGTAGCAGAATGAACGGATTTGCCACAGAATTAGAGAAAAGGTCTTTTCACTGTCCCACGTTTTAACAAACGTCCACAGAATGTTTTCCGAGATAGGGCGTCTTTTGTGTAAACATACATTTTTTATATCTTGGTGATACAATACTCACTAAATTCTGCGAAAGCCGAGGCCGTGCTTCATTATTTTACAATAAAAAAATAATAAAGTTTTATATATTTATAGGATATTTTCGAGTTTTTGGTCTCTATTATGTTTCTATTCAAACTCCGAACTACCCGTCTGAAAACTTCGAAATGTCCCTTTTACGTGGAGATGAATGAACAAAAAACTTGAGTTTTTATTCAGTATGTTCCTAAGACTTTCGTCTCAGATATGTTCAGTAGTTATCTCAACTGAATCTTAATAGATATTCGTTCTGAATTCGATGTTACGCTCCCACAATTATCGAAATTTCTTTCTACTTCTCATTCTTCATACTGCGCAAAAAAATTAACACAAATTCTGAAAATCTCAATTTTAATTTAAGTTAACTCTACATTGACTTTATAACTTATTTTTTATGTTCTCTCGGGGAAGGTTTTGAACGAAACATGACACATTAAATGGAGCAAAAATTCAGGATTTCACCGAATCTTATGTGAAAGAAGAGAAATGAACAATTTTCAAAATATTGAAATGCTGATAAGTGATTTAATACTTGGTATTTCCACCCCTTGCGTTAATTACAGCTCGGCAACGACGGTTCATACTCAAAATGAGTGATCTTAAAATGTTCTGATCTAATCCTTCTCAGATTTCTCCGAGTTGGATTCCTAAGTCATTAAGAGTACCTGGATGATTTTCTGAACTTCTCAGCCTTCTATTGAGGTTGTCCCAAACCTGCTCAATCGGATTGAGATCTGGACTTCTTGATGGCCATTCCATTCGAGAGACTTCAACCTCTTCAAGGTATTCCTGAACGATGCGCGTACGATGGGGTCTGGCATTATCGTCCATAAAAATTAAATTTCCACCAATGTATGGGGCAAATGGCACTACATGCTCTTCAAGAATGTTCCTTATATACTTATCAGCATTCATAGCTCCATTATCAACGACCACTAGGTCTGTGCGAGCAGTCAAAGATATTCCACCCCATACCATAGTCGATCCTCCCCCGAAACCAGTAGTATTCAGGAAATTGCACTGAGCATATCTTTCATGTGGACGTCTGTATACAAGAGGGAACGTCGATCACAATGGTAGAGGCAGAATCCAGACTCATCTGTGAAGAGAACTCTTTCCCAATCGGCCTCTTCCCAATGGATATGTTCTCTCGCAAAATACAAACGCGCCCTTCTCAACGAAGAAACTCTCAAGTAACGTTCTTGAATGGCAGTTGTCCTGGTCTTCGAACATTCATACCTGTCTCCCTGAATCGCTGCAACATTCTGGACACACTTGTATGGGAAACTCTAAACCTTTCTGCAATTCTTGTGTATGTCCACCCTTCTTCTCGCAAAGCTACCGCTTGGGCACATTCCTCTTGGGTCAAATTGCGTGTTTCGCGTTGCATAGCGATCGAGTGTAGAAAATCAAACGAAAGAAAAACTATTGATCACTAGATTTGTTCGAGAACAACTGATTTTAGAACGGAGCCAATACATTCAAAATCTGATAATATCATCTTTTTTATTCCTGCTGGGAAAAACATCTGTATTGAAGAAAAACGTTGAAAGTGGATAACATTTGCATGCATAATTCTGATAAAAATAAATTTTAGTTGTAGAATAAATTTGAGATTTCCATAATGTGCGTTAATTTTTTGCGCAGTGTATTTTCTTTCGCTTTTGTTAGCCCATTCCTTCAAAAAACGCCCGTTTTCATTTTTTCATGCAGATTATAATTGATATTCTTGAATTAGGGCAATGACAATGACACTAGAGGAGCAGTGTATTTCACAGCCAAGCCACTTGAGAATCATTCATATCAGCATATCCCTGACGTAACTACGAAATTCCAAATACCATGTCTACCGAAGAAGACAAAGAAACGATTGAACCGTAAATACGAACATTGATCAAGGGTAAATACATAATATGCGTTATCCTAAAAACCAAGGTTCATTAGATTGAGATTTGTTCGGTTTACTCAGAATGCGATCCGGAAATTCCATTTAGTCTCGCCTCTTTAATGATATTATTTCCAACAAAAGCACCTCAGGAGAATAAGAACGGTCGAATACTCTTAAAAAAAATTCATATTGGTGGCCTTGTTCGTTTTTTCTCTCTTATTTCTTCTGAAAAATGTCTTGTGGTGCACTTATGTAGTATTCTTCGTCAGTGCGGCTAGTCTTGATATTCATAAAAGATGAAGCAAATGTATGGAATAAATTCATTTCCTGGTGAAAAAATGTTGTTGCTGTCGAATCAACCAGCTAGTAAAATCTTCCCTACTACTCAAAGACAGGGGCCACTTCAAACATCAAATTACAATAAATACTCGATCTCGTGACCCTCTGCGATAACAAAGTGAAAAATAAAAAAAATGCTCAGGTGAATAACGTAAACACCATTTTTGGTGTTTTTTATTTGCATAATGCAGCGGCTGACATGCGGTCTTTTCTCAACAGCAACGATTATTTGTTGTTACGAGACTTTCAATTCGTGGGAAAATGAATTTAATTCGAAAATAAGACGAAAAAAAAACGAATAGAGGAAATTGGGATAAAACGAGAAAATTTTGAGAAAGTAAATAAATAGATAATGACAATTGACAACTATGATGAATGTAGTTATGATTAATCACACATTGTCATCAACAGAAAACACTCAACCGATAGCTGATGAACATGGTCAATTTCTGAAGACCTCGCTGAAGACAAAATCTGGATGTTAATCTTGCTGCTTGCATTTGATTAGTTTTCATTGCAGTTCGAAATAAATAGAATTGTATAATGATTTACGTCATTCCACACTTAGCAGAATCTTACATAAATCAATGCCAGTATGGATGAGTTGGAGATTTACGTGACCATCAAAAAATAAAGTGGCTTAATAAGAAAAGGGCCTAGTTTGAAAAATTGTTGCTCATATTCATCAGAGTCTCGCAGAATTCTTTTCTCCTGTCAGAATCGTCTTCAATCAGCTCTTTCACTAGATAAGGTGCATCTAGTGAAAAAGCTTCTCGGGAGCTTATTGATCGATACGGGTCAGGGGAAAGTCCGGAATGGATGGAACAGTTTCTTCTCAATATCCAGAAAAGTTGAATGTTTGTGCTGGAATCATAATTAACCAAAATATAGATCCCTACTTTTTTTGAGGAAACTTTAATGGTTCTAGATACCTAGCTAAATAAGCTATTTCCACATACGAACGAAAATTTCAAGAAATGAGTATGAGAGAGTGAATAATATTCGCTCATAATAACGTGTGGATAGCGCAGGTCTGGACTAAGAGACTTACACTTTTTACTACATATCTTGTGAATCACCATGTATATCAAATTTTGGGAAAGCGAAATTCTTTTCAGAATTCACAATAATTAACCTTTCAAACAAGCCTATTGACAATAATCGCACAATTCGTATTCCTATTTTGTGTATCATTGAATCTCGGGAATTTTCTATTTTTGAATGACACGGACCTGTGAATCTCCGAAATATGCGTGAAATCTCATTGAGTGAATGAAATTTCTCGAAAACGTGTGTTCAGGAATTGCTCCATCCCATTCCCTCCGAATTGACAAATTTAGAAGTCTTTTTTCACACAATCTAAAACAGTTCTTTGGGTTTACAAAATTTGAATCTTTTGCATTTGCTAGAGAATCTGAAAAATTACCTTTAAAATATTTACGGCACAAGTCAGCACAAATTTTTCAATTCATATGTCAGAAGAAAAAACGAAAGTGATTGGCTATCTTTTTTTGTCAATTTCGATTTTCCGGGAGACTAGATAGACTTTCAGAAATAAAGAACGGCACAACTAAGCACAAACCTAACACAATTCAGCATAACTTTAACTTTCTCGAAAATTAAAAATTCGTGGGGGGCAACTTCAGGCACATCTATCAATGCCCCTCTATTATTGACAAATCATCACAAATCTTTTATTCTTCTTTTCAATGTTCGAATAAATTGGAATATACATGATACCGAACCTCCAAACTATCATTTATTTATTTTGTTGTAAAACCGTTGAAATATTAAGGTTGAAATCGAAACGTAATACTCCCAAATTTGAATAGTTACTCTAGACATAGAAAAGCAATGATAAATGGCTGAACTGTGATTGAAGAACTCAAACAATTAAACAATTGTTATTCTGAGTTAACTTAGTATTGAACAAGAGCCCCTTAGATGTCTATAAACCTTGAACCTAGTTTTTGGAGAACGGAATTTGAGATTGAGATTGGTCATCTTTAAATGTAAAACCCTCGGTGAAACTTTTATACAGGGTGACCATTTGAAAACGAAACAGACGAGATTACAGACGAAATAAATTTTTTCGATAGAAATGCTCGGACAGATCGATTTCTGTTTCGAGGGGGACAACTTAAGATGTAGGTTACGGACGCATAGCGCTTCAACCCTTGCTACTACAACCCTCACCCCCAATTTTTGAATAGGGAAGATGGGGTGAGTGATACCTCATTTGAAAGGTATTTTTATACTGATTTCAGCACAGTAATTGTTTTTTCATTTTATGCATTAGTTCTCGAAATACAGGGTGGCCATTTGAAAACGGAACAGACGAGATTACAGACGAAATAAATTTTTTCGATAGAAATGCTCGGACATGTCGATTTCTGTTTCGAGGGGGACAACTTAAGATGTAGGTTACGGACGCATAGCGCTTCAACCCTTGCTACTACAACCCTCACCGCCAATTTTTGAATAGGGAAGATGGGGTGAGTGATACCTCATTTGAAAGGTTTTTCACAAAAAAACACTACAAGTGCCATGAAAACACCACTTCATTTTCAAATGCTTAGTCAAGAATATTTCGAGAACTAATGCATAAAATGAAAAAACAATTACTGTTCTGAAATCAGTATAAAAATACCTTTCAAATGAGGTATCACTCACCCCATCTTCCCTGTTCAAAAATTGGGGGGGAGGGTTGTAGTAGCAAGGGTTGAAGCGCTATGCGTCCGTAACCTACATCTTAAGTTGTCCCCCTCGAAACAGAAATCGACCTGTCTGAGCATAAATTTATTTCGTCTGTAATCTCGTCTGTTTCGTTTTCAAATGGCCACCCTGTATTTCGAGAACTAATGCATAAAATGAAAAAACAATTACTGTGCTGATATCAGTATAGAAATACCTTTCAAATGAGGTATCACTCACCCCATCTTCCCTATTCAAAAATTGGGGGTGTGGTTTGTAGTAGCAAGGGTTGAAGCGCTATGCGTCCGTAACCTACATCTTAAGTTGTCCCCCTCGAAACAGAAATCGACCTGTCTGAGCATTTCTATCGAAAAAATTTATTTTGTCTGTAATCTCGTCTGTTTCGTTTTCAAATGGCCACCCTGTATATGTCGATCTATAGCAAAGTGGGAATTCGCAAGACCTACCTGAGGATATTTTTCTCAATGAATTATTTGAATTTCTTCCGAACGAAGTTTCGTTAGTTAAAAACAAATAAAATTCACGACAGAATGTGCTCGTCAAGATGACATAATATAACTCATATCATTTCACATTTCGATTATTCAAATGATCAAAGTTTTTGATTACAAAGTAGAATTAATACATCATTACTGACTCGAAAGAAAGCTGTACTTGTTTACACAAACTGATCGGTATGTTTACCTCAAGCGTCAATATATTAAGTGGACTCATGGAGCCAAACCGGAAATATAGGTATTGATTTTGATAAGTGAGAAGTTAAGTCTTCAGATATAGTAGAAAATATATTCAAGAATTTTTCGAATGCGAGTGCTTTTAAGGTTTCTAGTTAGAAGAAGGCGTATGAAACAACGCAATACATAAAAAAAATGAATAAATAAATACAAAGCAGTTAATACTATCACACAATAACTCCAGCAATTTTTTCAATGTTACAATAATAATCTCTCGAACTCAAACATTACATACTATTGGCTAGTGAAACTTTGAACCCCTGTGTTATGCCTAAGGTGGCGTTGGGACAGTAACAGAACCTGCACAGAACGACAGAACATACCCATCCTTCTAACTCGCACAAGCTTTAAGAAGCTTCTGGAGGTTTCACCGAAACCTAGAATGCATGACAAACACAAAAATACATCCTAACATGTTAATGATCTTCTCATGCTTGTTACTGCTAAACCCTTCCAAAGTTTTTACTTGAAAATCATTTTGAAATAATATAGAAGCTTCACTGAAAACCATTGCACATCCAACATTGACAAAATGGATGTTTGCCTGTTTACTCCTGGAATGATACGCAGTCCTATTTTGGATTTTTGTTGTACAGCGATCGAAAGAAGTCCGTAATGTAGTATTGTTGAATACCAGGCACGTATCTAGGGGGGTGGATAAGGGGCTCAAGGCAACCCCCGCCCCACCCCCTCCAAAGTTGTAAAATATCAATAAACCTATGTTGAATTTTACGACATTTATGAATTATTTCATCCCTACAGGTTTACATACCCAAATTAAACCCCCTCCCCCAAAACTCTTAGGTACAGGCCTGTTGAATACAATATGAATAAATAAATTTATTTCATTTAATACATAGACAGGTATCCACACATTCAATTTAAATGCACTTGTGGCAGGTGCTGCACCTGAACACTGGGTGATTGTTTTGTGTTGGCAACCAGCATCAGAAACCTAGAATTGTACCATATTCATAAATCTAAAAACAAACGGTCCGGCTAGTAGTGTCGACCTTGAAAAAATACTCTTGATGAAAACATTGATGATTTTTAGGTTTTTATCTTTAGACTAAAAGTTTTTACATGGGACTTGTATTTCTTGAAATTTTTTAATGAGGAGTTTATGCAATTTGGTAACATAAAACTAAATTAACTATCTTTCGAAATAGGGGTGTTAGGTGTTTTGAGGTGAATTTTCTCCCCAGCTCCCTTTCTCGCATTACTCGATTCATTAAAGTGATGTAAATTATCGGCCGCCAAGCTTTGGAAGATACCAAGCTTCTTCGAAATCTTCCTCTGAATAAAGTCAAAGTGCTCTCCGAGAGCTGTTATCAAGATGATATCCCAAATATCAAACACTCTACTACATCCGAGACTACACCCAGTACAGTATCTGTAAATACAGTAAATATCTGTAATTATATTTCGATTTACTAGTGAATATCATATCCGGGTATTCAACACGATCCTGGTCAACCCAAGATCTGAACTGAAGAAAAACAGATTCTTTATTTCACTGTCGTTTCATTCAGATTTTACATATTTTTAGTTCGAAATTGACTATGTATATTGAATATTATTGTTCGTAACACTACATTACTCCGTGGTCACATGAAACATTACATTATACCTACATTCTCTCCAAAACGAGTTATTCAATTAATCCAGAATTGTTCATGCAAAAAAAACTGAACGATTATCATGATAAACAGTTTATAAAAATGCTGATATTCAGACTAGAACGCAATTGTATTTTCCAACACCTACTGCTGTCGAAGAACGCAATTTGGTCTGCACAAATCGATTATTACAATTATTGTTATTATTATTAAATATTATTCCAATATCATCCTCAAAAACGAAAATCTTGAAGGAGCCTAAATCCTGATTGCCACATCGCCTACCAGATCCAACTGTATTGCCCTAAGGCTTCGTATATATACAGGGTGTCCGGGGAATAACTGTACATACTCTTACAAGAGAAAGAGGTGGACTAGGTGATTACTGATTGACTATAAAAATTTAATTTCCGGATTTCCCTAGAAAGCTACAGGGTGATTTTCCAACTTCATGGAAATACTCAGACCATCATGAAATCCAAACTTATTGACGGATATTATTGAAACTTAGGAGGTTATTGGCACATGCTAAGGTCGTGTCAGGAAGATATCAAGTATTTCATTATTCCAGGGCCGGGCTCATTAATCTTCATTCAAAGTGTTCAGGGTAAAACAAACACTTTGTATTTCGAATTACAAATAATTGAATTGCTTTTTAGAAAGAAGCTGAATTATGCTTCAATTTGTGGTATCGCTTAAAGTTGTCACATCAACAATCATTTTTTTATGAATTTTTGAATTTGGATAAGCTTCGAAAAATTGAATTTATTTACCTGAACAGGACTTGATCATCTTGTAGAGGTCAAAAATAAATGATAAATTTTCTTAAAAAAGTTTCTGAAGGTGAGGAAGACTATAATAATTTGTTGATATACTGGGTGGCCACCCCAGTCGAGGATCTCATTGCGATGGAGTAAATGAAAGTATATTTCGGAAAAAAAATTGGTGAAGTGTATAGGGTATACATAAGCATATTTCAAAATTATTCGTATGTATACCAGGTGTTCGACAACAAAGAGACACACCAAAGTGACACTTCTTCGAATGTAAAACTCTCTAACTGAATTAATGAATCGAGGAGTATCTCCAGATTTCAACCCGCTAGATTATTTTTTATGGGGAAAATTGAAGGATATGGTGTATTCTGAAGAAATCCAGTCAAGAAAACAGCTGATGAACAGAATTATCAACTTTTGCGATATTCAAGAAAAAATGGCGATATGATTCGCAAGACTGTATCCAATTAGAACATTCGGCAAGATAAATGTATACAAGCTAATGGTTTTCATTTCGAACCACTTCTGAAATAACGTTGACTCAGCAATTCACTCCTTCCCATTTTCATTTTTATTAGGTATTTTTTACTGTATTTTAGTTTCTTTCATTTGATATTATTTCGTTATGGAATGTGCCTATTAAAA
The DNA here is from genome assembly GCA_038502775.1 of Hippodamia convergens. NCBI lineage: Eukaryota > Metazoa > Arthropoda > Insecta > Coleoptera > Coccinellidae > Hippodamia > Hippodamia convergens. The sequence goes on from CM076609.1 coordinate 34,645,257, forward strand.
CTCTGAACACTTTTAAAAATTTTCTACTAATACTTCCGCATTTTATAATCAAACATGAGATTTTCAGTTCTCTTCATGGTAAAAAATTCAATTTTTCGAACTTTATCCCAACTCAAAAATTCATAAAAAAGTAATTGTTGATGTGACAACTTTAGGCGATATCACAAATTTAAGCACAATTCAGCCTCTTTCTAAACTGCGAATCAATTATTTGTAATTTGAAATACAAAGTGTTTGTTTCACACCGAACACTTAAAATGAAGACTAATGAGTCCGGCCCTGGAATAATGAAATAATTGATATCTTTCTGGCTCGACCTTAGCATGTGCCAATAACCTCCCAAGTTTCAATAATATCCGTCAATAAGTTTGGATTTTATGATGGTCTAAGTATTTCCATGAAGTTGGAAAATCACCCTGTAGCTTTCTAGGGAAATCCAGAAATTAATTTTTTAAAGTCAATCAGTAATCACCTTGTCCAACTCTATCTCTGGTAAGAGTTTGTACAGTTATTCCGCGGACACCCTGTATAAATATATACGTCAAGCCCATACCTAAATAACAGAAACTACAATCCTATAATCAAATAATCAGTCAACCCCCTCAACGCATAGGCCCCCGGTTTTTTCGGGGGTGTACGTTACGCGAAATGAAGACGGTCACCAACGATGTCTCCTCTACGTACAGTCCGTTGAATTGATCTTAATAATCTTAATTCATATCAAACTTATATCGTGATTACTCTCTAACTATACGTCCAAATTAATTTGTGTGAAAGACAAAGATCATGCACATTGAATACCTGAAGCGACAAAAGTATTTTGAAAGAGATTGGGTAAATACTATAAATGTGCATTTGGAAAAGTGTATACAGTTTTTGTAGCTCAATATTCTGATTATGATGGCTTCCATACAAAAAGATATACACTGCGCAAAAAAATTAACGCACATTATGGAAATCTCAAATTTATTATACAACTGAAGGTGTTCTCAATGATAATTATTTTTATTAGAATTATGCTTTCATATGTCATCCACTTTCAACGTTTTCCTTCAATACAGATGTTTTTCTCAGCAGGAATAAAAAAAGATGATATTATCAGATTTTGAATGTATTGGCTTCATTCTAAAATCAGTTTTTCTCGATCAATTCTAGTGATCAATAGTTTTTCTTTCGTTTGATTTTCTACACTCGATCGCTATGCAACGCGAAACACGCAATTTGACCCAAGAGGAATGTGCCCAAGCGGTAGTTTTGCGAGAAGAAGGGTGGACATACACAAGAATTGCAGAAAGGTTTGGAGTTTCCCATACAAGTGTGTCCAGAATGTTGCAGCGATTCAGGGAGACAGGTATGAATGTTCGAAGACCAGGACAACTGCCATTCAAGAACGTTACTTGAAAGTTTCTTCGTTGAGACAACGGTTTGCAACCGCTCGCCTCCATTAAAATCAGCTTGAGCAAACTCATGGGGTGCAAATTAGCACTCAAACAATAAGAAATCGCCTCAGAGAATATTATTTAAGGCCTCCTGTCGCGGCAAGAGGCTCAGCTCTTACCCCAGCCCATCGAAGGCAGCGTTTGGATTTTGAGAGAGAGCATATCCATTGGGAAGAGGTCGATTGGGAAAGAGTTCTCTTCACAGATGAGTCTAGATTCTGCCTCTACCATTGTGATCGACGTTCCCTTGTATACAGACGTCCACATGAAAGATATGCTCAGTGCAATTTCCTGAATACTACTGGTTTCGGGGGAGGATCGATTATGGTATGGGGTGGAATATCTTTGACAGGTCGTACAGACCTGGTGGTCGTTGATAATGGAGCTATGAATGCTGACAAGTGTATAAGGAACATTCTTGAAGAGCATGTATTGCCATTTGCCCCATACATTGGTGAAAATTTCATTTTTATGGACGATAATGCCAGACCCCTTCGGGCGCGCATCGTTCAGGAGTACCTTGAAGAGGTTGAAGTCTCTCGCATGGAATGGCCAGCAAGAAGTCCAGATCTCAATCCGATCGAGCAGGTTTGGGACAACCTCAATAGAAGGCTGAGAAGTTAAGAAAATCATACAGCGGCTCCTAATGGCTTAGGAATCCAACTCGGAGAAATCTGGGAAGGATTAGATCAGAACATTTTGAGATCACTCATTTTGAGTATGAACTGTCGTTGCCGAGCTGTAATTAATGCAAGGGGTAGAAATACCAAGTATTAAATCACTTATCAGCATTTCAGTATTTTGAAAATTGTTCATTTCTCTTCTTTCACATAAGATTCGGTGAAATCCTGAATTTTTCTTCCATTTAATGTGTCTTTTTTCGCTCAAAACCTTCCCGAGAGAACATAAAAAATAAGTTATAAAGTCAATGTAGAGTTAACTTTCATTAAAACTGAGATTTTCAGAATGTGCGTTAATTTTTTTGCGCAGTGTATATGCTGTCGTAGATTTTTATTCAGAATTTTTGTGAAAAAAAAAACCATGGTACAATTGTTTATGTAACTTCAAGGGTTAAGGCAGCGTTCGCCTTGATACTCGTAGCTTTCAGAGGGACGAAAATTTTTGGACTCGCTCTATGAGTTATTCTGATATATGAACTATGTTGATGTGATGTTTCATCCGAATCCTTTAATTTTTACCTGAAAGAGTAACATCCATACTATACCCAGATCCTCACAAATTCTCGAATTTCTCAGCGCACCGTAAAACTTCTCACAGTGCAGACGCACAGATACGGGGTCAATTTCGATACTCCGATTCGACATGTAATAATAAGGTTTTCCAGAATGGTATAATGAAAACAATATAGTGATAGAGGCCCATGTTCTGATTGTCACAATCAGGCAGCTTATTTCAGAGAGAATATCTCCTGAAAGTATAACTCTCGGCATAACTCCTGAAGATGCCAGACACTCGACTGGCGAAACGTCGAAAATTAATCCACCGACGACGGCCGAAATGCTCGAAGAATAAGTGACATTGAACGATGGCCGCGAATGCCTCAACCAAGTCGAATTTTCAAGCGAGATTCATAATGAAATGGTTTCATCATTACTTTCACGACTGAAAAAGATGACAAAAATGGGGCTGAATTATTATTTTCATTGCACAAAGTGGAAGTGTTTTCAAATTTTTGTTTTTCTCTAATGAAGCAGGGAACATGAAATATTCAAATTTTTATATTCCAAAATGGCTGAGATACTATTGAAACAGGTATACTGGGACACCCGGTATAGTTCTTTCCGTTGATCGTCCTTTTTTTTTTGAGGTTACGTCATGAGGAAAATAGGGGAAATCATCGGCAAAAACAATTCATTACCTGTTATTTTCCCCTTTTATTTATATATGTATTTAACTTATGGCTTACATGAATTAAGTTCTTGAAAAAATATCACAAATACAAATTCACACAGTATAACAGAGAACACAATAGTACTGACATCAAAATTTCCCCTTATTTCCTTTCATTTCCCCCTCATTGCCTTACATTTCCTCTAATTGCCCCTCATTGCCTCTCATTTCCTCTCATTGCCTTCTCATTTCGTCCTATTTTCCCCTTATTACTTTCTCAAATCCTCATATGTGTGCACTAAATTTTCCCAGTGGGGTCTCTCACATTATTTGGTCAAATTTGATGTATTCTCTGTACCATTGGTGGAGAAAATAAAAACGATATTTTCCAGCGAATATGATTATAGTTGGTGTACCTATAAGGTTACTTACTTTTTCTTAGGACCTATGTGTCAAATCCGCAGAGAACTGTACTCGAATTTTTTTGTTTGTTATTGGATCATAATTCGTTTCAGGATTGAAAATAAGTTGATACACATTTCGTTGTCTTCAGGACATAAAGAATTTCTATATGAAACTTGCAGCTGCTTCATGAGATAATCAAGGGATCTTCGAAAGCATACGATGAAATTCAGGCAGAGCGGCAGAACTACCCGAAAGCATGAAACCTATATAATGAGCAGTTCAAGCGACCTCATTTCGTCAGTAAAAATCACAGAATGTCTAGGTCACGCAATCGGCTGAAATCAATCCGATTCCCTTTAACGATTCAGGCAGAATACTTTTTCAGCCGCTTCGCTATTCTGTGACCTCCTATAGGATTCCACAACACAAACATTCCGCCTTTGTAACTCGAATTTGAAATTAACATGGCAGTTACATTTGTGCACCTACTGTTCTATTTTCATTATTCGATTGTTAGTGAACTTTTTCACATCAGTTCTCGGACTCTTTACTATATAAGGCGAAAAAACACTGTCTTGTTCAAATTCATTCAAATAGGATGTCCTGAATTTTTTATCTGTCAGATACTCTAGTAGGAAGTCTTCATTTTTTGTTTATATATGTTGTACCCTCGGTTGTACCTAAAATGACTAATTTTCAAAATGCTTGCATTTTATGTTTTGTACGGAGGCTTCTAGTATAGTAATAGTAATAGTAATAGTAATAGTAGTTTATTAGCCTCAACAATCATACATCACAAAGAAACAGAAAGTGAGAACATGTCAATTTAAAAATAATAAATATTATATATTATATATATATATATATATTATATATTTCCCAAGTGAACAGTTCCAAAGGGATAAGATGACCTAATTCTGCTTAATACCCACCAGTATTATCAATGAAGGATGAGACGAATCAAAGAAATCATCAAAACATTTGAAACATTCATTCTGACAAAATGAAATTGAGATTACGAGGGAGATTGCTTAAGGAAACAGAAACATATTTTGAATTATCGTAAGGAGTTTGAAGGCAATTCCATTAAAAAAAAATTATACACTCGATAATACGATTACATCCCTAGATTTATCCATTATTGTCATGAAATTTATAGACAAAAGTGGCCTACGTCAAAATGTGCTAAATGTTAAATGATAACAAGTGGGGTATTTCTAAATCAGAATTTCTTAGAGATTATGAATTTCTACACTATCATTCAACTGTCATACTCATGTATGATATCAAAAACAGGGGGGTATCGTGTGTTACTACTTTCTGACCAGCTGTAGAGAAAAAAATAAGTCATTGAATCGTGCATTTCTCATGCAATTTTTTTATATCTCGTGAATGAAGTTTTGACTTATTCAATTTTTACTCGACTTTTCAGAAAGCTGGAGTTATCTATTGCTGCTTTCTCGCCAAGTTCATGATAAATTTATCGGGTGATTCTCAATTGTTTTTCAGATAGGTATTCTTCGAGACAAAAAGTTAATACAATTTAACATAATTTATAGTAGGGTCAGTCAATTCAATTATAATTTCAGCCAAATAATTCTGACCAATAAATAATCACCAATTATTCAGAAAATCATCAAATGAGTATTATCGTCGAGTTGTTTGAATAATTCATTGAGTTCGTCAACGAGGTAGGAAATTCCTCGGGAAATTTACAAAAACATTAAACACGGTAAAATATAAGTTATTAGTCATCGAACCCATGGTTTATCCCTCGGTTTATCCAGAATTTATTTGTTGCAATCACCTTCAGTATGAGCCCTCTGGGGGTTTTTGTCGACATACTAATCGTCCTGTATAGTTTTCAAATTTTGAACCGAAAATTATCTCAGACAATAAGTGATGAAGGACAATGCGTAGAGCTTCGAAATTTTCAGGAAACGTTCGTGTTGTGAATACGCCGGTTGTGATCGCAAAATGTCTTCCAAAGGTTCCACAGATATATGTAGGCTCCAAATTTAACTCAAAATACGAAGAATAGGAGCCGGATTGGGCTGAAACTCATCAGTTAGTAGCACGACACAAAGGTTCACGCAGAATTTGTCCTTGGCTAGGAGAGTGTGTTAGAAAACACTTTTCACGATAAATCCGCTATGGGACCATGAAATCAACATAAATTTAAAATAAGAGGTGGCAGATATATTTTTCATTCGAAATTAACATATCGCTAAAGTTAATCGAAGATAAAATGAAAATTCTCTCATCACTAGGGTGTGAAAATATTTGTATGGCATTTTCCTCCATTCGATTACCTTAATACATACCTATATTTAACGATATGTCAGGAAGTTACCGCACAATTTTTTTCTGCCATTATTGAGTTATAATCTAGATTATAGTCCGTTCAAGAATTATTATATATTGTATATTGGAAAATATCAGAACACACCATAGTGTTCATTTGAACTTTTTTTCCATTGTTTTATCATCTGAAGCGGTACTAAAATTTCGATAGAACCTCTGATAAAGAGTACTGAAAAAACTGCCCCAGAGATGTTTTTATTTCGAGATCGTAGTCACAATAATACGGAATTATAATAATTGGCCAAATTCCAAAATCACCCTGTAGCATGGAAACCTCGATGGAAACTAGACACTAGCCATTGACATTTATATTACTTTTTTTCTATCTCTGTTAATTTGGGAGGTGTAGCACCAAATCATCGAATTCTGACCTCTGTATTTCACAAATGAATTAATAGGTACTTAATGAAAGCAATTTCAGAAAATGTGTTTATTTTGAAGATTTCTCTACAGAAAATTTTCATTGGTTCAAATTGATAGTTATAAATATTCGATTTCAAATTCAAACCCGTATCCAGTGAAGAAGTACAATTTAATTTTTTTCTAGTGTCTAGTACACTCAGCTTTCACACTCTTCGGTAAGGAAAACAACGTAACGCTTAAGATTTCAAAGTATTTTCATTTGCTTTCTGTTCATTGTTAGGCAACAATTTTTTCCCGTAAAGTTTGGGCCCCTGACAAATTAGTGCTCAAATTTTTTACGCAGGGGCCTTTCTTATATTATTAAAAAATTTTTTCTAATTCTTTCTTATTTCAGAGACTGGGAGAGAAAACCCATATTAAGTTTTCAGGAAAAAAGGAAAACATTCAGTCATCCAGAATTTTGAAAATAAGGAATTAGCTTCAGTCTCGGCTTCAGTTTTATTTAATAATGATAATAATAATAATAATATTTATTGATTCCTCATAATTACTACGAATCATCCTAACATCCTAGGAGTCATTTCCGTGGTGGACAGTTTTTCAGGTGAAAACTAAAATTATATCCAACATTCATAGTATATTCTGTTTTCTCATAATTGAAATATGTTTATCTGGAAATACGAGAGTAAAATATCACTCTTGTCATTCCCGTGGATGTTAATCCCGTGCGAAATCCATGATACGGGAAAAAAATCAATTATGCTCATTTGTTTTTTGTGATAACGTCATCTTTGATCAGTATTATATTTGGATATACATTGTATTTTTCCTGAAGGAAAAATATCCTACAATAATATAGAGCAGAGCATCTAAGAAGCTTCCCTGAGGAACTCCCATATTAAGTTCCCTCTGCGAGGAAGAATATGAAATATTATCTATTTGAGCCATGACAAACTGTTTTCGATTTATTAGATAATTCGATACAAGCTATAGTGGATTGTCCCTGAGACCATACATTTCTAGCTTTCTCAGGAGCAGGTCATGTTGCAGGCAATAAAATGCTTTCGAAAAGTCAAGAAATACACCAATTGCAATGTTTCCGGACTCCATGACAAAAATAACCAGTTCAAAAGCTGCTGTCTCCGTATTTCTGGAACCCACAAACCCGTGATGACAATTCGAAGCAACTTGTAAGTAAACTAATCGGGCGATAATTCTATAATTTATCAAGATCATCCTTTTCATAAAATGGTTTTACAGCAGCAATCTTCAATTGGTCCGGAAATTTTCTCATTGATTTCCTCTTCTTTGATGTGGTTCTCAGTTCCATCCTCCAAACCATGATGAATGTTTTTTCTTGTTATCTATTAAGAATAAACAGATACTTATAAGATATACAGGGTGATTTTTTTTAATGTTTCATTAGAACTTTTCGAGGAAGCATTTGTATTACAAATTCAAGATTTTTTATTTTTGTTTTAGAGTACATGCACTTGAACTGCAAAATAATTTCAAGCAGAATCAGAAACATATTTGAATTCTTCACTCATTTTTACACTAATTTAATGTATGATATGCACACCCACCAGGAGCGACTTTTGAGTTATAGCCTCGGTTATAGCCTAATTTTCAAATTTTTTGTCAGGAAGGTTGTTAATTATCTACAAAATCTCTTATTGTAAAATGTTTTTTTCGCAACAGCGGAATAAAATACAGTATGATGATACTGCTTCGGGTATATCTTACGTGAAAGTCGAGGTAAAAATTGTATACAAGTGTCTGAAAAAGGGCTTCAAAGTGAACCTGAATAAAACTATGAAATCTCATTTTCTTCAAAAGGTAACCTTATAACTTCGTAATTCCGATCGATTGCTAGTCAAAAACTAGTTGGAGTGTGCCAAACATTTCATGCCTTTGAAATCGGTGGTTTGGTCGTTATTGAATAAAATTCGAATTTCACGACCAGGTTTCGCTCGGACGAATTCATCGGTATGCACATATTTTTAGTTGAGAATTTCCATTCTAACCTTTTTTTTATGATGAACAAATAAACAAACAAAAAATGTCACTTCGAAACTATCACATTGATTTTATTAACAAGAAAAAACCTAAAACAGAAATTCAATAATAGCTTCTCGAATGAATTTTCAGAATGTTGGCTCCCTTCCTCCATACATTTATTAATTTTTCTACGAACTCCATCTACTGTTGTTGTTCAGGTTATAGTTTCCGCAGTGCAACCAGCACCCTAACTTTAAACTCTTCCCTTGAATGAATGCTTTTTTCATAAACCTCTCACTTTATAGTACCCAATAGATGAAAATCAAGGAGTGTCGGGTCTGGAGAACGAATGAACCAATCAAACTGATATTTTGTTGCGTTCACCATAAATGTGTGATGGATATCATGAACCGACTTAATCCCATTAGTATTGCATTAGACCGCATGCAACGCGATCAAACTACTATTGGAGTTGCAGTAGAAATATGGTATCAACTGGAAAAAGATTTGAAAATGGAAATGAAAGGTCAATCAAGTCGAGAATCAAGTATTGTAAAAAAAGCGTTTGTCAAACGACGAGATAGGTATGGCATTGGGACCACATCATTTTTTGGCGAATATGCTTAATCACAGATTCTTGGGTCAAAATTTAACAACGCTCCAAAAACAACAGGCTTTTGATCTCCTGAATTCTATAAACCCAGAATTCGTTCCACTGGTTATGGCTGTCCCAACCAAGTCCTGTCCATTTCCAAAATACCTATTTTCCGAGCAATTCAAAACGACAATGCCAATGATTTGGTGGAAATCAGTCACAATTCCTGATTCAGAATGGCCAAAAAAAGAATTCCTCAATCTATGTGAGCAGCTATTCAGTGCAGTAGCGGCAACAGCTGGATTAGAACGAATTTTTTCAAGTTTTGGACTGATACAGTCTAAGTTGAGAAATCGCCTGGGCAACGAAAAAGCGAGCAAATTAGTATTTATTTTCAAATATTTGAATCAAGATAGCGATAAAAAAGCCAAAAACTTGGACTGGATATCTTCAAAAAATGATGAAGTTGAAGAAGATGATATTCCTCTGGCCCAATTTTGTCCTAATTAAAACATTTATTTATTGAAGTTATTTTTTTTTATATTTAGAAAAAATATTCTGTTTAATCTTTTTTGTTATATTTCTTGAAGTTTATTTTATTTAGTATTTATTTTATTTTTATTCAGAAAAAAAATTTTGTTTTTTGTCTTGTTTCTTCTGTTATGTTACTTGTTTTAATTAAAATTTTATGAAAAATGGTCTTTCAATACATATGTATGTTTAATGAACGGTTTTTTTGCAGTTTAGCTAAAGAACAAAATTTTTGATATATATCAGATATATATCGGATATATATCCGATATTATGATATTTTGATATTTATATAAATATCATGATATTTGCCAACCCTGCATAAACGAGAAACATATTTAATAGGTACGTCACTGTTAACGTAATTCCAATTTTGCATAGTGCCGGATTAATCAAACAAATATAAATGACAAATCTGCATTTTAAATGAATTGACATATTTACTTTTCACAAAGCCTACTTGAAAGTATCTATTTTGTTAGACTAAGAAACCTGGCAAGAAACCTGGCTTTATTCCTGAATTTCGAATTTCATTCAATAGCGGCGAAACTACTGATTTTAAAGGTATGAAATGTTTAGCACACTCCAACTAGTTTTTGACGAGCAAGTTTTATTAAGGCTCACTTTGAAGCCTTGTTTCAGATACCCTGTGTATTCGTGAGTTATACCGAAAATAGTGTCATCGTACTTTATTTTATTCCACTATTACAGAAACAAACAGAGATTCTGAAGAAATAAACTCACAAATAAAATATTAGTGCCAAAAAAATTGAAAATTAGGCTATAACTCAAAAATCGCATATCATACATCAAATTGGTGTAGAATTGAAATATTAAATAAAAATATACAGGGTGTTACATTTGAAATAACGAAGTTGATTTTCGTTTCCGGCAGAACCGAAAGTCGATTCTGCTTGAAAATATTTTACAATTCAAGGTCATGTACTCTAAAACAAAAATTCAAAATCATGAATTGCGCGAAAAGTTCGAATGAAACACTTAAAAAAAATCACCCTCTATTAAAAGACGCTGGATAAGACGTGATCCATCCCACTTTCTACGAGACTTATATTCTCCTCATAGGATGCTTACTTCTAGCCATTTTTAGGTGCACAAGACTGTAGAAACACTCAAATCTAGAATTAATTTGTATATCAATTCAAGAGTGTAATCAAAACAGAACTAAATTAAAACAATTTTCAGTTATCTTAAATTTAAAACGTCATAATTCAGTTTTCTCGAAACCAACACTTGAACACGAATGTTACTCGTGAGATATTACCAACATAAATTCGATTTTTTGCAGCTTCCAGATGATTTTTCTTAAACGAACTATAAAAGAATGATTGTTTCTTGACTTAAGCTACTGAAATTTGTTCCGAAATAAATTATTGCCTGTAATGTTATGAACTAATCATACATATACTTAACTAACAATTAATTCAAAATTAACTCCATTCCCGAAGAAACTATAATTTAATAATAATTTGGAAAAAAGTTCTTAATAAACACAGTCACTATGTTCTTTCAGTTCAATGTGCAGGGACAAATGATGTCAACTGAATTATTGTGGTGGTTAGCAGAATGGCAAACCCGAGGGCAAACCTTTCCTTATCATCATCATTTCACACACGGAATATTTTTTGGAATAAATGAATGAGTTTCAACACAAAGTAACGAAAAATCCTCGGGAACGGGAAAGTCTCACAAAAACTGCAACATATAAAAGTAGCTTTACAATTAGAGTGAATAACCAGTAAAATAAGTGCTTACTTTTTAAATATTTTTTCTCGTTTTTCATAGAATAAAATTAAAATATCTTACACGAAAAATTGTTGTGAAGTTTCTTTAATATAGAAGAGGCTTTGTGTATAAAATTCATAAAAAGTGGGTATCAGTAAATCAGCTTTGTAACAAAAAATGAATTAATGTAAGAAGCCTTCAATTTATTTAGTATTAAAGTAAACACGAGAGTCAACCGAGTAAACATGAAATGGACAAAATATAGATGAAAATTTTCGGACTTATAATTTTGCGTATATCAACATTTCAATCGAAATCAGAAAAATTGTAATTCCATGATGAGTTAGCCTGAAATAAACTTAAAAATTGTCTGGAATATATTGGGTTTGTCAATATCGGGGTAATGATACATATATTCATGAATAAAATAATAAAATAAATGAACTACACCATTTCGAATTGTAATTCAGAAATCGTCAATTGACATTCAGAAAACATCACTGGTATTTCAGATTAGTCAATTGTATTTCAGAAAACATCAATTGTTATTCAGATTTGTCAATTGAATTTCGGAAAATATCAAATGAAATTCAATTGAGTTATCCGAAATACATTTGATGTTTTCTGAAATTCAATTGACGCTTTCTGAAATTAAAGCGAGAATTAAAGTGACTTATCTGAAATACATTTGACAATTTCTGAATTACACTTGGAAATGGTGTAGTATTGTTATGCTATATATTTGATGACTATGTGAAGTGCGAAAGGTTTCTGGCATCCCAATGAGAACGAAGAGCATGGAAGCTATTATGTATTTATTACCTAGGCAGAACTATTTCGCGAGGTAATCGAGATGATTATTTTCCAGACTCCAGACATTTTTCGAATGTTCAGAACGTTATACTGATAGATTATTCTATTCTAAATGGTTATAGATATGTTTTATTTTTGTTTGCGTAGTTGTTTTTCAATTCTAATATACACAGAACGGGTTCGTTTCAGAAAATTTCTCGATTAATTTATAAGCAAGTTCATAAGTAATTGTAATTTACTAAAATTCAGATGTTCTTTTTCAGTTTCAGTTTATTCTCATTCGAATTTAATCTAATAACGAGCCAAGGAACCAAAACAATGCACAGTGCATACAATACAATAGGTACTTCAATCCAGTTCGATTTCCAGTTAAATTCCGAGTGAAATTCTTTTTCAATATCCGCTGTCTCAGATAAAATCGGGTGATCTTCAATATTTCTTCAAGAAATTTTTGTAGAAAAAGATAGTGTTACATCAGTCGAGATTGAGATTTCGAAGAATACCCGACAATGCGGAATAAGTATACGAATAACCGCATAGTTTCACAAATTCATTTCAAAACAATGCACATACATACTTCATTCAATGTATCATATCAAATATCGTACCTATGGTTCGTCAGTAAAAATAGCAAAGCTGTTTTTATCATTAGTAAAACCACAAATTTCTCAGTTGGTTATAAACGTACTGTCACAAATTTTGATAAACTTATAGTTTCTGCAAGGAAAAATGTTGCTTGGAACTTCAAAAATTGTCAAGATTACTCTTGATATCTACAGCGACTTTATCTTTATTAAATGATTGCCACATCATAGTGAGCTTTGATGTTTTTTCAGTTTGCCATTTCATGTGCCGATTCTTCACAATTGTAATTATGTATGAGTAGAAATATTGAATGAATGGAAAGTTGTATATGTTGAAAGAAAATGTTTCCTAATAGTTATCAATAATAATCCAAAACTAACTCGGATGTTACAATAAATAGCATGTATCTCCTACACTGGATGAGTATCCGATCTCTTCATATTATGTAAATATGCGGGAGATACATAATTGTATGAATTCATCAAAAATTTCAACTTCTGAATAAGATATAAATAATTTATATATTTCACTTTTTTCGTGGGAAGGAATAGAAAACCAACAATGGTTTGAAAAATAATTTGAAACGGAACAAATATAAATATTTTCATACAATATCTGACTTTAGGTTTCTTTCAAAATGAATTAATCAAAATCAGGGAGAGTTTTACAATCGTGCTAAAAGATGCCTTCACTCATTCATATCGAGACGGAATGTGAATTAATCCGAGAAATCATGGTCATTGTCGGTCCAAATCGAAAAGCCAGCGTCAGAAGTTTCAAGGGTTGCCTGAATCATGCAGATTTTACGACACAGAATGAATGGGAAGAAAAACACCGGTGGATGGTGGCGATAACATGGGTCTCGGATCGATCAAATATGCCGGTCGTGAGAGCAAAACTCCCGGAGAGAAACGTTTATATCGACTTCAGCTTGCCGCCATACCGCACCGAAATTCCCCCAAGTATTCCCAATATTTCTCCAATCACGATTCACGGAAAGCAGCAGTCAGCTGATTGTTGAATTCTTACATTTCCAGACACTGACAGTCAAGAGGTAGCAGTGAGAATTGTGTAAAAGAATTTGGACAGACCTATAGGAATTTTTCATGACCTAACTAGTAAAAACATATCAGTTTTCTGAGATGGAAATAACACCTAAGTGCACATCGACCCTTTATACACACGACCGATTGATCAGAAAGATTCGATGCTATCATAAATAACAGAGGCATGAGAAGCTTCATCAATGAATACAATGTTCAAAACACGTTCATTTCGGCCTTATCATCGATCAAACAGTCCTTTATAATGCATTCTAAATGTATCCATTCATTCATCCTCTTTTTCGAAACAGAAATGTCGACTAAGTCGAAACCGATTCGAATCGCTTCGATGCAGAAATTGTGTATGCAGGCATTGGAATGAAACTTACCGGTTAATATTGTGCGACAATGGAAGGTATTGATAGATAAACAGAAAGCTTCAGCATCGAACCATTCACTATTTTCCTGATATGGGGGAAGATCACAAGTGATTTTTTGCTTGTACTAACACTAATTCTCAGTCAGATAACACTAAATTATTGTTTCAACTCTGTAAAACATATTGTCGCAAATATTCGTTTCAACTAGGATTTACAAAGGCATGTAAGGCTACGTTGCCACTTGAGGAATGGTATAATCTTTAATGCAGTCGTCGTATAGGACCGATAAAAGACATCGATGAAAAATTATGTACCTCCCGCAGTGATTCAAGCACACTTTCCTGCGATCGCAACGAATCTGATGATCTGGTTCTGCTCGTGGTGCAGGTTTCCTTCGGTTGGTCCGGTCTTCGGTCGACGGTCTTGCGTTGCGAGCTAGTGAAGCAGCTGACGCGCGCAGCCGAATGGAAGTCCTGTAACTGACGATCACGTTGCAGGAATTTTGCCTCTTCGTCTGTGGAAGTTTCGCGGATGTGCTACCTAATTTTAGACCGGTGCCGAAGCCTTCAGAAATTGTAAAAAGTGACAAAGATTGAAAGGGAGATAGAGGTATGAAACCCATTCAAAAAGGAGAAGAATATAACAAAAATGAGAGGAGAAATAAATTGCGGGCGATCTGAGCTTTTAAGGATAAATAACGTTTCATCTCGATTTCCGGCAAGATCTCCAATTTTTGTATTTCACTTTCTTCACATATCCTCAAAATTTATGTGAAAAATTCAAATAACATAGTTTTTGGTTTTTCATATTTGTCTCTTGAAAAAAACATTCTTTTCGCGACAGTCTGTGGAAACTAACCATTGTACGTCCCGATTGCATTGAAATTTTAAGATTCGAAATATTAAGTATTAATTAATCAGCCACAGTACTTACTCCCCGCAGATACGCGCTGATAATATCAGGAAGTAGATATTTCAACGAATAAAAAAATCACTGACGTTTTTGAAAAAACTGCTTTTTTTTGTCGAGTTGAATTTACTTAAATCTATTATGAATCACTCTATCACAACACAAAACAAACCCTTTAAATGCGTTCATCTCAGTGACCTTATCTCAGACATAATAGGGTAAGATTCCAACGAAATGAATGATCAATTTATCATTTTTCGCTGCAGGAATATTTCATTTTTCAATGAAATGGAAAAAATTAAACGGTAAAATTAAAAAAAATCACTATGCTATTGGAGAAATAAAAAAATCAATAATACTTATTAATTCTGGAAATTCGAATGACACTGAAATATTGGTGTTAGCCACCGAAAAAATATTTCAATATCATATAATGGGATTAACAGCTATTGAATCAAATACGCTAACTCTCCAGCTTCAGCCAAAAAATTGAATAAATTCAGAGTGCAAAATAAAATTCTACCTGTGAGTCCTTCCCGTTTGAATCCAAATCTGAATATTATTGAGAGAAAATAATGTGTTTTGTCAAAAATATTAACAGTAGTGAAATTATATCTGCCGATAAAAGAAATTCTACAGTTATTGGGGATTCAGATGAATATAAAAATTTACATTTAGATGTAATAATTGATACCGATAAATATTCCAGAATTAGAAAAGCTTCTATCATACAAAATAAAATCAAAAAAATTATTTCGGAACCTTTCCAAAATTTGGCGTAAGCTCAAAATGAATTTATTAATCATACTATCTCAATAGCCTCACATTTACATGTATAACCAAAAATACATAAAACTCTTATTCAAACAGTAAGTTCGATTAGAATGGAATAAAACATAATGGTCAAAATATCATCAACAGGAAAGTCAGACAGGGTTTTGAAAAAACACCCAAAAAAATTTCTATTGTATTTCTAAAACAATTGGCAGAATGAGCTCGAATCCAACACGAATGAGAAATTCGAACGCATACTTAAGTGTTGGAATTGCCTTCTGTGAAGAGTATTAGACGATAATTTCTCTATTTCGGTCAAGTTTTATGAAATACTTTCGAAATTAAATGAAAAATTCAGATTATTTATCCTAGTGACTTTTGTATTGTTTCTTGGCAGTTGGTGTCACTGTTACGAAAATTGACAGTTTACGGAATTTGAATTGACGTGTGTTGATAATTGATAGGATCGGATGTCAAAGTTGACAACCACAAAACGAAAAGTATAACTGAAAACAATTCTGTAATGATTTCATTACAGCAATACCTTTAGTACTATAATGAACTCATTACAATACTGAAAGACAGTAAAAACACTTCTTAATCATTCAATTTCCTTCACACTCGAAATGAGAAACAATGGAGTGGTTTCGGAATATCAATACCTTGCATATTTTATAGAGAGATCAATATCAAATTAGAGAGAATAATTATAATGATGATCAGGAGGAACCAGATATTGTTCTAATTCGTAAAAATTCAAATAGTTGTATCGATGGTTATATAAATATAACATAAATTTGTAAAATTGGCCAAGTTCATGAAAAGATTTCTGTAATTTTTTTTATCTTTGTCATCAAAATCAAAGGCTCTCTTGTATTTCTTTATTTTCGAATTTTCAAAAACATTTGGGCATTAATTAATCAATTATAGAGTTGGCTTGAAGGGATTGCCGAAACTCTTTGACGTTTATGATTAATGTTCACCATTTTGACAGCTCATCCAAAATGTGTGTTTTTCGATTTTCAACAGGAAAAAAGACAAGGGGATGTTCTAAAAATTTTAGACTTCGCTGTCTTTGCATCGATACTTGAGCTTAAATCGAAAACATTCAATTTTTCTGATGATCGCAGTGTTTTTCACTACAAATCCTCGCCAAGTAATGAGGAAGGACCTATTTTTTTTCGAAAATCACAGTATTCGCCTGATACAGCTTCAATGATTTGAGATATAAAAGAGAATTCGCCTCGAGTATACTGAAGTCGATATTTGAAAATGCGAATATTGTTCGAAGGTGATAGATTTTGATGAATAGTACATATTCTGTGTTTCAGTGACTAATTCCCAGTACTCTTCAAGTTGGTTTATTTGGTAATTGATTTTAAATCTCTACGTATTGGAAGCCCGTTTCCAGATCGCACCTATAAATCCATTTAAACATACAAGAACACTTTAATCAATTTGATAGTAAAATGACGAATTTTGAAATATCTGCAATAACTCCAGTTGTAACAGGCTCTCGGTTTCACATTCGTTTTTCAGGAATAATATGATTACAAAAAACTCAAACAAAAGCTCCTGAAATCTGCGGGCATTCTAAGTTTTCAACAATGCAAGATGAGAATAGTAAGAAATATTATTCAGGCACAAAACACTTCAACGAGATGGGCAACCATTTTTAGAGAGTAGCGAAACGTAGCGCTCATTTATCGATTCAGCCATTTTCCCTAGGAACAATTTACTGTGAGTATACGGGACCTCGAATAGAGTTTATCATTTTCCACGGATCTTTTGTTGCCCACCTCAATCCATTGTTTTACAGTTCCACTGCTAAAGCTCCAAAATTCAACGCATTTATCGGATTCACCTTAATTATCACCAAACAAATGAAAATGAAACTTTTGTTTATCTTGGTACTATCTGACTAACCGACATACGTTCTGCTGACAAAGCTATTATATTATGGCAGCCCCAACAACGTTTTTTGGTGAATTTGTGGTAGTTTTATACATAGAAAAGTTGCATTTCAACTGCATTGCATGCCAAGGCGCTCACCCATACATTTTCTGAATCCGCAGGACAAGAAGTTTGGCTTAAGGTCTTATCGAACTACAATTTCCGGGATATAAGTTTCTTCGAGACATTGCCTATACAAGATGTTTCCCATACAAGATATTTCCCTCTCGTTTCGATTTCGTACTGCATTTGTTTGAAGAGTCTTTTTCTTCCTTTTAAATCTACTGTTTTCTGTTTTAATGACACAGATTCGATTTTTTTTATTATTGTCTTCTGAGTATACTGGTTTAATTTGTCTTCTATACATGGTAACCCAGAAGTCGACGTCAAGCCGGAATCAGGTAACAGGCAAAGTGGTCATCATAAAAATATTTAAAAAAATCTGAGTCGTGGATTTTTCAAATTAAATGGTATTTTCTATTATTCGAAAAAATATACAACCTGCGATGATTTTTGAACTTCCTTTGCTACAATTTTTCACTTTTTTCAAATTTCATTTTGCCTATGTTATCCCGAAAAGTGCCCCCGTAAACTGTAATCTTCATTTCTGACCCAATTGTTCTAGTTTGAAAAATAATGTCACTTTCTTCCAAACCATAAATTAAAAATTAATATTTCGAACAACTTCAACTGATTTTACTAAAAAAAATTGTACTACATCAGTTTGGCAAGTTGCTCCAAAAGTTAGCACATTTGATAAGGTTTCTAAAATCCTATATCACTTACCTACTGCATTATTTCTTAGAGCAGTCAAAAAACGGTTTTTCTTAAAGAAACACAGTTTCGAAATATTTGTGAAAATCAACTGTCGAATTTAGTGAAGGACGTGCCACTATTTTTGAATAAACATTTTCTTTCAAAGCTCCCCAGTAAAAAAAATTAGGGTTTCAAATCAGGTGAACAGGCTGGCCACAAGATAGCACCTATCGCCCTATCCATCTACTCAGATATTCATCATTTAGATATTCTCTAACTGAAAGGGCATACTGCACTGGGCAACCTTCTTGCTGGAACTATATTTCACTGGAAATAGTAAGTGGCACATCTTTCAGTGAATTTGACGAATGATTTTGTAAAAATCTGAATAAATTTCAGCATTTAAGACCTCTGGCAACTCAAAAGGTCCTATGACTCTTCTCTTCAAAATTCTAGTCCACATATTCACGTTAAAACGATATTTAGATCTAGCTACTCTCATCAGATTCGGATTATCTAAGTGGCACTCGAGTAAATTTAGTGGGTTCATGTCACCACTTTTTTTAAATGTTGAATCGTCAGGATTCTTAAAGTATTGGATCACTAGAATCATTTTTACAAAGTTCGAAGGAATTGTTAGAAACTGTGTTTCCTCAAGAAAGAACTTTTCTTTTGACTGATCTAAAAAATAATGTAGTGAGTATCATAGCATTTTAGAAACCTCATTAAATGTGATAACTTTCGAAGCAACTTGCAAAATGGATTTAGTAAATTTTTTGTCAGTATACAATCAGTTGAAGTTAGTCGAAATATTAATTTCAAATATTTGGTCCAGCAAAATGTGACATTATTTTTCAAGCTAAGAAATTGAAGATTACAGGTTACAAAATAACCATTCAGGATAACATAGGAAAAATAACAATAGTTCGAGAATCGTCACATGTTGTGTATTTATAACAGAAAATCCCATATAATTTGAAAAGTCCACGACTCAGATTTTTTTAAATATTTTTCTGATGACCACTATGACTCAGCCTGTTACCTGATTACGGCTTGACGTTGACTTCTGGGACATCCTGTATAATAATTATTCAGCTGGTATATTTCAACCTCATAGTTCTCATACAACACTATTCTTCTATAGTAATCTATAGTGTGTGAAAGAAAAAATGTTTCGAAATCCAAAAATTGAATTTGAAAAATCCATTATTTGCTGTCTTTACATTTACAGTTTCAATGTAGTTGTAGTTGAAGTTGATAACTAAATATCATGTACAATTAGCAGATTTGATTTTTATTCATGTTCAATTTTAATTTTCATTTGCGTGCGAACACTGAGTTCCATCACAATTATTCATCGAGAATGGAAGTGACAAATCATAAAATATCATCCTATGAAATTAACAAAAATGTTAAGCTACGAGGGTGGTCCAAAAATGATAGAAACAAATGCTCTGACACGTTTATTCACTATAGAAAAAGTGTACAAAAATTCACAGTATTTCTTGGTAGTTCCGGAAGCTTTGTGATGCCGGTATCGGAGAATTCCTTGGGCAACTCAGATATCCATATCCTCTACCTCATCTAATCATCGGTATTGAATCTTTGACCTACGAGGGCTTCTTTCAGTTGTCCAAACATGTGGAAGTCGCAGGGAGATCAATCTGGACTGCAGGGAGGTTGTTCCAGTCGCCCAAATTTCAATTTTGGCCTATAACTAGAAAACGAAAGAAGATAGAAGAACACAGTTGATATCATTATGAGTTTCTTGAAAAATGGAACCAGAATGTGGCGTTCATTTTCCTCGATCTCTTACCGTTAAAAAGCTGTAGTTCAGGGATCACCAATTTTGCCCACCCTGTACAAGACTCACCATGTATAACTGAAGAGAAAATTATGATTTTTTTTATTCGAAAAAATTTGCTTCTTGAAAAATTATCGAGGAAAGAACGGAATTGTTAGATAAGGTGTGATTTCCTCTCAAAGATATTTCGAATGTGCAGAGTGGGCAAAATTGGTAATACATGAACTACAACTTTTCAGCCCGACGAGATGGATTGAGGAAAATGAATGGCACATTACGGTCGTCTTTGTTTTAGAGTTAAAGGCCAAAATTGAAATTTGGGCGATTTCAACTTGGGTCGTTATCTCCATATCTCCGTTTCTGTTTGTGCAAGTATGTTAAAATGAAAACATTTTTCATGGCAATTCAGTAGCGTACTATGTTTTACCCCAAGAGGTTTTTTTGTTGAGCTATAACATAAAGTTGTGTTTACTCTTATGGAAACAATAATTGATTATGACTCAGAAAGAGTCATCACTTTATCCGTTTCAAAAATATATACATTATACAGAGTGGCCCACGTAAAAAATACCTACTGACCAATATTTCCGCACGTAGGATATAGAAAATGCTTAGAAGAGTTAATCTTTTAACTTCGAGGTCAGTGTTCCATAATCCTACCCCTAATCGGGGTGGCAGCCCCTTCAAGATTCAAAACTCTATTGGGTTCCAGTGATACATTATTGCGAAGGTTTTTCAATTCTATTCATGATAAAGATTGAGATTAACCTGTCGAAGCATTTTTTTGGAGCATACTTAGAAAAATGGAGTCTGAACTGTTTTACGTGGTCCACCCTGTATGATGTGTTATATATTTTTTAAACGGAAAAAAAGATGATTCTTTCTGTGTCATAATAAACTATCGTTTCCATAACAAAATATACAATTTCATGTTATAGCTCAGTAAGGAAACCTCTTTTGAAAAAACATAGTACGCTACTGGATTGCTATGAAAGAAGTGCCTGTATAAGGTTTTAATTTCAACACAAAGTCTTCACTGATGCCTCAAAATCCTCAGAAGGAACAGGATGTGCAGTAGTCACAGAAAATTAAATCGAAAAATATAGACACTCTCCTTTCAGTAGCATCCACACAGTGGAACTCTATGCAATATATAAGGCATTAGAATACTTGAACACTGGCAACATTGAGAAATCCATTATTTTAACAGATTCATTAAGCTCTATCTCATCTTTGCAGAGACTTTATCCGAATCATCCAAATGAAAAACTAATTGAAGCAGAACTATGTCGCCTTGAGGAATCTTCGAAGATTGTTGACTTCATATGGATACCTTCACACGTTGGAATCTATGGTAATGAAGAAGCTGACAGAAACGCTAGAAGTGCAGTGACCGATGGTAGAAGAAATGAGTTTGCGGAGTGTACAGCATCAGATCTCAAATCTTATTTCAAAAACAAACTTTTATCAAACTGGAATATCCAATGGTTCAATACAAGATCCCATCTACGTGAAATGAAAGATGACACCCTCCCATGGAAGGATTTACCAAGCGACCGCCATTCTCAAGTCATTCTAACTAGACTTCGACTTGGACACACTAAGATAACTCACGATCTGTTTAAACGAACTGAAGCTCCGAAATGTGATTTCTGTGATGTGACACTTACAGTGAAACATTGTCTCATTGACTGTCAAAAATATACAGTCACTACTAGGAAAATCATGTGATTTCATCAACCTCAAAAACTATTCGAAGGAAATTAATTTGTTGAATGTAATATGAATTGTTACAAATTTAGATACTACTGGTGAGAATTTTGTACGACATATTTAAATAGTTGCTTACTGTAACGTCGCTGATAACCGTAAGATGGATGTGACTTCTTTCCTAAATAAAAAAAAAGGTTTCAACATTCTAACACAAACAGAAACGTAGATAATGACCAAAATGAATTCCCCAAAATTTCAATTTTGACCTATAACTCGAACTGATGGCATTATTAGTTTCTCTGGAAAAGACTCGGAAAAAGATGACCGTAATGTGCCATTCATTCTCCTTTATCTCGTTGGGTTAAAAAGTTGTAGTTCATGTATCACCAATTTTGCCCAGCCTGTACACAGAAATAGAAGTGTCCAGTTTTCAATTAGCAGCATTGCAAAAATGTATAATGCTCAAAATGTGTTAAATCATTTGTCATGATCATATTTCATTGTTCATACGAACGGTTTTTCCTCGATGACTCAGGCATTGTTTCTTTTTTTTTATACAGAAAGAAAACTTCCTGAAAATTCTATACAACATACAACCATAGAAATTAGATGAGTGATGGTCTCCGGTAATTCTGGGATATCTATGAAAAAAACAAAAATAGTTTCGCTGTTGTGTCATAAACAATGAATTTTTTCAATTCCACATATATAAATTAAACTTGGTACCCGCAACCCGCATATGTGTTTCTGACATGATAGGAGTAACTACCCTGTACTTTGCAAGATTAATAGCCCAAGGACCCGATTTTCATAGGTATGTCTATAGGCCATTGGAGTATATATACAATATGAAATGTCGAATAAAATCAGGAGTCAGGAATGGGTATTCTCGAATGCAGCATTCATTAAATTTTGATAGACGTGAGGACTAGTGGTTATCAGCCACTTAACATAGCCTAACATTCTTATATAAGAATGAAATCTACATGACAACCTACTCCGATGAATTCCCTACACAAAATCGGCCCTGTGGTTCCTGAGTTCTGTGAAGACAAATAAACACACGTACTTTCACATTCATAGTATATTACTATGAGTATGGATGCGAGAAAAAAAATTGGACGCTGCGAACTGAAATTCATTCGCAGACTTCCCGCAATTCGCATGCATCCTGTCTGGTCGTACCGGTGTGCACACTTTCATATCCTATCCCGCGTTGTATTTTCATCCCCGCAAAAGTTTCGCAGTCGCTCCCGCATCCCGCGTCCCGCTTCGGTCTGCGCATTCCTTATTAGATATTCATGATATCAGTGCAGAAGGCATTGATATTCTTACAAGAGTTCAAAATTCAAGAACGAGCCATGAAGAAGCGAGTTCTGGAATGAACGAGTGTTACAATGAGCCTTCTGTACGAGTATCATACATTATTTTCTCTAATTCGCTTAATTTTTATCGAAATCTATGAAATATTGCCGTAAATATCGTTCAGTGATTTTTGAATTGAAAAATATTGATTGGCAGCCAACATGTCATCAATAACTATTACTGAAAACAGTGTTAGAATGAAATATTCTAACATTTTTTTGTTCTACGAGATGTGACCACCGAAGAACCATTTTATGATTTGAATTTTCTCTTTAACCGTCAACATTTTGATTTACGCGAGTCTAATTTATTTTCGAACAGTCTACCTATCTCATCTCTCGTTCGGAAGCAGAGATCTCCACTCCTGCCGAGATTTGCCATTCCAACAATCCAGTTCCGATTATTCCACTGTTCTACTAGACTCGGAGCTCATCCGAATTTAACATTGATATTCCTATGTTTTCATTATTTTATTCCAGCTCTGTATTTGTATATCTTCGTACTGTATATGTCTACTGGTTGAGATAAATCAAGAAGTCCGTCTTCTGGTGAGAGAGCATGTGTCAACAGAACATCGTTTTTACCTAAACGCATGTAATTCAGAGGATAATCTCCCATTGTGTTTTGTTATTTATTCTGATGCACTATTTAAAATCATTTCAGTTTATGCTTTATTTTCAAGTTGTACGATAATGTATGGTTTTATAATTTGAATAACTCTGTGATTAATAAAACCATTTTATAGCCTTGAGGAAGGCACAATTAGTTCCAAATTCCACGATATACTGAAGATTTCTAAGTCTGCATGAACATTTGAAGAAATGGTTAGAAATAAAAAGTCATTGCCACTTTTCCTAGTAATTTCCAAGTGAAATATTCGTGAGGTTTTAGGTTTAAAAGAGTTTTGGAATTGGAAGTATAGGCATACTACATTTTCTCGAAACAATGTAGATATTATTCTTATGTATGTACAACTACAAGTATATAGTTTGAGTTATAGACTATGAATCTGAGAAGTTTAGAAAGCTAGGAGCGGCTAGATGAAATATTTATAGAGACAATGGGCTTTTGAAAAATAGTGCTAATTGAAGCATAGAGATAAGTAACTAGTGTATCACGATATGTCGCTACACCAGATAAAAAGTAGCTGCCAAGCGATAAGTTCGGCACGCGCAGAACCAGTCACATAGAATTGAAAAAGGCGACGAGGGTTCATTCTGATATCAAAATTCTGATTCGTACCGACCCTCCTCCGACTAGAATTTCATCAAATCATCATCTCTTTCATCAATAAAATAATATTGTAAAACTCGGGAGAGGCAACATGAATAATAAAAAAGTTAATTCAGGTAGGAGAGCTTCCTAAACTCGAATACAGGGAGTAAATAATATCGTAAAGGAATAGATTCTACCTCCTCGTTCATACTATGTAGGCAGGTGTTTATTAAACTATATCGTTAACATAGCTCTCACCAGAAGTTGCCCTTTGTCGACCGATAGTATGTTAGGTCAACGGTCTGAGTAACTGTTTCGTAAGATTCGCGCGAAAGAAATTTATGTTCGATTGTTCCAGGTAATGTTGTTTTTCAGTGTTTGAAACGTGGGAAATCATTTCATAGTTTTTGATACCTTATAGGTCATTGTATTCAAAATTGTATTACCTACTTCGAGACTCATATCTTTAACAGAGCGGGAGATGGCATCAAATAACTTATTGGGTTGACATAATGAAGATTTTTGCTTGTATATCACCTAAATTTCTATTGAAATAAATATATGCCAGATTTTTCTCCATAATTTTTGAGTCATTTATCTGGGATGTTTCTACAAAGGCTACCACTTCACTTTAGAGAATAGGTTGTTATTATCAATATCAGAATTGTTTACATTTGGGGGGCCTAGAAAAATACTATTTTATAATACAAGTGCAAACCAATTTTTCCACAAGCTCAGAATTTGGAGCCACGAGACCACGGGGATAGATACCAAAGAAGTCCAAGACAGTAGAACGATTCAAAATTGAGAAGTTTTCGAACGAAGTTCTCGACGACGAGTACCTGTTGATGAAAGTGGCTTTGATAATAGGCATTGCTTGTAGATATGATGAATTTGTCAATTTGAAAATGGAAAAAAATTCAAGACAAAGAAAAATGTTTTCACCTAGTTTTACCAGACACTAAAACCAAGAAATCGAGAAGTTTCAACATACTTGAAGAAGGATTTTCACTAATTTCCAGTCGAACCGATCGATTTCTTCGAGAGAAAAGAATACTAGTTCTGGAGTTTTTTTTTGTTTTTACAAAAATTTGAGGTGTTTCAGGCAGTGTGTGGGAGTAAATATTTCTAGAATTGCAGTGTTTTTGGCCATTGCAGGAGCTAACATGACTCATCGAGGATTTAAGTCCTCGACCGTACCAGAAGACTAACTAGGAAAATCGGTGTATAATACAAATTGCAGAAAAATTAAAAGACTGTAATACTCTTCATCACTATTGAACGATAAAAAATTTTTGATGATCGTGACGACCATCTTTCTGGGAGAAATTGAAAATTTAATATTTTATTATTTTATTTCTTGATATTATATTTTGGCCTATTCAACTTCAATCGGTTGGTCACCGATGTTTGAGTTATATATTTGGAAGAAGAAACTTTTTTTTAGAATTTTGAGAATTCTTGAATTAAATGCTCTTACTGCCACAATATGGACTGAAATTTTACATCAATGTTATGTAAGGCGCATTTACAGGCAAAAGCAAAAGAGTAAAATTTCTCACCCGGACAACATCAATCTAATCGCGTTTGCTGCTAGTTCGTGAAAATCATGCTTTTCTTCTCGATTCGTTCAATATTTAGGATCATCGGTCATTTTAAAAAATGATCAATGAGAGCAGTTGATATTTGGTTTTGAATCTCTCATGAATTCGTTAGAGAAATAAATATAAATTATGAAAATGTCATTCATTTTTTCTACAAAATATGCATTATCGCAGACGAAGAATAATTGCTTAAAATTTTGTCACTTAGAAATCACCCTGTACCACATTCCGAAATAAGGTCCTGAAACATTTTGTACCTGTCAGAGTCATCTTCCAGCTGCGATAAACGACCTATGATTTCGCAACATCGACTCCAATAAAAATGGAAACCTTTAACTTCGGTTCTCCGAAAAGGACGGTGACTGTTCGTGACATCCGAATCTTTCATTTCATCCGCCCAATGAACAAACCATTTTCGTTACTTTCCTATCTCGAATGAGATATATTATCCCATTCTCAAAAAAAAGCCACATATAGTGGTTCGCATGTATTTTACTGACACAGAAAAAAGCTCCGGTGGATTTTTCTCGGTGCACCGAAATTCTCTTGAAGAATTGATACTGTTGTGTTCATGTGGATAACGGTAATTTGAAGTGATTTTCAGACAAAATTTGGACCCTCGGTTCAGGATACGGTACCCATTTCGTTTTCATCATCAGTTAAAAAAAAAGTAGAGTGAAAAAAATCATTAATCAAAATTGTGACATGAATAATATGAAATTTCTTTCCAAACAGAGACAGAGTGGTGAGCTCAGCTTCCGCCACAACCCGAACGCGTCAATAATGCCCTGGGCTTTTTGATTCAAGAACGAATTACATATCTAGGATCCTTTGATTTTACATTTCTTTTTTATGATCAATACTACATGTTTCAGTTGGAATGGTAAATGAAATGAGTGCTCAACTGCTAGTTTCAAGAATGTCCATTGAAATTTAAAGATTCACAAAATTTTCAATCCTCCATTGAACAGGATATCCCATTAACGGTAGCCTCGAATATGATGTTTAATGAAAGATTGAAATTTTAATGAATCATCAAATATGAAGGACGTTCGTGAAACTAAATCGTATAACTATGAAACACTATGAATGGTAACATGGTCCTTATGTCTTGGTGAGAAGATTGGATTCTTAATCTGAACGTAGACAAATGTTATGTTCTTCATATCGGAGGGAACAACCCTTGAACAGGGAGGTCTCCGAAATGTGTACTGCGAACTCGGTCTGATTGTTTTTATTGTTCTGCGATGGTCTGACCATATCACCTCTATTGACGCCAAAGAACGCATAACTTACTCCATCAATAGGTCATTCAGAGGTAGTGATGTATCGATGGTTCGGATGGTCTATACTATATCACATAATGTAAGACCGATTCTGGACTATGTGGGTGAAGTTTGGTGGCCATCTACGAGAAGCGATGAGGACCTGCTCGAGTCAATTCAGAGATGGAACACTCGGATCCCTTAACACTTCCTGAATTATTTACTTTATTATCATATTATATTATGTTTTGCTCTACCGGTCTGGCGATTGAACAGCCCGTCTTCATCTAACTGCTATAAAATTCGAACGATTCAACCAACCGCAGTCAAAATTTGACAGGGAGTTGTTCAACATGTTATGTCTCAACCCTTGAAGTGATTTTTATGAGATATACCATGAGTTGTAGGAACGTCCATTAAGTTTAAAGCTCCCTTAATTCTACATTGAACGGAGTATTCATGGCTACCGCCTATGGGTACTCCGTTAAGAGAAAATTAAGGGAGCATTGAATTTTAATGGACTTTCCTGCAACTCAGGGAAAGACACTCTGAATTTCGGAACATGTATTTGAAATGTGATGAGGTGATTGCTTTCATTTGGAAGGAAA
Source organism: Hippodamia convergens (assembly GCA_038502775.1). Classification (NCBI taxonomy): domain Eukaryota; kingdom Metazoa; phylum Arthropoda; class Insecta; order Coleoptera; family Coccinellidae; genus Hippodamia; species Hippodamia convergens. Next base: position 34,673,336 of record CM076609.1, read on the forward strand.
ATCCAATATCGAAATTCGTCGACCGCTCCCATAACTACAATTGGACAAGAAATTTGTTCGTCCCGCTATCTAACGATATATTGTGACTTGTTGAGTTAAGAAATGTTCCGGTGGTGGAAAACGTTGTACTGCAACGGCGCCAGCAGTCGTCCAAAGGGTGCGTTACCGATTGGAAATAAATTCGGCTCGCTCCGCACAAAGCTCGCCTAGGATCTCAACGTGAACATATTGAAGAAAAAGCCTAAGGTTCAGGCATCAAATAAGAATTAGTCTCAATAACTCAAAACATTGCAACTTGGCAAGCGGTTGGATCGATACAAGGAGCTGATTTGCTTGCTCGATGACGGGTTACTTTCGAACATTGTTTTCTCCAACAAAAAAATTTTCTGCATTGAGCAGTATTTAAACAAACAAAATAATTAGGTTTGGTTGAAGTAGTGTTGGGTACCTCTTGATTTCATGCAAATGGGCCACAACGAGCTCAAGAGAAATGAACAAATATATCGCGAAATGACCTTGATACCTGAGTTGATAACATGGGTTCTCAAAACATTCGGTTCAGAGCGTTGGACATTCCAACAAGACACAGCTCTCTTGCACAAAACAAATGGCTTGCTAAATTGGTTGAGATCAAACGTTTCAGTTTCGACTGACCTTGAAATGTGGCCGCTGTCCTCACCCGATTTGAATTCGCTCGGATACTGTGTTTGGGGCATTTTACAGGCCATGGCATGTAATAAAAAACACACATCGTTGTAATCGCTCGAGTCAAGTTGTCCCTGACACTAGAATGGAAAGGTTCAAGTGAGGACATCATTCGAGCAGCGTGCACGTCGTTCAGAAAGAGACTCAAGCTTGTTTTGAAGGCCAGTGGCAGTCACATTCTTTTGGAATAGCACATAAAAAAATTGAACATGTAATCTTTGTATACATCCTTGTTTTGTTCCATGATTTGTGAATATGTATGCTAGTAGTTAAAGTTCTCAGATTGATCGTACTGATCGTACGAAGACAAATCAAAATATGTTGACTTATTTCGACGCCGTTTGAAATTTCGTTGTTACCTGAATCGTGAACAAGAAAGCTCCGAACACTTCAACTCTGTTTACCAGCTCCGTCCATTTCTCCCTGAACGGTGTCCCACTGGTACCTAATGAGACATCCATTGCATTTTGTGTGTGTCTCCATTAAGCAACAAGCAACATGTTAAGCAACATAATTGACAGCTGAATAGATAAATGCAGCATAAAGGTGCTTCCTGCAGCCCGAAATATTATTTGCAAAATAGCTAAAACGATTCACAGATATATTGAAAACTGCCCTACTCATTCCTGTCATACGTCAATATATGAGGTTTGAAAATGCGAATGGATATTTACATTTCGAGGTAAATTGAAATTTCCTGTTATGAACCGATAAATTTGGTTATTCGAGTTCGATAAACTCTGTTCTGATCGAGTCCTTGTCCGAGAATAACGAAAATTTCAGACGTGCGAAGTGACTGATGGACTGTGAAAAAGAGTATGCTCAAGTGAACTCAAATCTGATCACGTCAAGGACACAAGCCATTCCTGAGACCTCACCACACACGGGTGTCGGAAGTTAGTTCCAAGTGGAATAAATGCGTTCTTTTGAATTGTTGGATATTTGCGACTCGTTCGAGTTTTCAGATTTACATAAAGAAAAATGTTTGTGTCTCGATATTTGTTTAATTGAACGTTGAATTCGCACACGGTAGGGTTTGAGAAAATGAGCGAGAAGGAGCTTGGTATTTACTGAATAGTCTGACATTATTAGGAGATAAAGATAGATACAAAAGGAGGGGACAGGAATCAAGAGATAACGAAAATTTAAAACTAGTGAACTACCCATAATCTAAATACTCAATTTTTAATACACAAGGGCAGAAATCAGCAGAGCACATATCGTCGGTCCAATGCCAAAGTCACGAGAAAAACGTGTTTTAAAAATTGAAGACGGTGCTATAAACACAGATTTCTTCTTGTGGTTCTAGGCTAGAAGTAGGAGAGGGGGATAAACAAACTCTTTCGCGATTTTGGCATTGATACCATAACTATAATAGCGATATAGTGCAAATAGGCGAAAAGCACATTCGTGACTTTGGCATTGTACAGACGATATGGTTAACCTCGATATTACCTTTTGCACAAGCTCGACAAAAAAAAAGGTACAGTATAGTAATAGTACAGCTCAGTGCTTCCCAAACTGTGAGTCGCGACGCCCTAGGGAGCCGCAATAAAATTTCAGCGGCGAAGTGAAATAATCTCAATTGGCTGAGAATTTTTGTTTGATTTCATTTTTAATTTTTCTTTATTTTTATAATATCAAGTTCAGATGCTAATTGGAGTTTTTCTGACAATTTGGTATTAGGTTAGACCTACAAATATGTAAATGTATGGCAAGAAGCCAGTCTGTCGCAAAAATATGGCAAGTTCCCAAGGGCGTCACAATACCTACAAGTGATAAAAAAGTATCTTACAATAAGTTTACAATTGATTATCGAGAATAACGCAGAGTTTAATTACAATTTACAATAGCTCAAAAGATGTATATTAGCCAACAGCAAGTAAGATTCTGAATGTCTGGCCCACTAGTTAGTTAGTTTCAGATCCGTAAATAATGCTGTAAACAAATGATGAAGAGCAGAATATACCCTAGACTGATAAAAAAAAATGATTTTGTTTGTTTTCACGATGGTTTTGAGGTCCAATTAGGAATTAAAATCAACTATGTATCGGCCGACATTTCTATTTTATAAACTTCTTTAGAGCACTGGAAGAAACAGTAGAAAATTCGTTGTTATAAATAATAAGAAAAATCGTCTGAAGCATATAATTATTAAAATAATTGATTGTGAGTTAGAGTTTTATAGGCATTTTTTCAAAAACATTAAACAATTATCGGAATTTCGCTCCAATTCAATTAGTAGATCGATCTGGAGCTTGGTATATGTACATTTTCAATTTTGGTCAATATACAGGGTGTACCAAGTTCGACGGCCTATTAGGCATTTCTGGAGAACTAGACCTATTTGAAATCTGAAAATTCGGATTATGTTATTGTTTAACATCATCTACCGATCTAAAATATTCTTCGAGCCTGACCACTTTCATTTATACAGGGACTGAAAAATAAAAATTGATAGAGTATGCAATTCTGAATACATTCGTACTCAAATCGTTGCATTCGTCGAAATACTTTCCAAAATATCGAGAAAAATCTGAAGACAAAAGGGAGATAAGTATATTCGGTATTATGTCAGTTATATGTACCTAACCTAGATATCGTAAGCACAAACCGTTTTCACATTTCTGAAGGCGAAGAATGTGGAAATATTGTACATTTTCAGAATTTGAAAAACCCGTCACAGGGTGTTCCAAATGTTGGTTCAAAAGTTGGGATCAAGATTGACCCATAACTTTCGTTTTTCAAATTAGAACCCTATTTTTTTATGATTGCCTTGGATTGTGCTAAGAAAAATGATGATAATGTTTCAACATGTTGATGCTCCTAAAATTAATAATTCTTGAGTTATTCAGGAACTCAGTGTTCGAGTTACAATCTGAGACCAAGAATCCTCTGAAGATGAAAAGGACAGATGCGGACAAAACGTTAGGTGAAATTCATAATACACCACGGCTAAAAAGCCGGGAAGACTACCTCGATGTCATTATATCCATCAAACTATTTATTATACAATACATTAGTTATATGTACTTTGAACAGAAGAAATGCCGAACAGCCAGAGAACATTTGACAATAGATATGGATACTAAAAATAAATTAAAAATGAATAACTCTTAACATCTTATTACCCTTAACTTGAAAAATGCTCATTTTGAAAACGCAACATAAAAAGTTGATGAAACCCCCTTATAACATTTCCAAAATTATGTCAGTTAAATGAGGTTAAAAAACAAATAGTTTTCGAGAAATGCAATGAAAACAATTCAAATCACTTGACTAAATGTCATTATCTTTATGAGGTATATCTAATGCTCGGAAAAACTCTAGTGGCATGTTTCTAGGGGAGACATAGCTTATTATAACAATTTAAAATGGCTATATCTCTTTCTCTAGGCTGCATCGGAAAAAATGGTATCCGAAAAAAGTTTTTTTTTGGGAAACAAGACTCTATTGTTAAATTATATGTATAAGTCAAAGACGTACCATGTATTCAAGCACTCCTTTTACCACAACGTTTCTGTTTGACCACGACTGATATTTGAATGAATGAAGAGAAACGTGAGTCTCATTTCTCAATCTTTTTCAACCCTAGGACCATTGCGGAGATTTTTGAACCCTGGAAACTTTCTGAACGGTTCGGCCCTAAAGGATTATTCTAATTTCCCTTACTTTCCGTCATAAGCACGTAGATTATAAAAAAAAGTTTTCAATAAGGTATGGGGAAAAAATGATGGTTTGATAGGGAAAGCGCAGTTGAGCTAGAAGCACGAAAACCGGTGGAGCTCAAAAAATTTGATCAGATTCGTTCAACATAACCAAAAAGTTGCGCAGGTAAAAAAATTTTTGATCAGGGCCGTTCCTATAATCGATCAGTTAACTGAGATAGTAATCATTCTGTGAGACAATCCCGCTCGCGTGATTCAAGAATCGGTAGCATAATGTGAATCAACTGAGTTTTTCCGAATCTCCATTTTTATGTTGAAAGAGGAATCTGCAAAGAACAAATATGTCTACGAGTTTTGGATTTCGGGTTTCTGATCCCCTTTCCCCTGAAGTGAATATCGTGTGGTGTTGGTTATCCCTCACATATCCAGAGGATTTAAGCCTCCTCATAAGAGGATTAGGCGTCAGATGATCGAGTGAAAAGCGGAGATGCCTTACACAGATTGAAATGCGTTCTATACCTGTAAGTCTTCGGAGAAAATCCTTTCGTATAGGGATTCCAAACACGACTGACTTCAAGACATTAGATCACAGTTTATAACTTCGCCTGAAGAAAGCTGAACATCCCAGATACAAATCTCGGGGATTTCCATGTTACCCTGGTTTTGTATCGAACCTTTTCGGATTTTATGTTGATGACATTCCTATTCCAGAGAGATGAAACGAACAGGAACACCATGTCACCGCGAAAATGAGCTCAACAAGGATTTTCGGTTGTGTTTTAGGTAACTATTTTACTATTTACAATGAAATAGGCCTATGAAATTTGTGTAAGTATACAAATATTTCCACTTTTCCAGGTCACATTATTGCAGAAGAACAAAGGTCGTATCTGTCTCTCATCTATAAGAGTATTAAAATACATTTCAATGAAAAAAATTCAATCTCGTTTTTAATCGTTGATTCTCGCTTTACAATTCCGAAACTTGAAATTCACAGAAAAAAATTTCGGAAACATCCAATCATTTTCTAAACAAGGAAAACTAATGGACAAATTTAATCAGTCATATTTGGAATCTAATTTTTTTAAGAAATTTAAAGTTCACTCTACTACTTGAAGAAAAATACTTAGAATGGGAGAAAAGCGATCCCGTAATGAGTAATAGTGGACACACTGAATCATATTCAGGTGAACTGAAATCTTTTGTCTTGTTCACACTTTCTTGTACTTGAGTATCCGAAGACTTCTCTGAATGGGGAAAAAACTCCATTAATAACGTCGAATTTTTTTTTCATTTTCAAACTCCAAATTCAATGTATCGAGGAAGACCTGTTAAAGTGTGAGCAGAACTTAATGATTGCAAACCTGTAGTGTGAAGTGATGCTTCTTCTGTGGCTCGTCTGTGCGTAGTCCAAGAGCGAAGGGCAAGTCGTCGATGTCGAATGAGGAATGTTCACAGGTATGCAAAATCGATCGAAACTTCGTCACAGTTCAACCTATATGTATAGGAAATCACTAGTTTTTGTTTCAGTCCAAAAGACCTAGTGGTTCGGATTTTACAACCCCGTGAATATTCAATTCCTCGCGGCGATGTGACGTCATACTACATTCGCAAATCGCACTTCGTGAGACGAAATTCCCTTATATTGGACCCGGCTACGTACTGAACCTCGCGAGTCGTTGGATGTAAAGTGACGTCACACGGATCCATCGAACTCATGTTTATAACTCAATATCTCGGGCGCTATTTGAAGTATTCAAATAATTTTTGGACACAATATTTTCATTTTCTACGGAGAATAGGAATATGTAGAAATTGAAAAATGTGAACATTCCTCATTATAGGTTGTTGCATTGTATGAATCTTAGTAAGAATATATGGTGTCAGATAAAGAATATTATTTTTTTAATCCTACACACTATTTAAACCAAAATATTCATAATCAACTTAACAAGACCCAATAATATTTTTATGATTGAAAAAACATCTCATATATTTTTCATTCGAATTTTTGAAGTGTTTTAATGCGAAAGCAGGATTATACAGTGTGTTTCATTGGTAAACGGAAATACTTATCAGGCGAATTGGTGGCACCGATCTGGTTGCAGAAATACCACATCCATGGGCTCTCACTGTCTTCGTCAGCGAGATACAGGCTGTTTCATGAATTTTGCTCGTTTCTTCGCGAGGCAATATCAGACGAACCACCCAATTTATTTTCTTCATATTTGGCACACATTCATTCACAATAACTGCAAGAAAAATCCAGGTCCGGGTTTCTATATTTGAGAAGGCCACAAAAAACTAAACTTAGGTGTGTGTTTGGAATTTTCACGCAGACAGTCTTACTGCACTAATTTCTAACGTAAAAGTGAACATTTCATGAACTGACATTCCTGAAAGTGGTTCGAAGTGTTTTTTAATGATGAATTATCAAAACGATTGAATATATTATTATTTTAATTTACTTAATTATTACCTTATTACAATGGTTCTCCATTTCGAAGCTGCTGACCATTTCAGTTTCAATTTTTAAGTTATTTTTTTGTCAGATATCATTATTGCAGAAATTTTTAATTTGAAAGTGAAGTTTTCGAAAACTGGAGTGTTTTTTAATGATGAATGTATCAGTTAATTCGTAAGAGGTTACAGTCCACCGTGGTTTGAAAGTCTATTGTGCCTCCTACTGAAGAGGTTATCACCGCCGCAAATAATTATGAAGATTCATATTCAATAATTGACACCCATCACATTGCCAACAGACCATTGTTATTCCTCATTGTTATTAGATATTTAAAGTTTCGTTGATTTGGAAAAATGCCTGATTAATTTTCAAATGAGGAATATGCTGACATTAACTGGCCTTCAAGGTCCCCTGATTTTAATTCACAAAGTCAAATTTTGAATAGTTTAAGGCTTTCACGACCGGATATACTGGTATGAAAAGAGTCTTCCGGGCTTATTGGCCGTGGTCTATTAGGAATAATTTCACCTAACGTTTCGCCTACAACTTCGGTAGGCATCTTCAGAGGATTCTCGGTCTAAGGTTGTACCTCGAACGCTGAATTTCTGACACTGGCGCGTTCGAACCGGAAACGTCATCTGCGCGCCAGTTTATGGCGGGAAAAAGTGGCGCGTCTACGTGCGCGATGCTGATTGGCCCATCGCTCCCGCTTCGTGTCGGCTTGATCTTTGTTTTTTCTAAGGTCGGTAACCAGGCGCTATGCAAGAAAGGGGTCTCCTCTTTTCTATTTATGTTATTTTTGTGTTTATAAATTTCAATTGCTTCCATGTTCAGCCTGGGATAGTAACTTCTAATATTGGAAATAATCTCCGCTTTTGAGAAATCTATGTTGTGTCCATCTATTAGCGCATGTTCTGCTAGTGCGGATTTTTCTGTCTGATTCAGTCGACAGCACCGTTCGTGTTCCTTAATTCTTGTGTTAATACTTCGCTTTGTTGTGCCAATATAGACTTTGCCGCAGTCACAAGGTATTCTGTAAATACCAGCTTGTGAAAGTGGGTCAACTTTGTCTTTGGTTGTTTTGATCATTTGCCCAAGTTTTTGTGTCGGCTTATAAATGGTCTCGATGTTGTGCCTTTTCAGTATTTTTCCAATTCTATCTGTGACCTTGGGGATGTATGGTAAGATGGCTCTCCCGTTAGGTGTGATTTGTGATGTGTTATCATCACGGGTGGAAGTTTTTGTTCTTATTGCCCTCTGAATTTCTTTGGTATTATAGCCATTGGCGATGAATGCATTCTGTAAATGTTCAAGTTCATCCTCCAGAAATTCCGGCTCGCATAATCGTCGGGCTCTTTCTACGAGTGTTTTGATAACTCCTCGTTTCTGTTTGGGGTGATGATTAGACTCCTTATGTAGATATCTGTCAGTGTGGGTTGGTTTTCTATAAACCCTGTGTCCTAGTTTCCCATTAGGCTTTCTAGTTACCAAGACGTCTAGAAATGGTAGTGCACCATCCTTTTCAACTTCCATTGTGAATTGAATATTTGGGTGCCTACTGTTGAGATGGGTTAAGAAAGCTTGCAATTCTTCATCTCCGTGACCCCAAATGACGAAAGTATCGTCTACATAACGTAGCCACGTAGATGGTTTCTTCGATGTCGATTCGATGGCACTTTGTTCGAATTTTTCCATGAAGAAATTCGCAATTGCAGGACTTAGAGGGTTTCCCATGGCGACACCGTCTATTTGTTCATAGAACTCGCCTTTCCACTGAAAATAGCTGGATGTTAGGCAAAGTTCAAAGAGCTTTGCTATGTCATTCGGGAATATCTCCGAAACGTAGTTTAGCGATTCTCTGATGGGAACTAATGTGAACAGAGACACAACATCAAAACTAACGAGTCGGTCATTTGGTCCCAACTGGATGTTCTGCAGCTTTTCTACAAAGTGAGTAGAGTCCTTGACAAAGGTTTCCGTGTTTCCCACATAAGGTCTCAAACATCGTCGTTAAGACTTTGGCTAAATCGTATGTTGGCGAGTCAATGGTACTAACAATTGGTCTCAATGGGACATTATCCTTGTGAATTTTCGGAAGTCCGTATATGCGCGGAGCCCTTGCTTCACTTTTACAGATTCTCTTTTTAGTTTCTTCATCTAGAGAAGAAACTTTTATGAGAGCCTTTGCTTGTTTGATTTTGGATGAGGTAGGATCTCTTCTGAGTTTAGTGTAGTTTGAAGGCTCTAACAACTCCCTCATTTTGAAATCATAGTCTGACGAATTCATTACTACCGTTGCGTTTCCTTTATCAGCTGGAAGGATCACAATGGATGTGTCCTCATTGAGATTCTTTATGGCCATTGTGATCCTTCCAGCTGATAAAGGAAACGCAACGGTAGTAATGAATTCGTCAGACTATGATTTCAAAATGAGGGAGTTGTTAGAGCCTTCAAACTACACTAAACTCAGAAGAGATCCTACCTCATCCAAAATCAAACAAGCAAAGGCTCTCATAAAAGTTTCTTCTCTAGATGAAGAAACTAAAAAGAGAATCTGTAAAAGTGAAGCAAGGGCTCCGCGCATATACGGACTTCCGAAAATTCACAAGGATAATGTCCCATTGAGACCAATTGTTAGTACCATTGACTCGCCAACATACGATTTAGCCAAAGTCTTAACGACGATGTTGAGACCTTATGTGGGAAACACGGAAACCTTTGTCAAGGACTCTACTCACTTTGTAGAAAAGCTGCAGAACATCCAGTTGGGACCAAATGACCGACTCGTTAGTTTTGATGTTGTGTCTCTGTTCACATTAGTTCCCATCAGAGAATCGCTAAACTACGTTTCGGAGATATTCCCGAATGACATAGCAAAGCTCTTTGAACTTTGCCTAACATCCAGCTATTTTCAGTGGAAAGGCGAGTTCTATGAACAAATAGACGGTGTCGCCATGGGAAACCCTCTAAGTCCTGCAATTGCGAATTTCTTCATGGAAAAATTCGAACAAAGTGCCATCGAATCGACATCGAAGAAACCATCTACGTGGCTACGTTATGTAGACGATACTTTCGTCATTTGGGGTCACGGAGATGAAGAATTGCAAGCTTTCTTAACCCATCTCAACAGTAGGCACCCAAATATTCAATTCACAATGGAAGTTGAAAAGGATGGTGCACTACCATTTCTAGACGTCTTGGTAACTAGAAAGCCTAATGGGAAACTAGGACACACGGTTTATAGAAAACCAACCCACACTGACAGATATCTACATAAGGAGTCTAATCATCACCCCAAACAGAAACGAGGAGTTATCAAAACACTCGTAGAAAGAGCCCGACGATTATGCGAGCCGGAATTTCTGGAGGATGAACTTGAACATTTACAGAATGCATTCATCGCCAATGGCTATAATACCAAAGAAATTCAGAGGGCAATAAGAACAAAAACTTCCACCCGTGATGATAACACATCACAAATCACACCTAACGGGAGAGCCATCTTACCATACATCCCCAAGGTCACAGATAGAATTGGAAAAATACTGAAAAGGCACAACATCGAGACCATTTATAAGCCGACACAAAAACTTGGGCAAATGATCAAAACAACCAAAGACAAAGTTGACCCACTTTCACAAGCTGGTATTTACAGAATACCTTGTGACTGCGGCAAAGTCTATATTGGCACAACAAAGCGAAGTATTAACACAAGAATTAAGGAACACGAACGGTGCTGTCGACTGAATCAGACAGAAAAATCCGCACTAGCAGAACATGCGCTAATAGATGGACACAACATAGATTTCTCAAAAGCGGAGATTATTTCCAATATTAGAAGTTACTATCCCAGGCTGAACATGGAAGCAATTGAAATTTATAAACACAAAAATAACATAAATAGAAAAGAGGAGACCCCTTTCTTGCATAGCGCCTGGTTACCGACCTTAGAAAAAACAAAGATCAAGCCGACACGAAGCGGGAGCGATGGGCCAATCAGCATCGCGCACGTAGACGCGCCACTTTTTCCCGCCATAAACTGGCGCGCAGATGACGTTTCCGGTTCGAACGCGCCAGTGTCAGAAATTCAGCGTTCGAGGTACAACCTTAGACCGAGAATCCTCTGAAGATGCCTACCGAAGTTGTAGGCGAAACGTTAGGTGAAATTATTCCTAATAGACCACGGCCAATAAGCCCGGAAGACTCTTTTCATACAAGTCAAATTTTGTCTATCTGGAGAAGAACAGGTTAAGACTTAAATGAGAGAGGAAGAAGAAGAAGAATAATGTTATTTGTCTTCAGCCACGAAACTAGTGGGAATTCAGAAACCAAAAATACAGCGTTGCTTGTAAATCTTATATTTCCGTGTATTTTCTTAGCAGGTGCTTGAGAAAAGTTGTTCATGTGCCTTTTCGTTTGATGTTATTTCCCTTTTTCCTAGCTCATTGGTACGTTTTTCCACCCTCAAAACAATACAAATTGATCAAAAGAAATTTTGGGAGGGGAAATATACATTTTGAATTAATAAATCTGTAGGTAATTCAAAATTAAATATGAATAACGATTATGAAATTTCAATATCTTTTGTACACGAGGTTTAAGTTTGTCTTTCTTTTATTCCATTTGTGCAGGTAGCGCTCAAAACATAAGAGATTATTATTTCGTCGCCTGAATGCAAGTCAATTTTAACACTATAATAAAAAAAATGATTTAATATACATATATGATTATATGTACAGGTAATGTAATATTCTACCTATATTATATCAAATTTTCTTCTGATTTCAAAGTCAAATTTCGGAAAGATTCCAACAAGTGCTCTCCATTAAAAAAAGCTTTTTGTATCTTGTGATAGTTCTGACGAATTATTCCGTTCATCTTCTGGGCATGATATGCAGAATGGGTAATTTTCACAAATAGTATAGATCATCAGTCCACGTTGAAAAATGAAACGGTTACATTTTCAGAAAATTATGGTAATTGCATTGTGAAAATTTTTATTTCTCAGGCTTACTTCCTCGGAATCTGACACTTCCAACCTCACAGGGTAAATATTTCATATTCCCAAAATCCTTCAATCGAATGATCTTATTTAATTTCTGATGTATGATGTATCTCCAACAAAGGATCAGGTGCTAACAACATAAATTCGAATTAAAATGAAGTTAGAATCCATGAAGTAAAATTAGTCCTCATTTTTCCCGACTCTTGAAGGGGGAATGAGAAAAATCAACGTACTGAAAATTATAGATATCGGTGTGAATTCACGACAGTTCGATATGAAACACTGAACTTCCCCTGAAGGACGTTATCTTGATATTATCATCCTCCATTTCAGCAGGAACTCGTATTCGATAACCCCAAACAGAAAATTTCAAGGGTTACGCGAAACATTTCCCGTGATCATCTGTCACTCAAAACTCCCGATAGCTGCATCACGTTTTTACTGGGTTAGGTTTTTATATGTCAGCGAATAACACGATTTTATTAGACATCAATAATGAGTCGAGATAAAAATGTCTATTTGAAATAGTCGACGTAAAAAAATAATCATGCCAGAGATTTCTCGATAGACCGCCCACGAATAATAATTTTTAATTATCGAATAGCAGCCTATTGAGAGTCTCGAAGCATCATCTGCAAATTCAACTCTTTCATTAGCAACAAGCTTTAAGATCTGTTATGATTTTATGAACAATTATCAATGTGCTTGGGCTATTACTATTGAAATTTGAGCTAGGAACGTTAAGGCCGGCGCATTCGCCAATTTGTCACAGAATATTCAATATCAATCGTTCAGAACGGTCAGGTGAGAATATAATACGACCAATGGCGTAACTTACACCACCCTCCACAAAACCACCCCATTGGGGGGGCCCGGTTGTTGAACCTTTTATTTAGTTTTCAAGAACCAATTGATACGAAAAACTCATTTTTTGCTGATGTTATATATTTATATATAGATTTAAAATAATTAATGAAATTGTTCAGGTATTTAGGCTCATCAGACAGCAAAAACTAATAAATGTTTGGTATGATTACTCATATTGAGTCGAGCGTAAAAATTTAATTCAAATAACAATTGAAATGAGGAAATATATGATCTTATAAATGTGATTTATAACGAAATCTTCAAAGTATATATCGGTTCAAATGAATGCAGTTCGTTTTTTCGATAATATAATTCACTACGAGAATAAATTAAAGGATCATAATGAAATTGAAACTTTTTTCTGTAGCGTCATTAGTTTTTGAGTGATATTAGAAAAACCAACAACAACAAAGTTCGGAACTCTTTTAAGTTTCGTTTTTTCGTCCATGGGCTTGAGAATATTTTTTTTTGCTTAACCGCTATAATACTCATTCAGCTTTAATATCCGGTTTTTAGATCTTCATAAGTCCTTTTGTCTTTGATTATCGATATCTCAGCCAGCAACCATCAATGATCACACAGAAAGTGAGTTTACTCACAGAGAGAGCGCACCGAACGACTGAGCTTCCCAATTAGATTTTACATACTGCAAATTGTTGTGCGAGTATAGTATACACTCACTGTGTTTTTAGGCCTGTTAAATGAGTTCTGATATTCCATCAAAGTGAGTTATAGATTTATTATTCAGTCTAATATCATACTGTCATAAATGATTCTATGAATAACAGGGAGGTGATATTTTTTATATTTATGGTGCAGTATCTGTTTCGAATTTCTTTACATTATAGTGTGACACAACCAAAATTCATACAGTTCAATTGGTTTTTCTGGTAAGCGAATTCGATGGATGGATGCAATTCACAATAAATAGTTTTTTATCGAAAATAATTATTGTTTTTTTCGCCACCGTACAAGAATATTTCCTACATGTCAGTAGTGATAGAAAAGTCTTTCGCTGTTAAAATGTTTTCATTCAATCTGGATACTTGATCCCAGTAAACACGGCGATGCAAATGTATCCCTTACGCGATGTGCTGTTTAAGTGTTGACCTCTCCATGCGCTTGCATTTACAGTCAAATGTCCTCCACATTTAGTACGCATTTCAGAAAAATGAGTATTTGAATATGTGATTGAAAAACCGATGACTGTTGATACTCCATTTCTTGTCACATTTGTGACGCTTATGCGAGTTGATTTCGAGACCATTTTTCTTAAATTCCTTCCGACGTCGCATAGGAATTTCGATGTAGTACTAAAAGATATCTTCAAACAGGAAACTTCTCATCGTATTTGCAACATATTCTGTTATATTCATTGCTTTGACTCATGAGAGGTTTTTCGTGATAAATATTATGAAATTTTGAATGCAGGTGAAATATTGTTATTCCATTTGGATTTTAATAATTCTTTTATGCGATTCTTACCGTGATCATCAAAATCTTGTATAGTTTAAACGTGATGAAAAGTATATAAGAATGGAAGTCAATTCTTATTTCTAACTTCGAGACGATTTGATGTCTTCAATCTGAAAGATTTATTTTTTTTCAACAAACAAACTGTGATATCTCAAAATAATAACTTACGAACCTGAAAGAAATCAAAAACAATGCTATTTCTTCGAGTTCTCAATTTACAATATTTGAAATACGTAATGACATTCATTAATTAACAACTGACAAATCAAGGCATTCTCTAAGTTCAAATCAAATAAAAAATAGAACGGAAAATGAAAAGTAGTTTTTCAAAAAAAAATGACATTTTTCATTTTTACAAGTATTTATTATATCAATTCATGATCGTTCATTCATATAGTACGAAATAATTTCGAGTATAAAATGTTCATGAAATAATATTTTAAATTTTCAAATTTCTCTGAGTACGATTCTTGCCGTGATCATCGAAATCTTGTATCGTTCAAACTTCAAACTTGATGAAAAGTATATGATCAATTCATGATCGTTCATTCATAGTACGAAGTCATTTCGGGTATAAAATATTCAAGACACAACATTTTTAATTTTAAAGTACGATCCCGTGATCATACAAATCTTCTATCGTTATCATTATGATCGTTCATTCATAATACGAAGTCATTTTGAGTATAAAATGTTAATGACAAAATATTTTTAATTTTCAAAATTCTCTGAGTATACGATTCCTGCCGTGATCATCAACATCTTGTATCGTGCAAACGTGATGAAAAGTATTTATTATGATCAATTTATAATCGTTCATTCATAATACGAAGTAATTTCGAGTATAAAATGTTCATGAAACAATATTTTGAGTTTTCAAATTTCTCTGAGTACGATTCTTGCAGTGATCATCAAAATCTTGTATCGTTCAAACGTGATGAAAAGTATTTATTAAAATCAATTCATGAGCGTTCATTCATAGTACGAAGTCATTTCGGTCTGAAATGTTCATGACGCAATATTTTTAAGTTTCAAATTTCTCTAAGTATGATTCTTGCCGTGATCATCAGAATCTTGTATCGTTCAAACGTGATGAAAAGTATTTATCATGATCAATTCATGATCGTTCATTCATAACACGAAGTCATTTCGAGTATAAAATGTTTATGACACAATATTTTTAATTTTCAAATTTCTCTAAGTACGATTATTGCCGTTTTATATACATATAATAATAAAGATTTAATTGGACTCCGCAATTACATTATTTTTTTCCTGGCAAAGAGAACATTTATCAATATGTAATAAATTTATGCACATTTGATTAAATCATTGAATGCAGAATGATAAAAAAATCTTTTCGAAAAAGAAAATATAATAAAAAATATCTTCAAGATTCAGAATTTATGAATACATTATATAAGAATATGACAAAAAACAAAAAATTTAAAATTTTCGGGTAAAAATTAATTTGTTTCTCAAGCTGTTTTTCCTTTGTCTGGCATCTCGAAATCATTTTTTCACGTTGATTTCGAAGTCTTTTTTCCTTATCACATCAGAAAGGAATGAAGGTATAAGTTGAAATAATTTTTTTTTAATGTTTGAGAATTATCGGATGATTATATGTAGAATAAAATATCGAAACACCTAGTTTACAACAATAGCTTAGAGAATTTACTTACCACTCAAAATTCAGAAAGTCACAGAACAAAAAATATCAGATCTACCGAACAGCAACTTCTCGAATCGAATGCTTGCAACAAGAGAAAACGCAAGTCTAAAAATTGATATTTGTTATACGATACGTTCAACCTTTCAGACACAAGCACCCCCCTTTTTTCTCACTACTGAATTCCATAGTCCAAACCAATTGTTCGGGCTCTGGAGAAAAAAAATATGCCAACCGATGTTAATAAAGGGCAATAAAATACAAATGCAGTTGCTCTACAGTCTACAGTCAAAGATCGAAGAAATTCCTTTAGGTATGATTAGGTACATTACGAACAAAAATTTGTATCGCATGGGAATCACATTTGAGATATTTTTACTTATCGTCAAAATGTTAAGAATATTTCTTCCACATTTCGTTAACAAAGTCATATCACAAAATAACTAGATTTTAGAGGGATATGCGACATCACCATCAATATTTTATTTCATGTTGAAATTGTAATTCCACAGAACTGACAGGCAGGTGATGTCACGTGTTTGCGGTGTATTTTTTTATCCAATATGTTCCTGAAGTGAAGAAGAAGGTACTACCTAATGTCTCAAGTTCACGAAATTCTTATTTTTAAAGCTGAGTTTTCAGATTTTTTCACAAAAGTCTAGAAAACGTTGCTATTCATGAATAAAAATTGAGTTAAACCACAATAAATTTCTCTAAAAATCAATGAATTTGAAAATTCGTCCGAGCATATCTTTATCTAGGGGGCGGTCACCTCAGAATTCCCTAAGTTGTCCTCCCTCACAAAAAATTTCTATTGATCTGAATAATGAGAAGTTATCTGAGCGATGATAACTATCATGGTTTCATTCTGAAAAACAAGTGTTGATATTCCTATACTTTATCTTTTATACTCAAATACAAATGTGAACGATATTTGGATTATTCTGTAGCATGAGGTGCTACAGGAAAATTATTCTATATTGGGAAATCGATTGACAGCTCGTTCATGAAAATCAGATGAGCCGTAGAGCATGGCAATGACATAAACGTGTATCCCGAAAACCCATACATACCAATTTATAATCCAATCGTACCATTATTAAAAACTCGTTCGCCATCTTGAATTTATGAATTTTGACAATATATTCATGATCGTATCTCGAAAACTCAATGTAGGTACCAAGTATTAAATATCATCAAAATCAGGTGAGTAGATTTTCGCATCGTTGGAACAGACTTAATAAGCCAGACTTCACTCTTCTTTGGCTGTAGTCTGGTAATGAATACGCAAATTTAAAGAAATAACTAATTCGTGAAATGTGAGTTATAGAAATTCTATGAGAAGAGGGTTTTATTCATAACTATCAAATTCATGATACAGAAAATAGTTGTACCAACCAACATTTCTCAATACAAAAATTACATAGATATTTATGGAAATATTCCATTAATTTCATAAAATTCAGTTAATTAGAGAAAATATTGTATGTAAAATACTCTCATGGAAAGAAGGCCAATTGGAACTCTCGTACTTTACAGAGACTCGTCGTCACTTCGTAACTCGTTTTTAAATTTTGAACAAGTGTGAGAATTTTTTTTAATCTGTATTCTGCTGTACTTATAGAATTTCCATTGAATCAAGATGATGAATATTATTAATTTTATAAAGTAACTCCGTCGGGATATTGAACCACAGAATTAGAGTAAATTTTCAAGATTAATGCGGTTTGGGTTTGTTAAGATTTTCAATAAATGGAGGTCTTAACACAGTTATGTTTTGAAAACCAGATATATAAACTAGGACGACATGTTTCGATATACAAATATCATTTTCGGGTCCAAATAGCGATGTATATGTACATAGTAAATATAAAAACTTAGTAGGTTGCCTGAATCTTATATTTGAATATTTTCATGCTTTCATGAAATTATCAAGAATATTATTATTATTTCCCTCTCATTTTCAGGTGAAAATATTTTGGTTTGGAATTTTCTTACTAATAAGGTTCTCTCAAATTACATGCTTGATCGTCATTTTTCAAGCTGTTATAAATCGATGTGCCAAGATAATGTAAAAATAACGCATCACTATCAAACATGTAATTTGAGGGAACCTTATTAGTGAGTATCTTCCAACTAGAATTATTTTCACCTAAATATGAGAGAAATAATAATACAATTTTCGATAATCTCGCAAAAGCATAAAAAACATAAGACTCAGGCAACCTAGTCAAATTTTATACTCACCCTGTACATATTTATGGTACTAATTGTACTTGTAGATGATATTTCCATATCGAAACATGTCCTCCTATTAACTGATAAACCTGCTTCTCGAAATAGAACTGAGTTGAGACTTTCAATTATAATGTTATTAATATGATGCTTTCCAGTTAATAAGTTGACCTCATGATTATGTTTAATTAATTTTAAGGTTTTCTTGTTCACCGAAGATTGTTATTTTTGTTATTATGTGGGCCTGAGTGTGAGTTGAGAGTTTCTTACAAGACCCCTTATATCCTCAGAATTCTTTGGAAGTTGGAAATTATGATCTGGGAATGAGAAGGGCCGAGCCATTGAATACAAAACAATTCTGGTAATCATTCTCGAAGATAATTATGTAAATGAAAGAAGGTTTTCGAAATTTTAGTATTGAAATGGTTGAAACATTGTATTGCTACTTCTCAAAGTTAATAGAACACGGATGTTCAACAATCGGTGGCCCTACTTCACGCATTACCTCACAAAAAATCATCTTAGAAATTCCGAGACAACAGGATGATTACTTTTCATGCATTTGCATTCAAATGCCAGAAAAGAAACTATTATCAAGAAAATGAAAATTTGAGTACCTACCTATAGTTTTCATTTGCGATCCTTAATGATCAGATATTTGAATAATCATTTTATAATTATAGAATATGAATTATCCATCAATTTAGGACGCTTTTTGCGTATGAAATAGGAGTAAATATCTTCACAAAATAATGACACGGACTTTATGCTGAATTAATAATGCAAGTGCCAAGATACTTAGGGAATGACTGACAATTAGTTGATGCGTAAATAATGGATTGAGTTTGAGACTGTTGTCTGAAATTAGCATTTTGCAGGATAATCTGAATAAGCTTCGGGGGGTTATATCAAAGAATCCTGTAAGGAACAGCATCCAACGAGCCTTATTCTATTCCGTCGAATTCATCATTCATCAATGTTAAGAGTATACAACTTGATTATACACCGAATAAATTGGGCATTACCTTGTGGGTCAGATCTGTTTCTACTCAAGGCTGTTGATATGAAATAATCATTTAAATAATATGCAGTCATTGAAAAACACTCGATTTCTAGGTGGAAGTACTTTTAAAGTAGGTATATCCACTTTTGATCTTATCAGAAGTAAATTTTCAGCAATTGACAAGACTTTATGTACAGGGTGATTGTTCATATTTAACTATCTCAGGTGATATTGGTCGTACAAAAACGTTTGAATGGGCAAACTCGTAGTTTTTTTTATGGGCATTGAGAATTCAGTACCAGGAAATGCATAAAAGCATTGTACACCTAAAAATTTCAAGTGAACTGTTATTTTTTGAATGGTACATCCTGTATTTTATTTTCCTAATCGGTAGAGCTCTTTCTGTTGATTGCAAATATATATGTACTTTATTGAGGTTATCACTATTTTCTAAAACTATATATACTTTATTGAGGTTATCTGTGACAGTTTTCTAAGATATTTTTGTCTAAATCTAAGGCAGCTGTAAAATGCCACACGAGAACAATGCGATTTCTTGATATCAAAGGAACAGTGGATAATAAAACAACACATATTTATTTCATTTATTTATGAACTGAAAGTAAAATTAAGTGTTCAAATGAACCCCATTCACTTCTACATACAGTTGATATCTTTTTATTAAGGTTTTGAGGGGTTTTCCTTACCATTTATGGAATATATTCAGGTTGTCAATTTCTTCCTCTATTCTGAATTTAATGTTTTCAATATTTCGTGGATGAGCCATATACACTTTAGATTTCAAATATCAACATAATAAAGTGTCTAATGAGGTATGTCAGGAGGCCATAGAATGGAACTTCGATATAAAGAAATCACAGCATTGTACCATTTAAAAAACAACAGTTCACACAATTCTCGGAATATGTCTTAGTTTTTGGTCCTGAAAAATATTCTGTTTTCTTGTGTTATAAAACATGTTTGGTTTATCTATGGGAGATGATTGCCTTTCATTGGGGTCCTGTAGCGGTCTTCAAACATCTGAAGTGCCGAAAAATCATCACCTGGAAGGTCGTATCTGGTCACGACCAGAGAGCGAGAATTTGTGGATTTGAATATCGAAGGAATTTCGAAAGACAAATTAGCTGATGAACATGGTATCGAAGTGATTCTTCTGCAAGAAACCCACACGGCAACAGAAAAAAATCCTCGTGAAAGAGGACAGTTGAAAGTTATGTATTAATTGATTTTTTATAAGTTCAGCTTGTTATGTTAAAAAATTATCATTTTCGTGAATTTCAACAGATTCGGAAAGGGGAAATTGATGGAGCTTTTTCATTTCTTTCAAATTTTGTGACATTTCTGTCATGAATATTTATAAACCTCCCAACATTATTTGGCCAAGACATCTGAATGTTGATGTTTTTTGAAGTACCAAATGCATTTCTAAAATGCATTTGATTTATTCTGAATAATCGGTTTCTTTTCTGCTTTTGTCTTTTTTCATTTCAGATCAAGAATTGCGAGTCGTTTTGGGAAGAATCTGTTTATCCGAGCCCATCGACGGATAACATAAAGATGATCACACTGATGTCTTTCAAGATTTTCCTAATATTTAATATTTTATGTTATTTTTTTTACGGGGAGACAGGTTTTTTCGGCTGAGATTTTTTCCCCTGGCTGTATAGTATCGTATGATGCTAGTGATGATAGTATCGTATGATTCTATAGTATCATACGAAGAATGTTATGATACCCCGTTCTTTTTTTACCTCAGCTTAGGTACTTTTTGTTTCAACATTTATTGTATTATTTTAGCTCTCTTTTTCATAAGAATATATATATATATATATATATATATATATATATATATATATAACAAAAATTAAGTTATCGGGTATGTGGTCAATTTTCTTTCAAACAGTCAAAATGATCTGCGATTATCTTTATTCTCAATATTTCGTTGACCGTTGTCAACTTCCTCAGGAGAAACTGTAATACATGAAATGTAAATTCGTGGACAATACAAGAGAAAATGGCATTACTCACAAGATGTACAAAACACTAACTATTTAAAATGTAATAGCCATTGGTAATAAAATTTAATAAAACTACTCAGGACATCGGACAAGTGAACATCATTCATCAACAAGGTAAAACAATTTTTTTCTTCTTTTCCCTGTACACACGGAATGTTCTTTGAAAATCTCACATCAACACCCTCTATGAGTTAACAATTGAACTAATTCAAACTATTCAAAATGCCACTGTAAATCACACTCATCTGGTCAGTATCTGATTTAAAGTTCACTGCATTTGGGTGTCCTCTAATCTGCAACATTTCCAAGAAAAATCTATTTCTATAATTTGAATTTACCTCCAACACATTGATATCCTCAAACTCAAAACTGAAACTATGCCCCGTCTCCTGACAGTGTTTGACTAATGCGCAAGAGTTTTTTCCAATGCGGTAATCACTCCGATGTTGAGTGATTCTTTGTTTAAGCCATTGTTGCGTTTGACCCACATAACACCCATCACAATGTCGGCATGAAATCCTATATACTGTGTCAGTGCATAATTCTTTTGGTGTTTTTTCCTTAGTCTTTGAAAAAAGGTTTCCTACCTTCGCCAAATTATATTTCGCAAGTTTGATATTTTCAAACCTATTCAAAACCTTTGCTAAATGAGGCGTTAATTCCTTCACGAAGGTAATCTTTCTGAATTTGTGATTGTCCGTTTGTTGTGTGGCTGTTATCGACGTTGACTCTCTTTTATGTATTAACCTGTTTAGGATATGTTTAGGGTAACCGTTATTGTGAAAAATTTCAAACAATTTTCGTAAGTTTTTCTTTATCAGCGATTCATCAGAGATATAACAAACTCTATTTTTAATTCCTTCACCGTGTTTAATTTTTGACTGTAAGTATGCTGGGAATGAAAATTCATGAATCTGCCTGATGCAGACGGTTTTTGATACCAGTCTAGAATGATCTTATTATCTCCATCTCTTATTACACGTGTATCTAAAAAGGGTAGGCTGTTGTCACTTTCTATTTCCATCGTGAATCTCAAATTTGCATTGAACCCGTTGAATGTATCCAAGACGAACGTTTTTTTGTCTGCTGGAATTGCGCAAATTAAATCTTCAACGAACTTATAGAAAAAGGGTATATGGAACTTTATTGTGGGCAAAATTGTGTCTAATAGATGATCTAAAATGATAGTTGCTAAAATAGGGCTTAATGGTGAGCCCATTGGGGTGCCAAATATTTGTGAATAAAATTTTCCGTTGAAAACAAAATATGTGTTTTTAAAAATAAACTCAACAATCCTGAAAAAACTTTCTTTGGTCAAGGTAGTGTGTGGTTTTATCAAATCCCAGTTTTTTCGCAGGACTTCAAGTGTAAGGTCTAACGGGATATTTGTGAAGAGGGACACCACATCCAGTGAAATCAGAATATAGTCTTCTTACTGAATTCTGAATGCCTATAAAAATACTACAAATTTGCCTATTTGAACGTTTTTGTATGACCAATATTATCTGAGATAGCTATTGAGTAAAATATAAACAATCACCATGTCCAATGTTTCAATACGGAAATTAAAAAATATCTGAAAAACGTTTAATTAAACGCCATTAGATGAATATCCTAGTAATTTTCTAACTGTTAGTGGGATTGTGGATTGAAATGTAATACATTTAGTTCCTTAATTCTTGATGAGTAACAATACTTTTGAAGTTTTTTTGCTTCTCCCTGTGACGTTTTTATCTTCGTGTTTTCATTCTAGGCCATCGATATATTGATTTTTCATGAAGAAACCTTCCAATTATTATTGTTATTGTGTCCTTATATTGAAATTTGGTGCTTTACCATCGCCTCGTGTTTCACGCATTAACCATTTACCCTCTAATTCCTTCAGGAAGATTATTGAAAATTACAGGAAATTACATTGAGTTGAGAAATTTTGGTATCTATACTAATACTAATATTATGAATGTGAATGTCCGTGTATTTGTGTGTTTGTTTGTCCTTTATGGACCAGATGACCGACTTTGATGAAACTTTCACTATAATGTAGAGAATTTCTTTTGGGAGGTTTTCATGTAGGGTTCGTTCCTACATCACGAAGAAATGAGAAAAAATATCGAGTTTTCATTAAAAAGTCGGTGATTACCCCGGATTTTTCAGGCTTTTACGGCCGACGCTAGGTAAACTATAGAAGATAGAGAAACATGGTCTGAGACAATTTTGTAGTGCTCAAAAAGTTCTATTAAAAAGTCCGCGACGGCATATGTCTAACTGCTGAGGACAACCCACAATAACCATTTTCAACATTTTCAGTTCAATTCAAAATAATGTTCAATTTGAAGAGGGCTCCCGACTGGCTTCAATATAAGAATGAATGTGATTGTTATCTGCGGCATTTATTCCTGATGAAAAATGCTTTTCACAGTGCAGTTTTCTAATGGATACTTCAAAAGTTACCGCAGGTTGTACGAATGTGAATTTGAGCAAAAAATTATTGAATCCACGCGAGATAGCTTTATCACGTAGCCACGTGCCTGAATGTGGGGTTGCGGACTTATCAGTACCGTTTTAAATTGAAATATTACGCGAGCGGAGCCGCGGGTTTGAGTTAGTATCTTACATAATTAATTGTGTTATGATTCTCCCAGGTTTGATAAACTACATTTTCTTGAAGATAAACCTTCATATGTACGCGTATTTCGAAAAGTGGAAGAATGCTCCGGTGTTTTTCGTATTTTTTTTTGCTTCTAGCCCACGAGGTGGGGCGATGATAAATAACTATTGGTCACAGGAAGAAACTCCTTTCGATAACAGTATCGTCCCAACGAAAATCTCTTTCTATCTAAATGTGTCTTCTTGTTTATCGTCACATTGAAAAGTCTGCCAATTAAAACTTGGCATTGAACATTCATTACCCGAGATTCAGACTTGACCGCATTTTTTATTAATCATCTTTCAGTGTATACAAATATTCAGCTCGAATCAACTAGCAACTGTAGGGACCTCTCATTAAACTGTGCGTTGTTTTGAACCGAAATTGATGGCCCGCCATCAACGGTCTCGGCTGTTGTGGCCGAAAACGTAAATCAATCAAACGCAAGGCCTGCTCGATGTCATAGACCTGCTGACCGTTAACAGTTCTGCATTTGGCATTTTCCATATGTACGATCCAAATAAATAACTCATAAGTATCCATTATGGCTCCAACAAATTACTGTTTCATCATCCCTTCCGCTAGAGGGAACCATATATCAAACGACCATTTTGATGAACTTTTGATGAAATAGTGCATTGGAGTATATGCAGACACTTAATTGCTGCCCTAAAACTTGTCGAAGATAGATGCAGCTGGAAAAATGATTTCATTAATTAACTGACTGCAATACGACATTTTAGTTCATTTGGAGGTTCTGATTGATAGTAAAGTCGAAGTCATGATATATTATACATAGTGTTTCGATGACGTTGTTAGCCTATGTCCAAAAATTCTTGGTCTCGCAGATAATTTGAATCATCCGCAGCTATTTTCATGAAAACTCATTTCCAAAAATGAAAAATTTTTGAGAAACTGAAAAAGTTGTCATTCAGACACGGTCATTCAGAGAATATTAATCATTGTTCGTCAAAGACTCAATAAAATAAAGTTCTGAAAATCGGGAGGAAGTGTTATATCACCACGCGATCTCTTTGGATGAAATAAATTTTTTTCCTGTTATACCGGTAGTCACTTAGTTATTTCGGATTGAGCAGATTACAATTCAATACCATTTTGCTGCGGACAATTATTCATCGTTTTGTTAACAATTGACGTTTTCAGAAATCATTACAGGTTAGGAAATCAGAAATTCATCACATCCGTAATAGGTATATGACGCATACAGATCTGAAATAAAATATTGGAAACTTAGGAATCTCAATGTTAAATTTGGAATGATCGAAATCTCATTGCGATTCGATAACAAATAAGGGACTAGACTGCTGGAATGGCAAATCTCGGCAGGAGTGATACGCCATACTCCATACTCGGCCATACCTGGCTCGCCGAATGCCCCGAATCGACCCGACCGACCAGCCACAACTCGGAAATTCTGACGGTGCTTACAACTCGAGGCAGAGATCCCCGAGATTTGCCATTCCAACAGTCCAGTCCCTTATTCGTTATCGAATCGCAATGAGGTTTCGATTATTCCATTGTTCTACTAGACTCGGAGCTCATTCGAATGTAACATTGAGATTCGTATGTTTCCATTATTTTTTTTCTGGTTTTATTCCAGATCTATATACTTCAAGGATGGTGGATATCATGTTGATACACATGACTTCGGTGGTATGACAAAAGTAAAATAATGTAAGAGGTAATCGAACATATTTTTCTCTTTCAAAAGCTAGTTTTTCAGAAAAAGAACCATATTTTGTTTCCGAATATGATGAATCTTTACGTAGAAACACCGAATTAAATCTAGGCACACATAAGTTGTCAAAAAACAAATCCATTTTATCAAGAATATTGAGAGATATCAGAGTTGTAACCAGATTACGTAGGTACTAAATACATATTTATGTTACTAGCAAAAATATCTGATTCTATAGGTATCCTGAATAATAGGAATAAGTCGAGTGACTAAAATTCATATTGAAATTAATAATTATGAGCATCTGGATCGGATGTTGTTGCTTTTCGACTTTTCTTCGGGGTATTTTAGAATTGATGTTTTACCATTGCGTTTTACTATTGTAGCACATTTTTCATGGTGGATTATTCGATAAAGATTCAAGACATATAGGATCATGAAAAAATTCAAATAAAGCAAGTTTTTTTTTCTGGACCACCTATAAAACCATAAATAGCTCGTTTTCATGGAATCGGAAGTAACATATACTAGCACTTGACCCTGATATTTTTCTGGTGATATTGATTATTTTTGTTGATGAGATATCAAAGAACAATTCATTTTCGTGCGATGATTTCATATTCATTTTTCACACAGACGCAAATTAATTCATAATTCAAGAAAAATAGACTGTGAAACAAACGCATTGAAAAAAACATTTTCGTGGTAAATACTTGATGACTAAACCTTTGTGAATTTCCCTGTGATGTAGTGTCAACAATTCATTCCTAAATTTGGCAGAAAAAGAATAAAACTTTCTGCGGCAAGAATTGAGTGATATGGAAATGATATAGATGCATGAAGTTACGGAAATCCGTCGAGGAACAAAACCATAAACTGCTTTTTCATCGACGTTTCA
This sequence comes from Hippodamia convergens, assembly GCA_038502775.1. Lineage (NCBI taxonomy): Eukaryota > Metazoa > Arthropoda > Insecta > Coleoptera > Coccinellidae > Hippodamia > Hippodamia convergens. Next base: position 34,699,711 of record CM076609.1, read on the forward strand.
GCGCCTTCATTGGACCAGCCTCAGGCTAAAATAAAAACAATTCATAAACAGTATTGTTTTGAAGATTACACCAATGCAAACATAAATAAAAATAAATAAAATCACAAATAAATAAATAAGATGAACAGATATGAAGCAATATTAAAATATGTACAATGGACTGAATGGATTATGAAATTACCAAATCGGCAATCAATTTGTCATAAAAAAATTAATGAAATCTATACAATTATTATGAATGAGAATGTCAGTGTGTTTGTCCTCTATGGACTTAGGAACTAGATGACCGATTTTGATGAAACTTTAGGGTTCATTTCTATATCGCGAACAAATGAGAAAAAATATCGAGTTTTCATGAAAAAGTCGGTAATCAACCCATTTTTTCAGGATTTTACTGCCGACTCTGGGTAAACTATAAGAGATTGAGAAACATGGTCAGAGACAATTTTGTAGTGCTTAAAAAGTTCTATGAAAAAGACCTTGATGACATATGTCTAACTGCTAACGACAACCCACGATAACCATTTTTAACATTTTCAGTTCAGTACAAAATAATGTTCAATTTGAAGAGGGCTCCCGACTGGCATGGAATGAATTCTTATGAAAATTAATGTAATTGTTATCTGCGGCATTTATTCCTGATGAAAAATGATTTTTACAATATAGTTTTCTAATTGATTCATCAAAAGTTACCGAAGTTGAACGAATGCGAGATCGATTTGTCACGGAGTCACGTGTCTGCCTCACCTTCGATACGAGTTTATGAATGTAGGGTTTCGGACCTATCAGTACCGTTTTAAATTGAAATATTATGCGATTTTAACAAAAATAATCATCACCACTAATTGCGCACTATCAATTTGGCCAAATCAATTGTGCCTACAAATAGGCATATACAATTGATATTCAAATATTTGAATGAACATTTATTGAATTGAAACCAATAAAATAAAATAGAAAAAAACTTGAATCCTGGTACTTGCGTCTTGCGGTATTGGAGTGTTGTATTGCTGAGCCTGAGTAGATGTTCTGCTTCGGAATTTCTGATCAGGCCGGAGGGGAATCTATCCTATCAGCAAAGAGGATGGTTTTTACAGAATTTGGGCAAGTACAACGGTACGAAGCCAGAGTTTTTGTCAGTATTATATCAAGGTTAATCCCCAAAACTTGGGTATATCAACCACAGGTCACACTTTCTACGTCGATATGAAATTCTCGAACGAGATCCCTTTTTGACCCTTCGTTAGGCATGCGGTGTTTCCTAACGCGTTTAAGCGCGTGGATCACATAATATATGTAATCCATAATTATTTCTCATGAAATTAGATATTGGGTCACTAATAATCTCGCTAATAATCGGCTAAAATAACAATTCACCTTTTTTGAGATCCCTGCTTCAATATTGAATCATTATCTCATCAAAATTTCCAATAATTCTCACTATGGAAATCATAAATCAAAAGTATAACTTTTTTCATAGGTTTATGCACTTATTGACAGTTTCAGTTCAAATATTTTTGAAAAAAGACATATGGTGTTTTTTTCGATTGTCTAAAGAGGACATGCAAATTTCTACTGGATGTTCTTTGCAAGTATCCATTTACATAATTTTGAATCAATTTTAAGATTCGGAATCATTTTCTGGGGTAGTAGCTCAAAAAAAAATGAGTTTTTGTATGAATCAATTTAAGAAATTGGTTAAGGAAATATTGGTAAAATTGGAACCGTACACAATGTGGGATTATTTCAGTTGTGATAATCTAGTTTAGTTTGCTTATTTTTGTTTTGATGTCATTTCATTTTTTATATTGATATACTAGTGAAAAATTTTAAATAAAGAAAAATTATCTATCTATCTATCTATCTACATTTCATGAAAATTTTCTTTGTCTGATTAAATTTCATCGTCCTGAAAAATCATGTGGTGGGGGTGATATCTGTTCTGGGTCTGTGGTTAAGCAGGTTACATTTTGCTTTACCTCTTCATAAGGCTAGTAAGTCCCCAAGCAAATTTCTCAATGAAATCAGTATTATTATTAGGTCTTTATTGAAGTAAACAAAAATACAGATAATATACATCATTGAACGAAAATAAAAAAAGGGCGAGGTTCAGTTCATTTCCAGCGAAGTGTCTGCTCTTTTACATAACCCAGGAAAAACAAAATATTCACAAAAAAATATATCCACATACCTATAAACCCATACAAAACAAAACCAATACAATTTCCGTTATGAAATAGAAATCTCGCAGCCCAACGAAAAAAAAAAAAAAATATATTGTCATTAGCTTAATTTTCAGAAAAGGAAAGAAAAGATTGTGATGATTTAAGGTTTTCACCAAATTTTTACCCTGAATCGACTCCGTGAACTGATCTCCAAAATCTCATAAGGCAGTTTGTTCAAAAGACTCACAATCTGGCACGAAAAGGAACGCTTAAAGAGTTGCAATGAATGTTTCGTCATCGATAGTCTCTCTTGATATTGTGGACGTCAGATCTGAAAGTTATTTTGTTATAAAGGTAGACTGTAGACTGAAAATCTATTTTTTAGGATATCTCGAAAGAAACAGATCGCGTGTAAATATCTGCGTTCACTCATATTCAGCCACCCATTTAACCTGAGATAATGACTAATATGCTCGTATTTTCTCACACCAAATATCAGTCTCAGGCAGGAATTTTTCAATATCTGCACACGCTCTTCATCGCTTTTTAACAAACATGAGCCATATATTGTGTCACAGTAATTGAGCTATGATAAGATCAATGAATCACACCATGGACTTGAGTTGACGCGACAAAATAGCTCTATTTTGATGAATTAGTTCAAGATTAATGAACCGTGAATTTCAAGTCCTGGTCAATTGTTAGCCCCAAACTCCTTATATTTTTTCGAAATATAATTTCTTCACCATTTATTCTGATGCAATTTTTGTAATTATCCTCAAAATCGTATCTCCTACTACCTAATACCTCAAATGCCGACTTAGATACATTCAACCTCATGCATTGATGTTTAGAGAAATCTGAGATAGTGTTGAGATCAGTGGCGTATCTTACACCCCCGCAGACGGGGGCCCAGGCGTTGGGGGGTCCGGGCGTTATGGGGGTCTGGTCTTCGAGAGAAAATTCAAATGATTTTATCGTTAAAGAATATGAACATGACCTCAGTTCTAACTTTAACTTCCGAATAAACTCTTTTAGAATTGCATTGAAATCAGAGATTCAGAAAAGATCATCAATACGACAGTTAGCTGATCTCCTGATTCTAGAAAACTTTTCGATTGCAACTAGTTTTCCGGATCTCTGTACTGCTTTAATGTCATTTTCATATAACCTGTTACTGTAGCAAGTGCAGAGTGATCAGGGATCGATTTAAAAGTTAAAGTTAATAAAGAATCATTTGAGAAGTACAATGACCTAAAAAAGACTTAGCGGGCCCAGTTTGTTGAGAATCCATAGTAATATTATAAATGTGAATGTCCGTGTGTTTGTTTTTCCTCCATGGACTCAGGAACCAGATGACCGATTTTGATGAAACTCTCACTATATGGTAGAGATTTTTTTTTTTGGAGGTTTTAGTGTAGGGTTTATCCTTATATAACGAAGAAATAAGAAAAAATATCGATTTTTCATGAAAAATCCCGGTACTTTTCGGCTTTTACGGGCGACGCTGCGTAACCTATAAGAAATAGAGAAACATGGTCAGAGACAATTTTGTAGTGCTGGAAAAAATCTAAAAGAGAGTCCGCGATGGCATATGTCTAACTGCCGAAGACAACCCACGATAGCCATTTTTAACATTTTTAATTCTATCCAAAATAATAGTCAATTTGAAGAGGGCTTTTGACTGGCATGGAATGCATGAATATAAAAATGAATGTGACTGTTATCTGCGGCATTTATTCTTGATGAAAAATGCTTTTTACAGTATAGTTTTCTAATGGATACTTTGAATGTTACAGTAGGTTGAACGAGTGTGAATTTGAGCAAGAAATTATTGAATTCACGCGACATGTACATACAGGGTGGCCATTTGAAAACGAAACAGACGAGATTACAGACGAAATAAATTTTTTCGATAGAAATGCTCGGACAGGTCGATTTCTGTTTCGAGGGGGACAACTTAAGATGTAGGTTACGGACGCATAGCGCTTCAACCCTTGCTACTACAACCCTCACCCCCAATTTTTGAATAGGGAAGATGGGCTGAGTGATACCTCATTTGAAAGGTTTTTCACAAAAAAACACTACAAGTGCCATGAAAACACCACTTCCTTTTCAAATGCTTAGTCAAGAATATTTCGAGAACTAATGCATAAAATGAAAAAACAATTACTGTGCTGAAATCAGTATAAAAGTACCTTTCAAATGAGGTATCACTCACCCCATCTTCCCTATTCAAAAATTGGGGGTGAGGGTTGTAGTAGCAAGGGTTGAAGCGCTATGCGTCCGTAACCTACATCTTAAGTTGTCCCCCTCGAAACAGAAATCGACCTGTCCGAGCATTTCTATCGAAAAAATTTATTTCGTCTGTAATCTCGTCTGTTTCGTTTTCAAATGGCCACCCTGTATGTATACACGAGCTGTCTCTCCTTCGATACGAGGTTAGGAATGTGGGGTTGCGGACCTATTAGTACCGTTTTAAATTGAAATATAACGCGAGCGGAGCCGCAGGTATGAGCTTGTTGAGAATAAACGAGCCAGTAATATGGACCTTCACGAAGTTATAGATGTATTTCTCCATTTCAGTATCGTATTGAGTTCATTACAGTACTGAAAGTAGTGCTGTAATAAATTTTTCAATGAATAGGCATGCCCGTATGAGAGGGCCCGTAAACTAATTCTGCGGGGGGGCCCGGTCGAAATTCGTTACGCTACTGGTTGAGATCATAATTGATTGCTGCGATTGCCTGGTCGTATTCCGATAGAAAAAGGACAAATACAACTGCATATGATCTGCATGATAATGAAATGAACATGACAGGAAACACTGCGAGAACTGGCTAAGGTATATGATATACAGAAGGGGGTCCAAAAGGAAACCCTGTGGAACTCCTTCATTGAGTTCCAGAAAAGAGGAAATAGCTTCATTAATAAGAACTGCTTGGGATCTCTCACCAATAAAGTTCCCTATTAGTCTTCTATTGTCCGGTGAAGAATAGCATCTAGAATTTCACGATTCAGACTATCAAACGCTCTTGAATAATCTAGAAGGATCAAGGCAGTTGTTTTACCTTAATCAGCAACATGGAAAGTGTCATAAGTAATTTTAGACAGAGCCGTCATGCGCTTCGGGGTCTGGCACCTTGTTCATAGGTATGACCTTAGCAGAAGGCTAAGGTCCTACCCGTGAACTCTTGTGGAAAGACAGACTTTTTATACAAAAGTTGACAACGTGTGTAATAAAGGAAGAGTAGCATTTTATGGTTTTGTTCCTCGACTGATCTTAACTTCATATAGTACAAGCTCAAACCCGCGGCTCCGCTCGCGTAACATTTCAATTCAAAATGGTTCTGATAGGTCCGCAACCCCACATTCATAACCTCGTATCGAAGGAGAGGCAGGCACTTGACTACGTGACAAAGCTTTCTCGAGTAGATTCAATAATTTCTTACTCAAATTCACATTCATTCAACCTGCGATAACTTTTGAAGTATCCCTTTGAAAACTATACTGTAAAAAGGATTTTCCATCAGGAATAAATGCTGCAGATAACCATAACATTCATTTTCATATGAATTCATTCCATGTCAGTCGGGAGCCCTCTACAAATTGAACATTATTTTCAATTGAACTGAAAATGTTAAAAATGGTTATGGTAGGTTGTCCTCAGCAGCAGACTTTTATTTAGAACTTTTTGAGCACAACAAATTTGTCTAACCATGTTTCTCTATCTCTTATAGTTAACCTGAAAAAACCCGCTTAATTACCGACATGAAAACTCAATATTTTTTCTCATTTCGTCGTGATATCGGAATGAACCCTGCATGAAAATCCCCCAAAATAAATTCTCAACATTATAGTGACAGTTTCATCAAAATCGGCCATCTGGTTCCTGAGTGCATAGAGGACAAACAAACATACGGACATGCACATTTATAATATTATAGTATGGTATAGAAGTATAGATTTCGGATAGATGTTACCATCTTAGATATAGATACATTTATGTGAATTTTAAAGCAGACTCCAGGAATGAATTGAAATTCCTGAAAAATATTTATATGATAAGAAAAAGCCCAATGAGAACTCGGAGTGAAGAGAAAATAATACAACCACCATTTAAAATGCTGAGAAAGCGAGTATAATTCCCAGACTCGTAGATTTCCCCAATTTAATTTGGGTAGGGAGGGGTTGAGCGATGAATCTATGAAAGGCCGAGAAGTTGTCTTCTTCCGTATTCATCTCATGATGGGAATCTCCAGTTCCGCCTGATGAGGCAGCCTACTTTCTCGCTCAAAATCAGCAACAGCTTCGTTTCTGCAGCAGGAATACGAAATGGTAGCATATCTCATATTCGGATGGCGACGGAACTGAAAACAATAGCGCTGTCTTTGACAGGTAAGCGCTCCTGAGCATACAAAGCGAATCGCTCGAATATTTCATAGGAATTTATTGTTACCAGATTACATACCGACCCCGGAATTTTTTAAATTATGTCCGCCCCCGTTTGATTAAATACTATATTTCACACACGGCTTTGTTGCGAAGTTCTGAATGGTCGCTCTGCAGTGATTAGGAGAGGCCTATTTTCCTCCAACGAGGCGTGTACATATATCGCGCTAGATGTAAGGAATTCGAAACGTTTAATTGCCGATGAGGAGAATAATGGAGTGACGCTAAGGGAGGCAGCATAGAGGCGGTGAACATTAATATGTGTAAGTTTGTCACATATTGATTGCGTTTAATTAGCGGAGCTTGATTTGGTGCGCCTATGGTGAAAATGAGTTCGAAATTCGGAATTGTCTGAAATTAGAGAGACAGGATGTTGCAGATTGTTTTGGAAAAAGTAAAAATCTCTTGCATGATTGTCATAACTCCAGAATTTCCTAGTTAATTCGACCCCTTATACTTTCATAAGGTTCTTCAGAAATCATTTTTCCGAATTTACTAATGAACGACCTCAACACTGAAAAGAAACTTAATCGATAAAATAAATAATATACAAAAGGATGTTTACATATTCTGTTGACACCCTGTATAAAATGAATATCGGATCAGTTGAATCTCCTCTGCAATAATAAGTACAAATAATATCGAATTGCATGATTCGAGGTCGAATTTTTCATACAAATAAATAAATTGAATTTTTCAATCCTATAGGGCTCAGATTCAATTCATTCGATGAACGGGAAAATTGGTAAGAGTTTCATTACATTAATATTCATAATAAGTTGCATTTGGTAACTTCCAACATTTTTCAGGACAGAAAGATAGGTAATAATAATAATAATAGTTTATTGAATAAACATTAATTGCAAATAAATAGTTTCATTAATTGCAAAGGCTCTGAAGGCAATTTAAAATAAAAACCTAAGAGAAATTTTGAATTAAAGTTATTCAAAGGAAGAAAAATCAATTAAAAAAAATGAGGATTAAAAAATATGGATATACTTACACCGGAAAATACAGTAACGAGAGGAAAACTAGCATAACTGCTTTGGTGATCTTGAATGTTAGGTTGAATACGTACTTTCAAATAGGAATATCATAGATAAGTATGTCAAAATCAGAACAAAAACAACTGTGCATTATCTATCAAGGATTAATGATTCATTGAAGATACTTTCTCCCTTAACTATGTAGTGATGAGTTTTTCTGTTATATTTTCCAGTTCTCTGGGAATTATTCTGTAAATTCGTGGAGTTAAGTTTGTGAAACATCTCTGTCTCATACGTCTTTCCGCTCTAGGAGTGAATATAAAGTTTTCACATCTAGTTTCATAGCTACATTCGGATGTTCTCATATGATTTTTACCGAAATTTTGTTTCATGAACAACTGATGAGTGGGCTCATTTTGGAAATACCATACTCATAAGAGCCGAATTTTAAATATTTAGTCCTTTTCAAAAATATTGCGAGTTAATTCAGTTCAAAATGCTGCTTTATGATGGCAAAATCATTCTCAGTTTTGAATTTCAATTTTTGCCAAGTTTCGTCTTCGTAGAGTATAGAGGTGTCGTCTGCGAAACTAATGATTTCACCATTCTTTTTCATCATCAATAGGTAATTATATAATTTAATTATAAAGTTTATGTCATCAGCAAATGTTACAGTCTTACAATGCATTCTTCTATATTATATAAGAAGCAAGGGGCCTAGTATACTACGCTGTGGTAAACCAGTTGTTGTAAATACATCTTCATAGGTAAATGTTTCATCTCTAACCCCTCAAAATGACTCTCTGCTTCCTAACTGTTAAGTACCTGTGGATTAACTTCAACTGGTTGTCCCTAATACCGCAGTTCTCTAATATTTCCAACAATTTTACGGTCCACACAATCAAATGCCTTTGACAGATCTAAAAAGAGGCCAATTGGGATTCCTCCTTGTTCAAGTGCCATACTGATTTCATCAGTGAGCTCGAAGATAGCAGTTTCTATATTTCTATTTTTTAAAAAGTCGTGCTGGCATTTTGGAAATATATTAAATTAGTGGAGAGTCTGTTGTAAAGTATCCTTTCAATAATTTTGGGAAAACATGTAAGAACGCTCATAGGCCTATAATTATTTGGATCATCAATATTTCCCTTTTTATGAAGAGGTTTGATTGTGGCTATCTTTAAGTTGCCAGGAAAGACGCCCTTTTTGAAGGAACTATTCATTATGTGGGTGAGAGATTGAACTATTAGATCAATGGATGACTTTATGACTCTAACAGGGATCTCATCATGACCATATGACATCTTATTTTTGAAAAAACACATGACACATATTAACTTCTCTTGAGAGATTTCGCACATATAGAAAGAGTTGCCAAGTTTATAAACATATCGTCTAATACTCGTTGCAGAAAGCAATTTCAACACTCATGCGTCCGAAAATTGGCTCCTTCTTCTCTCGTTTTCGAATTTTGCATTCGTATTGGAATAGGAGCCCATTCTACAACTTGTTTTAGAATATGTTTGTATCCCAAATTCTCTGAATAAAATAAAAATATATTATTTCAGTATCGAACAAAATAACCAAATCCAACGTTATCTAAGTAGTTTGTATTGAACTCCACGAAGTATGAAGGGGCATAAAGAAAGTTTCATTGTGATCCATCCCCATTCTCCATCAAACTGTGTTGGCGTGGAGACTTACGATGATCACTACGTTGTACAACAAAAGAACAAATATCAACTAGACAACCGTGTACTTCTCCTAAAGGTAATGACTGAACAGAAAAGGTCCTCTAGAGCCTGCATTAATTCGAGAACAAAGCTCTCTATGGATATTACACCGAGATATTGACACGGTTTGTGATCCGGGAATTATGCCAAGAGGCGAAATCACTGTTTGCTTCGTCTGGATCGAGACTGTTCTGAATATGCAATAGGATGGTTCTGAAAAACTTGACTTTGCATATCGATGCATTGAAATCTACGTACGAGTACTTCAGCGCATCCCTTCGGCTTGTTGAGAGAGGAAGTTTCATGCTTCTAATATCCAGAGTTTAAATTTCAAACAACCATTCACATAAAGCGGTCATTTTTTCAATATCTTAGGTCTCATGGAGCAAATTGAAATTATTTCGTACATTGGAATATTGAGCAGATTGTGTTTCAGAATGTATATCTGAGTGAAACTTTCGAATAAGAGATATACATGTAGGCAACAGAAATATTACATTCTTTCAATTCAAATGCAGAATGTGTAGTTATGTGATTGTTTTCTATCGAATATATCTAGTTCCTTCCAAGGCTCAATGTATAGATACAACATTGATTTTTCCGATAAAATAAGTACATCAGTTACGAATGCAACAGAACAAAACAAAACTTATTTTATTGGCAGGAATAAGCAGAGTTATTTAAAATATTACCCACCACTTGAGCTTCTCATTGGCAGTTCTCGCTAGGATATTATCGACACAACTATCTGCCCGATGAATTTCAAATGAACCTTAATGAAATAATGTTAAACCATGCATGTTTTCACTGCATACATAATTTGTTTCGTGAAAACGATTCATATAATTTTGCATGTTTTATATCGAATTTTTTCCTCTACGTTGCCATGAAGTTCATTACTATTCTCGTGGGAAACTATCAGTTCAATTTAAAATTATGAAATGGAGCTCTAAGCTTCTATTGGGTCCCGAAGAGTCGAGATCGTCATATCATATTCTTTGTACCAGGGACGGGCCGAAGCCAAATTTTTGGGGGGGGGAAATCCATCGAAAATTTTCCGACTGTACATTGGATTAACAAAAAACTTTTATACATAATATGGTGTGATACTTGTTTCGGTAAAAAAATTCAAAGTGATGAATCTCAACAGAGTGAGGAGTAATTAACTTTTTTTTCATCAACCGAACATTCAATTAAGTACCTAAATTTTATGGAGTCTGTTTTTTCGTGAAGAGTATCTCGATGTTACTTGAAACTTTGAGAAACACTACTTATGCCAGTTTTTTGTAAACTGTTTTTGGGTCAACGATAAATGTTCTGAATTTTTTAATTTGAATTGTTTGTTTCTTCAGTTTTGTAGCTTTTCTTTATTCCATGGAATCTGGGAGCGAAGGCAAGGCTCATTTCCATCAGAGGAAATTTTTTTTCTGAAAAATCTACTCTTTTTAATCTGTGAAAGTAGTAAACATTGGAAATGAGCAGTCTCAATACGATGAATCTCATCAAAGTGGTGAGAAATTAACGTTGATTTTCCAACTAAACAATATTCAATTATGAGAGGTTTTTTATTTTATGAAATCATTTTTTTTTGTGAGAAGTACATTGAGATACAACTTCTTGTTTCATTCTTCAATTTAATTCAGATTCATTCTTTGGTGTATCTCAAATTTTCAAGCATCATAAAACAAGATATTTTCACATAAAATGAAGAATTATACAGGATTGAATGCTGGGTAGATGAAATATCAAAGTTAATTAGTCACCACTTTGAGGAGATTCATAATATTGAAACTGCTCATTCCTAACATGGGCCCATTTCACAGAATAATAGGAACAAAATGTTCAGAAAATATATTTCGTTTGATAAAAAATGAGCCTTCCTTTTGCTTATGGATTCCATGGTATAAAGAAAAGCAACATAATTAAAAATTAAAACAGAAAATGTGTGTCAAAGTTGCAATCATCATAAATCAAGACTTGAAAAAAAACAGATTCCCAACTTAGTAGGGAAACGGTTTCGACCTAAATCAGTCATTATTGTAAAAACAATTTCGAACATAATTTCCTAATTTGAGTTGGCGATTTCGAACTCTTTGCATATATTTAGTGTTTCGAACAATTTTTGTTGTGATGGATTTGTGTTTCGTAGCTAATTTCAGTTTTTTTAGTTAAAAAAAAAGACGAATAAATTGCCCTCCGATATTCTATATTCTATGGTCACAACCCATAATTTTCTCTCATACTTGTTGACCTTTGTACATTTTCTGTTCATGTTCAGACCACATAACTCAAACTTCACTTTGAATCTTTTTCGGTTCATTTTTTAAATTCATTTACCTACACATAAATATTTTTATTCGCAAAACTATAACACAATGTACGTAATGTAATGATGCTTCTCCTTATCTGATAGAAACAGCTTAAATTTATGATACCAGATGGTTTTTTTATGACACAGTCCATGCGACGTAACTGAAGAATTTACAACTACTGAGTACCTAATTCTTGAAGCCGCATCTCTTCATTCTCTTCAAACAGTTGATTGAAAAAATATTGGGTTGAATACCATTTATTGCCGACTATACATATATTGTTAAGTACTGATTGCAAACTTGTGTTTTTCTAATTCAGATTAGTTCGAATTTCATAACTCTCTCGGAAATATGTATTCCAACTGCTCTGATATCTTATCAACTGCTTTGAACTTTTGCCAACTGCTTTGGAATTTTTTCCAACTGATTTGAAATTTTTTCAACATTTTTGAAATTTATTTCAACTGCTTTGAAATTTTTCCAACCCCTTTGAAAATTTTCCGACTGCTTTGAAAATTTGCCAACTTCGGGGGGATGATCCCCCCCCTTGGGCCCGTCCCTGCTTTGTACAACAGTTTTTTGTTGAGTATTTCCTCGCAACCATCTGAAATCATAGAGTGTAACCATCAGAAGTAGACAAAAATAGTTATTCATGATATAAGTGCAGAAGGCATTGATATTCCCAAACTAGTTCACGAAGTGGCGAGTTTTTGAATGAACTAGTTTAAGAATGAGCCTTCTGAACGAGTATCATATATTTTTTTCTCTAATTTCTCTAATTTTCATTAAAATTAATTAAATATTGCCGTAAATATCGTTTGATTTTGATTTTTGCATTGAAAAATATTGATTGGCAGAACTGTTTCATATCTCATAACATTGACAGATGTTAAATAAATCCGTGGCAGGAGGCCAACATGTCATCCATGAATATAACTGAAAACTAATAAATAATTCAATCGATAGGTACTTCAGTGTGAGATTTTTTTTATTATGTCAAAAACCAAGCGCTTTCGGTCTATATGAAGACCATCATCAGGGTTTTTCTGGAAGGGTAAATGGGATTATTACATGGGTAACGAATGAACAAAATAGAGTAATTTCCCGTCCAGGAAACCATCACAAATGCTCGAGAATAAGGGCATTACAGCAATTAACAATTGAGTATAAATAGAGACGAACATAAACAGGAACATCAAAGCTTCGCTCAAAGACGCGATTGAAGGGATCATAAACAAGTAAAATAATGTCAAATATTATAATCTCGAGAAACTCCGACAAGAAGGAAAACATCTGAACTATCAACATATTGTTAATGTTGATAACAGGATGACTTGGTACGAACAGTCATAGGCGTAGTGTACTAGAGGGAATCTCGAAATCACATCACACAATAAAATATTTCTTTTTTGATAATACTATGGAAATTAATAAAATGAAAAACTACAAAATGTACACTTAATGAGGACTTCAAAAGTTGAATCAAATTCTTGAATAACAGGGTAAAACTATTATTAAGATTCAAATTCACTTGGGTGTTAACGCAATCTAAATTTGAGTTTAATTCTCGTATTATTTCAATATATTCATATAGACCGAGAGCGCTTGGTTTTTGACATAATAAAAAAAAATCTCACACTGAAGTACCTATCGATTGAATTATTTATTATTCTCTGGTGTGCACGACCATCCTTGTTAATATAACTGAAAACAGTGCTAGAATAAAATATTCTAACATTGTTTTGTTCTACGAGATGTGGCAGAATGAACTGATTTAACACATAATTAGAGAAACTGTCTTCCGGTATGTCCGTACCGAACCAGCTCAAAACCTGAAAGCGCTATACTATGGCGTATTTCCCAAATGGATTTGCCGTCTGCCGTCTGCCGTCTGCAACGAGTGTTAGATGAAATTTTCTCTGATTCAGTCAGTTTTTTTTTAATACTCTCGAAATTCAATGAAAAATTCAGATTATACATCCTAGTGACTTTTGTATTTTATATGACAGTTGGTGTGACTGTTTCGAAAATTGACAGATTATGGAATTCGAATTGACGTTTGCTGAAAATTGACATGATCGGAAGTCAGAGTTGATAACCACAAAAGGAAAAATATAACTTAAGACAATACTCCAATGAGTTCATTACAGCTCTACGTTTAGAACTGTAATGAACTCATTACGATACCGAAATAGAGAAAAAACATTTTTTTCCCTATATTACCTACTGAATGAAAAAGAAGATCGAGCAGTGGGAACAGTTTCTTTGATCAGAAAACTTTTCCAAATAAACTATAATTGCTTATTATAAAAGTTCTAAGGTTTTTATGAACCTTCCTTCTCAAGTTGAACAGGAAGTAAGTTACACAATTTTGGGTTCGAAATATGGTAAACTCTGTCGCGAATGTGTTTTATACAGAACGGGCACCTTCAGAACTTCATAACTGATCTGCCTTTTTAGGCGAGAATGCTGTAATCGGGTGTTATTCTTCTTCAATTGATTACAGCATATATATATATATATATATATAGAGCTTTCTAAAACTGAATTGTTGACTATCCTCAGTTTCTTCAATCATAAGATTTCTTCAATAGGAGTAATTATCATTTTCAGAACAGACGTTTTATTTTTTGGATTTCACCTACTGCCACTTATTCCACCCCAGATGATAGACAACACGAACGAATCATAAACCAGACATGCTTGTCTGGAAGAATATCTCTCAGTTTAATTTACGAAGTATCCGAAAATTATAGCGATTAAGAAAAAAATACTAAAAAATTAAACTTCGAGAATTTTGAAAATTTTGTTGTTGTATTTTCTAATATTACTCAAGAACTAATGACGTTAAAAGATTTTAAAGTAACAATCGAAAGACTAGAAACCCAGGGCGAAAATTTCTTCTTTGTTTATTCTTGTATGACCATTCCTCTCCAAGTTATGGCCAGTTGAAAATTGCTCAGAAAGTTTGGATTTTATTTCGATCCTCTAATTCATTCCAATAGAGTAGATATAAATTTTTAAATACCTATATCCAACTTTAGAGAGGTGCTCCATCATGAACTTTTGCCCCAGTCAGAAAAAATCGTAGATACGGGCCTGGTAGTTGAGTGTGATCCACTGTGTCGAAGTCGAAATCTTTAGCCAGGTCACATATTTCTGGTCTTTTATTGTCCATACAGTCATATAATTCACTTGTTAGAGCAGCTATCGCATCGTTCGTTGACAAGCCCTGCATGAATCCATACTGCCTATTGGAAATTAAGTTGTACTTATCGAGAAATGTTAGTCTTGTCTTGAGTAATTTCTGGAAAATTTTAGCGAAACTTGTGAACAGCGAAATGGGTCTATAATTGTTGGTTAATCTAGGATCTCCTTTTTTCAATATAGGTGTGACCATGGATTTCTTAAAAACACTTGGACAATGATATGTTTAAAATGCTCCATTCATCAGGGCAGTTATCAGAGGAGTTATTTCTCTTGATATTTCTTCAAGATGTTCAGCTCTGATACCGTCAAATCCCGGGGATTTTCCACATTTGAGTGAGTTAATTATAGCCGAAATTTCTTTATCTTCGACTGGACTCAGAAAAAAAGAGTTCTCGTTGACGGCTTGATGAGGTCTCGCAGTGCGAGGCTTGATTATTTTTTCGGCGTAATTTTTTCCTATAATTGCGAAAAATGTATTGAATAGGTTTGCTTTTGTCTTGTCATCGCTAGTTATTGTTCCGCCTTCGCATGAAATGTCACCTGTCGAAGTGCTTTTCTCATGGGTATTGACCTCATTTACAATTTTCCATAGTTGTTTGAGCCTATTTTGGATATTTTCTATCTGACTTTGGTAATATATCTGTTTCTTTATCATTCTCTTTGTGTAAGCTCTGTAATTAAGATATACTTCTTTGTTCGATTCATTTTCAGGATCATTTTTTATATAAGGCGTTTTTCCTTTTAAAAGATATAACTAGTCAATTTGTCATCCATTCCTTCTTTTACGTTCACATCTTCTCAATTTTACTGTTGATGTATTCTTCTCTATCATAGTTCTATAATAATAATAATAATAATAATAATAATAATAATAATAATAATAATAAGCCTTTATTTTCCAACAGGTAAAAAAAAAACCCAATTACAGGAAAATATATCTCAAAAACAACCATATAATATTGAGAGAAATGAATACCAAACACAAAATAAAGATAAACCTAATCTAAGAAGGGTCGGACATACCAGATTCCTCTAAATAAGCAGCCACTACAGAGCGGGGAGAATCATTATGTATGTCACATCTGTTGGCCACCGAATTAAATTATCTGCACATGAAATTAACCGGTGACCTAAAACTGGCGTTCGTTCTACCCGCCCTGCAGTAGAACACGGTATTACTCCTTGAGCCGTCCCGAGGCACCAAAAATGAAATATGTTCCAGTAATTCAGGACAATCGATTAAGTCATGCACAATTTTGTAAAGTAACATTAATGCTTTTATATTGACCCTATGTTCTATGAGCTCAGCACCAAATCTACTGAGCAACGTAATGTTGTCACAGCCCAATGGAGGATAAACCCCATCTTCCCTCCAAACTAAATACTTATAGAACTTTCTTTGTACAGATTCAATTCTTTTTTTATGGCAATTATAAATTGGCCTCCAAATGATGCTACAATATTCAAATTTACTTCTAATAAAACTATTGAATAATACAATTAACGTATGGAAATTTTGAAATCGCCTACCATTACGAATAATGAATCCATAGGTTTTACTGACCGAAGAAATGAACTGATACAAGTGCTGTACAAAGGAACATTGACAGTCACACAACACTCCTAAATCCCTATATTCTGTTACACGTGACAAAACATGACTATCGATATGATAATTATAATTTATCATATTCTTTTTCTTTGTATAGGACATTGAATAGCACTTTGATACGTTTAATGACAGCCTATTAATTTCACACCATCTCAAGAGAGCGTCCAGTGCCTCTTGCAATCGAAGACAATCAGCAATAGAGAATACCCTACAGAAAAGCTTTAAGTCGTCAGCGAACATCAGAATAGAAATATCTGCACCATCAAGAATATCGTTAATGAAAAGAAGAAAGAGCAAAGGTCCCAAATTTGAGCCTTGGGGAATGCCAGAAGTAGCACAGAACTCAAATGAGCGAGACTGCTCGATCTCCACAAAACATACTCTATCCCTTAAGTAAGACCCCATCAGTGAGGTCAACCTATCTCCAAATCCGAATGCAAACTTTAATTTCATCAACAAAATTCCATGATCAACTTTATCAAAAGCCTTTTGAAAATCAGTGTAGATTACATCCACCTGTTCAGATTTATCCAAGGCATCAAATACCTGTTCAAAAAAACATACAAGATTAGTACAGGTAGATCTTCTAGGCATGAAACCATGTTGATTAGGTTTAATACGGTGCTTTATGAATGGAAAAATTGAATTATATATAATTATTTCAAATAGCTTAGAAAAATTTGATAGTACAGCAATCGGTCGGTAGTTTTTTATATCAGATCTCTCTCCCTTTTTAAAAATTGGTATGATTCTAGATTGTTTCCACACAGAAGGATAACTTCCCCTAATAGCAGATATATTGAAAATATGAGATAAGGGTGCAGCAAACACACCAATGCAGTCCTTCACCAAAAAGCTAGGAACTCCGTCTGGTCCAGCCGTACACTTATTCGACAGCCTTCTACACGCCTTGATTACATGCTCCTCCGCAATATTTCCTATTTCAATGAAATTGCTATCATAAACCTGTTCCGTGAATGAAGATTCTGAAGGATCCTCATACACACTAGAGAAGTGAGTAGCAAATGCGTCCACAATCTCATTAGGTCTTGCAAAAGTCTCAAAACCGTTCTGATCGTAGTGGTCAAACAATCCGCTTGTTCTTCCATATTCTCTAGGCTATAGTACCCTGACCAGTCATGTTCTTTGCTGTTCTGTCTAAGACAGTGGCGGCTTCTCGTCACATTGTTTCTGCTCATTTCAGTCCCTTGCTCAATCGGTATTCCCAATATGGTGCATTTGTGATCCGTTATACTTGTCTCAAACACTGCAGAAATGCACTCTTGGTGTACACTCTTTTATTGTGATCTCAGAAACACATGATCAATGCACGTTCTAGACGCACCTTCCACACAAGTATATTCATTAATCATGGACACGAAATTATATTCACTTAGACAATTCAGATAGTTTGAAACTACTTCTCTTTCAGCTTCAGCCTGTATGTCCAAAATAACATCAACAACAATAACCGGACGATCAGTGTTAATATTCTTTGTTTTTTCCAGGTATTCCCCGAGATGCATGATGAAAGCTTCCGCCTTTGTGGATGGAGGCCTGTAAAGAGATGTAACCAGAGTTGTGGTCTTTCCAGAAGTAAATTTAATCTCCGTTGTCCTGCAGTTATCTATCTGTGACTGAATTCTGTCCGTTCTCTAATAAAAACAACAACACACATTTTTATTGCAATTACCTTCGATGTACAACATCTGATAACCATCGATCTTGAAAAAGCCTCTAGAGTTCGATATATTGAAGGTTTCCGCAAAGACAATTAGGTCATAGTCAACTGTTGTCCTACTCAGGAATACATTGAGTTCATCAAAATTTTTTCAGATACTTCTTATATTCAAATGAAAAATTCTCAAAAAACGTCTGCCTGTCTTTTTATCAATTATGCCGTTATTCAGATCTATTAAGTTGTTAAATTCAATGGTGTTCACTGGGCTGTAATCATAGTACCTAATGAAATCATCCATAATAAAAAAGAAAGTTCCCCAAAAAAAAAAGGAAAAAAAAACAACTACAAATCAACAGCAACGAACACAAAAACTCACACAAATACTGGCAGACAAGAGTCTACCTATTTATTCTGGCGATAACTCCTTGTTCTTTCTTTCACAAAATCAGTTGCCGGTTTCACGGTCTTTCCGGAGTAGCCTTCCGTGGGGGTATTGGAGGGGCTCCCCTTCTTTGGCTCCTTAAAAGATTTTTGAGTTTCTTGTGTTCCCCCTGTTCCCTGGATATGATGTTTCGTGTTAAATTCCTCAATGATTCGGGTTGTTGGTGCGTTTCTCTTCTTATGATCTTCTGAACTATGTTCCGCCTGCAGTTCCCTGACCGTGTAGGGTTTACCGTTGACATACAATTTATTCCCTCTGATGTGAGACCGTTGGGATTCTCCCTAGCCTTAACTAAATACTCTCTCAAAATTTTTTATTCGCCTCTCTGTTCAATCGTTAGATCAGGTGAGATTGCTATTCCAGTACCTTTCGATTTCTTACCCTGTTTAAATAACTTCAACTTTTTCAGGTATGATACGAACTCTATCTTGACCGGAGACTTTTCAGATTTGTTCAGGCGGTACAAGTTATTCAGATCTCCTTCCAGATTTTCAACATCCAGAAATTTTTCGTAACTGTTGAAACTAAAATATCATTAGAGTTTTTCAGCCCGGACAACAAGAGGTTATTTTTCCTTGAGTTCGTTTCCATCATTTCTACCCTTCTTTTGAGTAGCTGATTTTCATCTTCGAGGGTTTGATTCCTTTTATTGAGTTCTTCTATTTTCAGTTGAAGCCTTGCTTCACTGGTTTCAACGGCAGATTTCATTTCAGTTATATTTCTACAAATTTCTTCTTGTACGCTTTTTATCGCCTCCAATTGTTCCGATGCCATACTCGGTTGTTTTATGAAATTTTACGAGATCGGAATTCTGGTGTGTGGCCTGCTTCAGACAATGTGCAGGTCAAGAGTTGTTATCTTTCAGCTGGATCAATGATAAATGACTGTAAACAAAAATTATTTTCTACCTATATATTTACAAGATCTGAACTTTCTCAACAGTATACATTTGACAAAAATGATTTAATTTAGTGTTAATTTAATTATGTATCATTATTATTCCATCGCTAATAACCCTTGTGGTTGAAGCGAATTTAATAAATAAATAAATAAATCAAGGACTCTCTCAACAACTGTGATTGGTGTAAAGTGTATCTAGGTAGTACACTGTGTCTGTGTGGATTAATTTCCAAAGCTTTCTAACCTCAAACACACACAAAAATCGAATTTCACAGCGGACGAGCTTCCACACATACGTATCAACTCGAATATCAACATATAAATGTTATGTATATTGTAAATGTATTTCAAATGATTCTGAGAATTCTTCTTTTCTGAATAAATAATTTTGGATGTAGTGATGTTTTCATCAGGTCATGATTATTTTGATTATCTAAATTAACTGGCAATAAAAAAAAATTCCTCTAATCAATATTCACAAACAAAGTAATAAGGACATTTCCTAAACCAATCAACCAACCTCAAACTTCCCACACCAATATTCTCTACGAACATAAATAAAGAGGGTGCTACCCGAATTAATCGATAATACAAGTCTCGTATAGAAACCCAGACCCTCTACCAATTGTTACAGACAAGAAGTGTCCTACCCGTGATCTCACTAATCACCATTTCTACCCTTACACTTCGGACCCCTCATTCAGTTCCTTCACCATGGGTAGGGGAGGAAGTGGCCACAAAAATTGCCTCGTTGATGACTCAGAAACTTGGAAATTTCTGAATGAGATTTTTTTGCAAATAGATCATCATTCACAATGCCTTCACTCATAGCATGTTCAAAAACAGAAGGCTAGACACACCTTTTGCTTGTTGGAGTCAAATCAACTCACGCCCATTCTTCATGAGCGGTAGCATCTGCATTTAATGGTTCTGCTCTGTATAGGAAAAATGGCATCCATTGAAAAACTCGAACGTTCCATCGAACATTGTCACTCCTAATGCATTAAAAACCCTCACAAATTGCGTCCTTTTATCTTTCATAATATTTACATTTTAGTTCAAAATTTTATGAAATATGAAATTTTCCCAGAAATTAAAAGATGATGACAAACAAGATTTTCGGGAAATTGAAACTTCTATCAAATAGGAAGAAAAGTTATTCATTATACTAGTGCAGAACGTATTGATATTCTACCAAGAGTTCAAAATATAAAAACGGGCCACAAAGTGGCAGGTTTTTGAATGAACGAGTGTTAGAATAAGGCTTCTTTCTGTACGAGTATTATATGTTTTCTCAAATTCACCGAATTGTTATTGCAATTGATGAAATATTTCCATAAATATCGTTTAGTGATTTTTACATCGAAAAATGTTGTTTAGGGGAACCCTCTCCTATATCGCCAATTTGACTGTTAATAGATGAATCCACAACATAACATAAAGTCCCTCATGAACAATGTGAGCTTTAAAACGATTTTAGATGTTGTTTACAATGTATTATTATTATTATATATATGCCCAGGTTACTGATTCGTATAGATGCCAATCAGCACACTTGTTGAGACATGGTGACTTTCATGAATATAATACAAGAGGCAGAGAAAACTTCAACTTACTCGTGCCAGCGCATAAGTATATGAAGACCGCGCTAGTTATACAGGGTGTCCCACCGGAAGTGCCCATTAGAAGTTTATGGGGAAATAATAATTCGATCAATTTCAAATTTTGTGTGAAGATATAAGCGGAGGAGACCTTCATTTATGATATATTTTCAAATATCAATGACTTCCGGTTTCACCGGAAATGGTATCAACTTTCTTATTTCAAATGGAACACCCTGTATATTATGACTTTTTTGGATTGATCTTCGAATGCCATAATCATTTTATGTATCTTTCACTATAGCTATCTAGAGCCGCTTTCGAGTTATTCACTGTTGTCCAAAAAAAATTACAAATTGAGGCTTGTAGAACACCGAGAATTTACTGAAACGGCAACGCATATTCTCACATCTGTTTTTTGAAATGGGTTACCGAAAAGATATTCTACGTCACTCCGTAGAAAACATAACGTTTTGGATATACTGGATGGTAAAATGAGAGTCCCAAAGTTGGAATTCGAAAAAAGCCGAAAATTCGATTTTTTCAAATGGGAAGAGTATTTTTTTTTTACTTACATATCAATTTGTAAGGAGAAAATAAGTGGAGTCTTTCCAGGGTTCCCTATATCTAAAATGTACCATTCTCGAGATATTCAGGAATAAGTGTCAGCTACGAGCATAATATAACTGAATAATGATCTATGTTCGCTATTTCATGAATACCTCTGTGACATTATTCAAAATACTTTTTTATGCTTCTGTTGTTGACATTTTACAAAATGTAGTTCATTGTTCAAAGTGAATGACCATCACTAAAGATTATTGAGTTACTAGACCCTCTAGACTCATTGAGGTTAAAATACACTGGGTAAGATATGTATGAATCGGGTCCAGAACAACTGTTCGATTTATCGATGTTCGAATTATCGAGAGTTCTCTGTATGAATAAGTTCTTGAAATTGTTATAATAATTCTCTAATATGTGAAAAAATTTTTGAAATGTTCTCAATTTCATAATTATTGTATTATAGTTGATTTTACAAACATTTCAAATAAAAATATAAAGAATCCAAATCGTATTTCATTTGATTCAAAACAATGTGTAGAGGGAAAATATAATCCTGATCAAAAAACGGAGCTCTGCTTTTGTTTTGTCGATCAGGATGTATCTCTAAAAGCTCGACAAAGAATATTCATTTTAATTTAAATTTATGAAAAGTATAATTCTTATTTCACGCCTATTAAAATAGTTTCTCTATTTCAGTATCGTAATGGGTTCATTACAGTTCTAAAAGTAGTGCTGTAATGAAACTCATTACAGCATTGTTTTCAGTTATATGTTTCGTTTTATGGTTGTCAGTACTGACCTCCGATCCGATTAAGTTTCGAATCAAAACAATTCAAATTCCGTGATCTGTCAAATTTCGTATGTCACACCAACTGCCAAGATACAAAACAAAAGTCACTAATTTGAATTTTCGTTTGAATTTCGAGATTATTCCACAAAAATTGACTGAAATAGAGAAAATACCGTCTAAAACTCGTTGCAGAAGGCAATTCCAACACTCATGCTATCGAAAACTCGCTCCTTCGTCGCTCGTTTTCGAACTTCGCATTCGTGTTGGAATAGGAGCTCATTCTGCAACTTGTTTTAGAATATACTATTCTCTATTTCAGTATCGTAATGAGTTCATTACAGTACTGAAAGTAGTGCTGTAATGAAACTCATTACAGCATTGTTTTCAGTTATATTTTTCGTTTTGTGGTTGTCACTACTGATTTCCGATCCAATCAATTTTCGAATCATATCAATTCTAATTCCGTGATCTGTCAAATTTCGTAAGTCACACCAACTGCCAAGCTACAATACAAACGTTACTAATCTGAATTTTCATTTGAATTTCGAGAGTATTTCACGAAACTTGACTGAAATAGAGAAAATATCGTCTAATACTCGTTGCAGAAGGCAATTCCAACACTTATGCTTTCGAAAACTCGCTCCTTCGTCGCTCGTTTTCGAATTTCGCATTCGTGTTGGAATAGGAGCTCATTCTGCAACTTGTTTTAGCATATACTATTTCTGTACTGAATTATGTTTTGAGCGCCATCTGAGTGTCAGAAGTAAGAAACTAGCCAAAAATCGTAGTCGGATTTTAGTACCACAGATGTAAGGGCGTTTCCTATCTTTCTAACTCTATAATCTTTGACCATCACTTTTCACTCCTCATGATGAAAATAACTAGTTATTTCTCGGAAAATGTGACATACATATCGAAAGGTCGAATTATTATTATGTTTATTCAGTAATTCAGCATCGACTTCTAAGGTCATTAGCTGTGCCATTATGAGGAGGTGCTCCATCTAGCTGGTAGAAAACACAGCGATATTGAGCAAGTGGCAAGTTGTCCAGGTAATCATTCTCTAGTTCTTTCAATATGTTCAAATAACCTTCACCTGAAAGGATTAAAATGTTTCATACAAAAAAATGAAACTGAGTATTCGACTATTACCATTCAGGTAAAATTTCAAATTTCGTTCCTCATAGCACAATAAACGTTGAATTGCCAAGATTCTTGAAAATGTCTCGATCTCTTTTTGTGCAGTTTTACATCATTTCAATAATATGAATTACGGCGATTAAATAAACCATTCTCAGAAAATTTTGCCTCATCCGTCCAAATTATATTCTCCAAAAATTTATCGCAATTCTGGTTCACAAAATTCCACTCTCTTCATATAATCATTTTCTTTCAAATCTGTGAATTTATTCAAAATATTTAATGTTTGTTCGAACTCAAGAAATTACCGTACAATGTATCGGCCAAATTCGGCGCAGTAAGTGATTTTCATTCATTGCGTTGACCAGTGAATGAAAATCATGCATGACAATCCAATGTACGATAATTCTTTGTTGTTTGTTGTTGGTACCTTTTTTCTTGTTGACAGTTTTCTAAATCATGGCGCAACGTTTGAATTATACGAATGGTGATTACCTAAATTTGTTCATATTTTATGGAGAATGTAACAGAATTGCTTCTAGGACATGTGAAATATTTCGACAAAGATTTCCAGAAAAGCGACACCATCCCGTAAAACTTTGAATAGAATTTTAAATACATTCTTGAGTAGTGGTTCAGTGAATTCAAAACGATATTGAAATATCAATATAAGCATATTTTACAGCCTTTGCTACAGCATTGTTAAGACAAGCGTCTGTAGAATATGGACTTTCAAAAAGCTCTATACTTTTGAAAAAACATAAGTTCAAACCATATTCCTTTGAAAGAAAATGATTACATGAAGATAGTGGAATTTTGTGAGTGGATACTCGCGATGAACCAGGATTGCGAAAAACATTTTCAAGAATCTTGGCAATTCAACGTTCATTGTGCTGTGAGAAACGATAGAGTTGTTTTTTTAAAATTTGATCAAGAGAACCTGAATGGTAAGAGTCGAATTTTCAGTTTCATTTTTTGTATGAAACATTTTAATTCTTTCAGGTGAAGGTTAATTGAACATATTGAAGGAAAAAGAGAATGATTACCTGGACAATTTACCACTTGCTCAATATCACTGTGTTTTCTACCAGCATGATGGAGCACCTCCTCATAATGGGCACAGAGCCACCGATTTTTTGCAAGAAATCTTTGAAGATCATTGGATCACCAATAATGGACCATTCAAATGGCCACCGCGTTCACCGGACTTTATTTTGTAAAATGTCAACAACAGAAGCATAAAAAAGTATTTTGAATAATGTCACAGAGATATTCACGAAACAGCGAACATACATCATATTCAGTTTATATTATGCTCGTAGCTGACACTTATTCCTGAATATCTCGAGAATGGTACATTTTAGATATAGGGAACCCTTGAAAGACTCCCCTTTATTTCTCCTTAAAAATTGATATGTAAGTAAAAAAAAATACTCTTCCCATTTGAAAAAATCGAATTTTGTTTTCCATTTCCAACTTTGGGACTCTCATTTTACCATCCAGTATATCCAAAACGTTATGTTTTCTACGGAGTGACGTAGAATATCTTTTCGGTAACCCATTTCAAAAAACAGATTCGAGAATATTCGTTGGCGTTTCAGTAAATCATCGGTGTTCTACAAGCCTCAATTTGTAATTTTTTTTGGAAAACAGTGAATAACTCGAAAACGGCTTTAGATAGCTATAGGGAATGATATATAAAATGATTATGGCATTCGAAGATCAATCCGAAAAAGTCATAATATACAGGGTGTTCCATTTGAAATATTTCCGGTGAAACCGGAAGTCATTGATATTTGAGATTATATCATAAATGAAAGTTATATCTTTACACAAAATTTGAAATTGATCGAATTATTATTTACTTATAAACTTCTAATGGGCACTCCTGGTGGGACACCCTGTATAGGAATGAAATATTATAACTTACTTCCTCGTGACATGCAATCAATATCTAATTTGGCTAAATTTGAGAAGGAATTGAAAAATCTATTGCTAGCTGAACCTTTTTACACAATTCATGAATTTTTAACATATTCGAAGCGTTTCAATCATTAGACTTGTTGATCATTGTGGGAGTCTGAATTTCTGTAATATTCTGAAATACCTAGTGTGAACTGTTTATGTTTTATATTTATGCTATTTGTATTTACAATTAATATAATGGTTTGAATAGGGCACTAAAATGTAAAATGAAACACCCGGTGAATCTAAATAAGCCAAACAACGATTGCATAATTGTCAAGATAAACCTCTTTTATAGAACAATTGAAAACATATAGAAACAATCAATAAAACAACAACAAAACAACCAATTTGAAATACATGATGATTTTTTCCTTTTTTATTTTTCCTGAAAATTAATGACCCGAATAGAATACAAGAAGAAACTAATTGAGTCGGAAAAAGAAAAAAATATCATCATTTATTTTGAATTGTTTATTTTATTGTTTTATCGATTGTTTTCTATATGTTTTGAATTTTTTTATAAAAGTGGTTTCTCTTAACACTCGTTTTTTGTCTCATTCAAATTCACCGGGTGTTTTATTTTAGTTCCCTGAGGATGTATACAGGGAGTCTTTGACTTGTATATATGTATATTTCAAAGGGGGATTCCTGGGGTCGAAAGAAACACTTTTGTTTCTACCATTTTTTTGTGATTTGGCCCGGTTGGAAAGATACAGGCGGTTGAAAAAAATGTAATTTTCGAATATATCTCGTAAATTATTTCATCAGGATGTCTGGGTTCGGATACCCATTGCAGGTGGGAAGTTTCTTTTTTTGGGGGTTTGTTATTTTCCACCTTATTGTAGTTCGGTCGATTATAGTGTTTATTTTGACTATGTTACATCTTTGATGGAATAATTTGTTAATGAAACATTTGTTTTGGTGGGGGATTTCAATTTACCGGATCTTGTATGGTCTTATAATGTTAAAGCATGTTGTTATTGTTGTGATGTAACTAATAAGGACTTATTGGTTGATTTTAAAAATTTCACTTCATATAATTCATTGTCTCAATTTAATGGTCATTGTAATAAGAATGGAAAAATTTTGGATTTGATGTTATCTGATTGTCCTGATGTCGAGGTCTTTTCGTGTTCGTTACCTTTTGTGGCGGAGGACCCTCATCATCCGTCTCTTGAGGTTCTCATCTGTTGTAGTAGTGTAAAAAGAGCTTGTTCAGGGTATAAGTTTTTCAGGGCTGATTACGATTTGATAACGTCTAGCTTAAATTCTGTTGACTGGAAAAATTTTTTTGATTCGAGCGATGTAGACGAGTGTGTTGGAAAGTTTTATACTAAGATTAATGAAATAATCGAGAAGTATGTACCTAAAAGATCTCTGAATTGTACTAAATTTCCGGCATGGTTCTCGAAGAATACAATAAGTTTGATTGTTGAAAAGAAAAGATATCACCGAAAATTCAAGCGATTTAAAAATGGTTTATAATATGAGATTTTTCTAATTTAAGAAGGCAATGAAAATGTTTGATAATCAAGGATTATAGTGTTTATGTTGATTCGGTTGAGGGCGATATCGTTGCGAATCCTAGATGTTTTTGGTCGTTTGTGGGAAATGCGACGAGGTCTGGGAGGATTCCGTCCACGATGCTGGTCGGGGATGATGTCGTTGTCGGTGATGGGGCGGTTTCGAACGGGTTTAGCGAATATTTTGCGAGTGTCTTTGAGACGTCCGATAAACCGGTGTTAATTTCGGGGTGGCGTGTGCACTTCTTCGATGTTTTTGAAGAATATCGAACACTCTGATATAGTGGATAAGATTAATAAATTGGATGTGAATAAAGGGTCTGGTCCTGATGATATTCCACCAGTATTTATAAAATCGTGCGGGTCTGCTTTGGGATTTCCATTGCAGTTGATTTTCAATAAATCTCTCGAGAACGGAGTTTTTCCAAATAAGTGGAAACTGCCGAAAGTTGTACCAATCTTCAAGAGTGGCAAAAAAATATTTTAAATAATTATAGACCTGTATCAATATTGTCCATTTTTGGTAAACTTTTTGAAAGTATTATTACTGACCAGATTTTTTCTTTCGCGAAACAAAAAATTTCTACCAATCATCATGGTTTTTTTCGATGTAGGTCGACTTTGCCTAATTTGTCCGTGTTCTCAAATTACGTCTGTGAAAATATGGATAATGGGTTCCAGGTAGACGCGGTATACACTGATATAGCTAAGGCATTTGATAGAGTTCATCATGCCACATTGATAACTTTGTTGTCCGAATTCGGATTAAACTATAGAATGCTTCGGTGGATCGAGTCGTATCTAACGGGTAGACAACAATTTGTGGTGGTAAACGGGGTTAATTCTGGTATGAAAAAAGTAACATCGGGTGTAACTCAAGGTTCTCACCTAGGTCCCCTTCTGTTCTTGATTTATATCAATGATATTTCCCTATGTTTTCGGAGTGTTCAATTTGCCTTATTTGCTGATGACTTAAAAGTGTTCATGAGGGTTGTGGGTGAACGCGATTTATGGCTGTTTCAGGATGATCTTGATCGCCTCACTTCGTTTTGTTCAGCTAGATATTTGACCATTAATATTGAGAAGTGTAAGCACATAACTTTCACTAGGAATAAAGATGTCCTGAAGCTTCCTTTCAGGTTAAATGATGAAATCGTTGATACGGTTCACCATATAAAGGATCTGGGGATTATTTTTGACTCTAAATTTTCCATTTCTGATCATGTGGATCATATTGTAACCAAATCTTATGAAATATTAGGATTTGTATTGAGAGTATCTAAATGCTTTAAAAATGTAAACACCTTGATGATACTTTATTTTTCTCTGGTAAGAAGTGTGTTAGAATACAATACTCCTATTTGGACTCCTTTCTATTACAAATATAGAGATAGAATTGAAATGGTTCAGAGAAAATTCATCAAATCAATGAATTATAGATACAATCCGACATTGTTGAGTGCTGACTATAATATATATGGTATTATTAGTTTGGAGAAGAGGAGATTTCTCTTTGATCAGGTATTTCTTCACAGGAATAATAAACAATCATTTTAACCTTTCCTTGATCAACTACATAAATTTTAATGTTCCATCTTATCGAAGCCGTAGATTTTTGTTGTTTGCTGTTCCGAGAGCGCGCACTTCCCTTTATTATAATTCACTGTTTCAAGAGTGATGCGGTTTTATATTTGGCATCTCCTTTATATCGATATTCTGGCCATAGGTTTTTGTACCTTCAGGAGAAGAGTACTTGGATATCTGAACACACTTCTTTAAGTTATTCTTAACCTGAAATGCCTCTTTTGAATTTATGTTATTGTATGCTTTTGATTGATGATAATGTTTACTTTTGTGATAACTTTGTAAATTCATTTTTGTAATTGTAGTGAACTCCATTATGGGTTTCTGTGGAGTTCCTGTTTGTAAATAAATAAATGAATAAATAAATAAATAAAAGCAATGATTTTCAGAATTTAGGTTTTCATTAATGTGGCAAAGCTTCTACGAACACAAAATATCACTCACATGTTTAATTTTTTTTGATTTTGACTAATATATACCTTTACATTCCATAGTTATATCAGGAATTCAAGATCCCAACACTTGAAAGTGAGTTGAATGCCAATTTATGAATATTTGG
This sequence comes from Hippodamia convergens, assembly GCA_038502775.1. Lineage (NCBI taxonomy): Eukaryota > Metazoa > Arthropoda > Insecta > Coleoptera > Coccinellidae > Hippodamia > Hippodamia convergens. The sequence goes on from CM076609.1 coordinate 34,728,936, forward strand.
CCATTTTGGAAAATGAAAGTATTCCTTGTGAAATCTCATGAAATGAGCATTTTTCGAGCAATTAATGATTTCAAAAAATCTACATTCACGAAATTAAAAAAAATCAGATTCTTTGTCTGAATATAACTCTGTTCAAAAGATTAACAGAATTGAATTTCTGCCATATTTCCTCGAAGGTTTAGGATGTAGATCTAATGCTCGGAAAAATTTCAGTGTCGTGTTTCCAGGGGCTCATTGGGGAAATTTAAAATGACTACATCTTTTAATCTAGGCTGAATCGGAAAGAATGGTATACAAAAAAAGTATTCCTTTTGACCTCGAGAATCTATGGTTGAAATTATATGTACAGGGTGATTGTTTATATTTTACTCAATAGCTATCTCAGTTATTATTGGTCGTACAAAAACATAAAAATGGGCAAATTTGTAGTATTTTTTATGGGCATTCAGAATTCAGTACTAAGAAATGGATAAAGGCATCCTTAACCTAAAAATTCTATGTGAAGTGTTGTTTTTCAAATGGCACACCCTATATTTTATTTGCGGTAGAGCTCTTTCTTCTAATTTCAAATATATATACTTTATTGGTTTTTTTTCGATCAATTATTCAAAACTCAGATAAACAACAAACTGCTGAGTCGAGTAGGAGTTATTCAAAACTCAGATAAACAACAAACTGCTGTGTCGAGTAGGTAGATCTGTTGCAGCACATTTAGGGTTGAAACTGCCCTATGAGTTACTAACATCAATTTTTATATAGGGCAAACCAAAATAATATATTACAATATCCAAAGAATTACGCATTAGTTTCACAAATTGTTAACTGAGGTAAGTGAGTTGGGACATGTGATAGGTACCTCAAGTGCAGTTTCAAAAAATGCTTATGATATTTTCATATTTCTATAAAATATATTCAATGGTGTGAAATGTTTCGAGAATACAGTAATCGAAGTGTTGAAATCTACGAAAACTTATCTTCATAAGAAAGCTATAAACTTTTACAACTACTTTTTCAATTACAGAGCGGAACGTTGTTTTTTCTGATTCCTGTGGACTCACAAATCTCTCTCATGAATATCCTATAACAAGAAGGTTGAATTATCTCGTACGCACAATGCTCCGTCGTGACCTTCTCATTTACCTACTGGGCCCACACACGAAATTGCACGTATGAGAAAATCTTCCTCATATTCCTGATCACGTCCCCAATCCCTGAAAAAATCATCGGGGGAGTGAATAAATACCCCTACAAGGTTTATAAGAGTGATACGGGTATATTGTTTTGTAGAAACGTGCGTAATCATAGGGTAAAAGCAGGTGTTGGCTTTCTGAATATGCTTATATTTAAATTCGCTTAAGATCTCATACACGAAATTCTTCGATAGAAATTCCGAAAATTCTAACAGTATGTGATATACCTTCATCTGGTTCGGGTAGAAAAGAACTGACACGAAGTCACTGATCGCTTTGTAGATCTCCTCCTTTATGTTGCGATCTTCAACCTTCAACTGCAACATTTTATTGACATGATTCTTCATTGGCGACTTTTCGATCTGAACCTTCTTAGTTCTCAGAAACTTACATCAACTAGCAGTGCTACGATCTTGATCTTGCAACCCTTATTGATTCTCAAGGTCCTCGATTCTACACTTTCTTTTCAATAAAGTTTCCAGATGCGATCTCATGTTAGTCACATACGTAGATGCAATTCGGTCAATGTAAAAATCGTCATAAAAACCATACCTAGATGCCTAATGCTTGTACAGTACAGATGTTTTAAATTTTAAAACTTGATGTTTTATATTTTATACTCAAAAGTTTGTCACATCAGATACTATGAATCTGTGGGACTTGATTGATATTTTATATATCGTTATCGTTTTCTTCAGTCTAAATCTCAAGTAACGATTGGTACTACACCTGAAGAAAACCTATTTTTTTAAACATTCATTTTTTCATATGGACAAAAAGGAAAAGGTTAATTTAATGGAACTTCATTTTGAAATATATTTTTCAAAAATTAAAAGTGAAAATCTTATGTTAAATAACAATTTTCAATGCTCTAAGTATAATTGCATTAACCTCTGACATATTCATCTATTCGTCCCTAGATATTTTTTATGGCTCCTCCCAAGTACAACGTCCACTTGTTTTCGTAAATGAATTACATATTTTCATTTATGCTGCACGCTGTTGCAGATGTGTGTTTGCAATGTCCAGAAATTCCTATGCCTTTTCTTTTGTAGAAATTTTGAAGGTTCCTTTCAAAAATTCGAATGATGTTATAATTTCCATAGTTTTTTTGGAGAAAATGCCATAAATCTTTACAATACTTCATAAAATATTACGAGAACTCGACGATAAATAAAGTGAACATTAACTTTTATTCAATGTTTTACTAGTAATTATCCCAAAAGTCCTAAGATATTGCAAATGCCGAATGTATCAAATTGTTTCGAAGAATGATTAATCCAAAGAGTCCGAAGTTTTACAATTCTGGTCCAAGGTCTTACAATTAACTCAAGGTTGATGTGAAACCATTTGATGTCTCTAAGTACCTAACAATGTCTAAAAGTTTCAGAATGGCACAATTATCAGATCTTTCATTTCTCGGAATCGAATTCACTTAGAACCGTTCCAGAAAAAAAGTCGGAGACAGCCATTCATTATTTCAAGTAGGTGCATAATAGTTTTAGGGAGTCCTACGTCTTCTGTCTAAATCATGATCTAGGGTAAAACAGGGAGAGATGACGCACCTATTTAAAATGCGCCGTAAATCCACTGTTTTGAAGTAAACGTGGTCATAAAATCATAAATAATTCTTTAGGTATTAAGCTTTTATTGTATAACATCAACATGAAGATAAACTAGAAATTTTTCAAAAATAAAATTAAATACACAGGGCATACTAGATATTTTGAAGGATGTGCACGTGTCAAATCAAATCAAATCAAATATCTTTATTCAAAAAATCAATGTACAAGGTACATGAAGAAGAACATGTCAGAAAACAAATACAGAAAACAAAGCTAACATAGATCAGCTAACCTTCACGCTTACAGTGATCAAGATATTCTTGAATATAATGAGGTTCAGATTCAATTAGAAAGTTTGATATTTCGCTTTTGAATTTTTTGAAATTTTCAATTTGTTGAAGCTTTCTTGGTAGGCAGTTATACAATTTCAGGCACATGTACTTGACATTCTTCTCAGTTAACGTTAAAGAATGTTGGGGAAAATGAAAAGGAATCATTTCAAGAAGTCACCTGCGACATTCCGCTGTCGATTTGGTATTTTCGTACCGCTCCAAGCATGCTTATGGGCTGTCCCAGGAGGAGGGGTCAGGGTGGTTCAGGGTGGGTCAGGATTTTACCCTAGACTAGACTAAATATGCCTAGAATCAAAGGACATTTTGACTCGAAGTATCCCAGTGAAAATCCATATCTTCAAGGCCATATCCATCCGTGGTTTTGTTGTTTCTGAACTCGAATTACAGATCTTTGAGCTGAACTACAGGGTGAATTTTTGACTTGTACATATATTTTAACAGGAGATGCCGGAGGTCAAAAGAAACACTGTTTCACTTTGTTTGTCTTAACCAATTTTTTCGATTCGGCTCGGTTGAAAAGATACCTACAGAGTGTTGAAAATCCATGAAAAAAAATTATTTTCGACTACGTCATTGATGTGATGAACACAAAATTCCTCTTAACATGTTAATTTTTTTCATTATTATAAAACATTCCATAATTATACTACGAATTCAAGGGACCCGACTCTTTAAACTAAGTTGAATGCTATTTGATGAATATTTGGCCATTTTGAAAAATAAGAGTATTCTCCTCGAAAAATGTGAATTTTTCGAGTCATTAATCATTTGAATCATGTGAATTATATCAATCTAAATATAAAATTATTGCTCATTGAGCAATAATTTAATTTAACGAATGTAAATCTTTTATTCTCAGAACATTTAATGTATTATTTTAGCTCTCTTTTTCATAAGAATATATATATATATATATATATATATATATTCTCAGAACAGAGGTTCTAGATATATAGATACCTATAGATATTTGAATCTAGTTCATTACCTCAGTTTAACTTTTCAGCTCCTCTTTTCACCATCAGGAAACACCAGAATATCTGCATCATCAGAAGTTGTTTCAAACTCACGGAGGGTGTTCGGCTTATCTATATCATTTTGCCCGTTGTTAATGATGTACTAATTGTGCTATTGAGTGGAAACCATTCAGATAACAGAATACAAAGATGAATACAAGGGAGAAATGACCCGAGTCATCAATTATTTTCATATACACCTATGGAAAATCATTTTATTCGTTCTTATCTTTTTGCATACTTCATTGACTTTATGATTTTGGGATCGTTATGGGTCCTTTCTAGAAAGAGGTGGTGCAGGGGAGATAAGGACTATTTACCAGTTATTGATCCAATCTAAGCTATGTATTCATGCATTGTGAAATTATGTGAATAACGGCTTCTGTATTATTTTTTGTTTATTTGTAAGTCGTGTATAGACTGCCTCGCTGTGAAAAACCCAAATGGTCAGATTCGTCACCTTGGTTACTGTACACTGTGTCCCATTTTTTTGAGACTGCCCTGTATCTCAAGTCTCAACTATTATCAATGATAGAAACATGCGTTTTTTCGACCCTATATTACTTTTTCGTAAGACTTTTGAATGCACAAACAGAAATATTCCAAATACGTTTGTTCAGGAAATACAGGGCGAAAACGAAAATGTTCACTTTTGGAGATGGTATTTTTTCTCAAACCCTGTATAAGATAGAAAAGAAATGAAAACTGCTTGTAATAGATATTTACACATAAAAGTCAATGGCGTATTTAAAAATTTTTTCAGAGCACCGTTTTAAGATTCAGTATAAACTTGGTATTTTTTAAATGGATATACTGTTTATTTGAAGGTCAAATTTTTTTAACTTTTTTCTGAATGCATTGATGTATCACAATATATTATTGAATTGTTGCTTAACAATGAACAAAAAGAAAACTTTGAACTCTTAAGCGTTACGTTTCGGAGTCTAAATTACTAGTTTCCTTTCGAATTCCTAGAAGTTGTTAGGCAACAATTTCTTCTTGTAAAGTTTTGGCCCCTGACAAATTAGTGCTCAAATTTTTACGCAGGGGCCTTTCTTATTCAAAAAAAATTTCTTATTGTTTCTTGTTTCAGAGACTGGAAGAGAAAACTCAAATTAAGTTTTCAGGAAAATGCAAAGACCTCCCAGACAATATTTCAATGGATATCAAAATATCACTCTTTAACATAAACCCCGTACAATAGACTTACAGTCAAACAATTAAGTGCCAACCACCTAGCACTTAAGATATATATAATACATTGCCATAGGAGTACAAATCTATGACTTATGAGCAACTGGTGATTACTGAATTAACTCAAGAGTAATCTGGTTCAGAAAGCATACTACATCGTGGAAGAATACTTCGCCGATCCAATAAGCTGAAATGTTAGTCAGTTGTATATAAGTGTCTACTTGTCATATACACGAATTATTTGTTCCTTGTTTGTCTGATTCGAATGTTGAGATCTGATATTTCTATATTTTTAATAATATTATCACAACTCCCCATGTAATTCTTGATGGGTCAAATTTTGTTGTACGTTGATCTGTCTACTGATCACTGAATCATTGAAATGCGAATTACTCAAAAACTATGATGTAACATGAAGAGTTTTATGCTGAACAAATTAGAACCAATTGAGCACTAAATTTTAAGCTCAGTCTGAGAAGTTGTTCCGCCAACGTTTGGCTAACTTCACAAGCCCCTACTGAAGTTGTAGGCGGAACATTAACGGCCAGTTTCTGAAAGGCCGATCAAACCGTATGTCAACTGACACAACGTTCAACTTGACATCGATGTCAAATCAATTTGGGTTGCTGAAAGGATGTTTAGGGCAAAATTAACTAATCTCCGATCATTATGATTTGACATGAGGTTACCCTGTTTCGAGGCTATCGAACCACAGAATCTGCTAAAATAAACAATATTATCTGATCGAACAGGTTAGAATTTTGAATTTCTCATTTTCATATTTTGAATTTAGTATTCAGTTTGGGATTATTTCGAGTTTGTTTTATTCAAAATGAGTTCAAGTGGCCGAAATCTTATTGAAGGAGAAAGGTGCAGTCACTCGGATCTATTTCAGAAGTAAGTATTTGTAAAATTGTTAATAATTTCTCCATACATAGTTCAAGGCAAACATTTCGATAAACAATAGTATAATAACATGTTCGCGAGCATGTTCGTATACATTTAATAGAGTACATATTTTTTTTCAGTTAGAAAACAAGTCGACGAACGCAGTATATCAATTGCAGAACAAAATGAAAAATGGGTAATCCTAATTACAAGAGAAATCAACAATTCCGCTGAAGTGCCAAGAACACAAAAGAAACTTCACACTGCCCAGCTAAATTCAAAAAGGGCAAATGTTGCAAATGAAAAGGAGTACGTAAACTGGTTTTGTTCAGATAACTAAAAAACATACCTTTATTCATATTATGAATTTCTAAACAATTTTAGAGTGCGTATAGTAGAAATTTTATCCATCAGAATTTCCATTAGAATCTGAATGAACTTTGCAATACTCAATTTAAAAATTTTCATAAAGCAATGCATCGAACATGACCCACCCACCTAATACAACACAGTCAAAGGCTTCTTCACCTCATTTTATATTTAATCAGGTTAAGAAATATCTGCAGACAGGGAAAATGGCTCAAATGACGATCCAGGAACATCACAAAAAAAAACTATTTAGATGTAAGTTCAGTGGATATTATTTTTATTGTGGTTGAAAGACTTCGGTCAATGGCCTTTTGACTCCGTCAACAAAGAAATGGTATTATTTTTATAGATTTTCGTGTTTCAGAACCTCTGACCTGCTTGAATTAATAAATATGGTGAAGGAATTGAAAAAGGTCAAAAACATTGATAAGGTTTTTATGCATTAGTTAATTATCTGGATTAAAATAGTACAATAAACCACAGTTACTACTATTACTGATCTTAATTTTTAGGAAGATGTCCTAGCAACAGGTAGCAGTTTGTACCAACTCTGGCTGAGTACAAACAGTAGGTGCAAAAATGTTGGCTGTATCAGATGAGCATATATGTAGCCTTTGGTCAACAAGTACGACAGCTCTTTGAGCTACTATAATATTGGTATTTGCATATATTCAAACTGATTATGCTCATATTTATTATGATCCTCATTTTATAATTTCCTAGTTTCAATTGCTTTAAATCTATTTAAGATGGCATTGATAAAGACTTACAAACACGAGTGCAGTGTCGTGATAATGAAGTTATACGACATCGACCACCTTTTCTCGACAAATGGCTACAATTGAGAGAACAAAGTCCTGAAAGAAGAAATAAAAAAGCTTTATTATTGAAGGGAACTGAAGAATGCCTATACTGAGGAAGAAAACCTTACGTACAAAAAAAGTAGCTTGTTTTGAAAAAAACACATTTCAATATACATATTTAGAAATTAAAATCAAACAAAAAGAATATTCTAATCTTTTCAATAAATAAATGATACAATTTATCAATGTTTGGTATATTTAAAATAATAATATGATAATGAATACCCTTGTTAAATCCTTCAAGTTACCACAATATTTCAATCTCTACTCAATCATAAATTGTTTACAAGTATGAAATTATTTAAATAGGTTTTTTTGATATTTTTCTGTGTATCAATGAAATCAGTATTGAGCATTAATTTATTTCAACTTTCATCACACATCAAGATGTAAATTCACACTGCATTTCTACTTCGTTTATTGTATCGTGTTGGATTTTCTTGGCTTCCGTTGGAGTCCACCACTACCTCAGTTATTAATGATGATACCTGGGAGATGTTGAAGGAACGAGTTGAGAGAGATTTCGTTAAAGTAGTGAACTTCTTCAATTCCAAACTATTGACCATTAATTATGATAAAACATGTTTTATGCCCTTCTCCGCAACATCTGTCAGGTTGCCTCCTTTCAGGTCGCTATCGTTCTCAACAACTGGACAATCGTATGAAATAAAAATTGTTGATAAATTCAAATACTTGGGAATATACCTGGACAAACATCTGAGGTGGAGAGATCATATAGAGCATTTGGCAAGAAAATTGCGTGTACTGATACCACGTTTCAGAAAGTTGAGGGATTTCTGCAAGTTGGGGCTCTTGAAGAGGCTCTATTTTGCTTTGGCACAGACACACCTGAATTATGGAATATTGGCATGGGGTGGAGTGACGAAGAGTTGCCTAAGGAGGTTGGAAATAGCACAGAAGTGGCTATTAAAGATAATATTAAGAAGACCTTTTCGTTTTCCAACCGAGAGACTATATGCTGAGAGCGGAGTTATGGACCCGAGAAAACTTTTTTTCCTTGCACTGTCCATACATCAAAAAAAACATTTGGTGTCTGCAATTTTTAATAATCATCTGTATGATACAGGGAATAGAGGAATGTGGATTGTTCATTCGAGGACGGACAGGACAATAGGTCAAAGATCTCATACCTACCTAGCGCCTTTCATATTTAATAAAATACCACCTGAAATTAAGAATGTTGTTTCAATGAACGTCTTCAAGAGAAAAATTAAAGAGTGACTTATCTCGTTGCCGACATGGGAAGTATTCCAAATGATAGACTTGAAAAATTCTTATGTCCATACTTAAGGACGAAAAATTAACTATAGCTCATACCAGGCGTCATTCTATCATTGGTTTTTTCTTAGTACACCTTTGTAAATACAGTATATATTGTATAATACAGTCTATATTGTATAATGATTCATGAATTTTCCATACAAGACAATTTCATGAAATTGTCTTCGGAAAAGAAATTAACTGGGATGTTTTTTTCAACAGTATATCTATACAAAGAATGAATTGAAGAGTGGAAATTCAAAAGGGTCTAAGTGCCAAAAAAGTCGAACTGAGATATTACATAAAACATGTCTCATCGTCGGTTTCACAAAACTTTGATTGTACCGTCAAATTTATTGGAGTCATCCCGATTCGTTGAAATTTCAAAACGGGTGATTCCATTGATTCGAATTTAGGTAAGGTTTTTTTAATGTACAGTTAAAGCTTTGTGAAACCTGCCCTCAAACTGATGAAAGAAGTTAAAAAAAAATGTTTTTTTCATCAGAAATGATGACTGCCTGAAGCGGATGGCACATGAACCGTTTCGTAGGCTATTGGCCTTGGCACATAGACCCCATAACAAATGAAATCTAAGATTTCGTGAAAGTGGCACTTAGACCCTTTTGAATTTCCACTCTTCAATTGGAGATATGTGAAAATTGTTTTTTTCTTTTTTTTGCGTTAATATAAGATGTAACTACTGGTTGAATAAACGTCATAATTATTAATTATTATATACATACGTGTGAGTTAACACAGTGGATTTTCTCACCAATATGTTTTCATTATCTTTTACAATTTTCAAGTTCACATCACAAATGGCCTGAACATTTGGAAAAAATTTTCCCTTCCTATTTTGAAAGCTCATCTTGTGGACGACCGAGATTATTTTAATATGTGTACAGTCTAGAGCTCCAATAACATTTGATAATGAATGGATATAATTCAGATTAATTCCTATTGAGTTATTCCTGTGTTCTGGGGAGATGATAATCTACAAATCTACATCCAGATAATAAAATCACAAATTGTTTCAAAAAATAAATAAATTTCTTTTTGGAAGAAATATAATTGTTGCCACTATGCCTAATTATTGTTATGCAGACCCATTAACCCATACAATTAAGATTTCCGTGGAAACTGCGATGATTAACCACGTCTCAACCGGGTTAATTCGCCGAACATCACCGATTAGTTGACCACCTCTTTGACATTAGTTTGACCACTGATTTAGCCTTAACATGCGTTTCAGAAACCCAAAAGTGCGTTTGACGTACAATTTACCTGCAATATTTGACCACTCTGTCAACTGACAGGCTGATCAAGTTCAAGTAGTTAACCATACTTTCTGCAACTCAAATGGCACTTGACCAGGGATTGGACAGCTGATTAGTTAATTTTTACGTTGATCGACCTTTCAGAAACTGGCCGTAAGAGAACCCTCTGATAAACTACAGCAGGAGCCACTGAGGGGCCTCTAATTTTTTCTACCTTCATGATAATGTTTCAACAATGAATTTTCATAATGGTTGTCATCTTATTTGCAGTGCAGCCTATAAAATTTGTACAGACTTCTCGAAATAAAGGAATCATTGGTAGCTTTTGCAAACCAGATCTCAAAGTAAATTTCTTGTCATTACTTTCTAATAGATATGCCACACTTAAATGAATAGTATATGAATAAATACGTCAGTAGAGAAGAAGAAATAGTAGAGTTTTCCAACATATCAGAATACTCGCCAATCATTCGAATGTGAAATGTTTCTTTTCTGGAAACAATCAAAGGAACATCGTCATTTTAAACATGATTCTTTTCTCGTCCTGAGAATGAATACATTCATAAATAAATATTTACATAAAAGACCAGGTCTTCGAAATGTGTACCTCTATTTTAATGAATAATTGTATTATAATAAATCTTATTCAGCTTCTGCTCGGAGATTAGTCAAGGAATAATTTCTTGGAATTCATAATTAATCACTCGAATCGGTTGAGTTTTAGACATCGTTTCAAAGGCTCTGGAATTTATTTCGCAACTTCGTCGTTTCCGTCTAATCCCTCGTTTAAAATAAGAAATATCAATACTAAACGAATTCTGGAATGAAAAACTGGGGTAATATTTCTCTGGGAGCCAGACCTACTCATTAATTTGTCAGACAGATATAGATGTTTGTGGTTGGTATTATGATAAATTTGAGGATTCCGTAGGTACCCCTTTAATTTCAAAGAATCTTAGAACCGCCAAAATTCAGAGGGTCCCTTAACTCCAGAATTCCTTATTCAGTCGACATTTATAGAAAATTCATATTGTGTCCGAAGATGTCTGAATGGATGAATGACGATAAAATGTGAGTAATTAATACGTTTTTATCAAATAATATCTCAACTCTTCAGTCCCGTTCAGGACTTTTTCGTAAAATCTCTTATTTCACGAATCTTCAATTCAATCTCACAACAGTGAACAAGGTCACTTAATTTTTTCAAGATGTTCCGTATGGGATCACTTCCTATCAAGTTAGCTTGGTAACTAGATATATCGGTGGATTGATGGATGAATTCAGGATAATATATCATGTTCATTTTTACCCTTAGAAACGATTCAAGAGAAGCAGTGGATTTAGTTGTTCTTGGGGTCTCCTTCATATTATTGGTGATTATGGTTAAGTAGGTACTATTGAAGCAAATATGTCTGGCAATTGGAGTTATCAAAAATTTGAATAATACCATAGAAAGTTATGAAACAAAATGGCAGAAAAGTATATATTTTCATTTTCCAATATTATATTCTTTTGATTGAGAGAGCTAAAATAATGCAAAACATATTGTAACAAAAAAGGTGGGGTTAGTGCATCGGGTTACCATACAGTACAGCGTATGATAAATGAGGAAAGGGAAAAACCCTAGCAAAAAAAAACCGGACACGAGAACATCTTCATGTAATCCTTTTATGGACAGAGAAAAACAGATTAATCACCATTCTACCTTTTATTCTTAATGTGAAAAGAAAAAAGCAGAAATAACCAATTATTTTGAATAAATTAAATTATTTTCAAATCATTTACCGATTTCAGAAATGCATTCGTTACCTCATGTATAGCATCGAAACCACCTTGGAATTTATGAATGGGACAACTATTTGTAAGATGTTCTATTGTTTTTGAAACAAAGATGAATTCAAAATAGTAATCATCGAAATGAATTCCCAGGCTCAGAGATCTTTTATCATGATAAAAGATCTCTGAGCCTGGGAATTGAAAATGGTATTCATTTCGATGATTACTATTTTGAATTCATCTATGTTTCAAAAATGTTCTCGATGTGCCTTCGTAAAGGCAAAGAATTTTCTTTTTCTTAAAAATGTTCTATTGTCTCCTAAACTTCCCATACTCACAATTAGAGCCCTAAACCGAATTCCATCTGGAGAGCATGCTGTTGTATCGTCCATGGCCTGTTCTAATACGCTTCAGAACAGACCATAATCTGTGTAATCTGTTCTTTGGAGCAGTTCGGCCATCGTCGAGAACTAATCCACGACGACGGCCTCAATGCTCGAATGCTCGAAAGAACATATTACATTGAACGAGACCATTATCTCCTGGAAGGTCACAACCAGTAACTTTGATGGAAGTATCAGGAAGATCTTTGTTAAAAAAATATTTGTACTCGTGAAGGATAGTCCCACATGAAGGTGCTTGTATTTCCAGATGTGGAAGATTTTCAGAATATTTTGATGATCACAGAAAAAAGAGCCTTCATTAAATTCTTATAAATTTTGAAACCACTCAGCAGAAGGCATTGCACAAATAAGAAAGTATGTCATACTCGTATATTTGTTTTCACAAAATTACGCAGTTCTGAGAAGTAACGATTTGCTAGATGCAAGTGGGACCAGCATACAGAACCTCAGTTGTTCCTGTGATTTGATGAATTACCTGACGGCTTCATCTGAAATGTTAAGGAATTGAAACTATCTGGTGTTCCCACCGGAGAAACTGTATCTACTTCAGAAATATTAGGGAGGTTGAAACTTTTACAAAACATCATCGTCGGTGAGCTTATTTCTACAGGTGATAATCACGATATCAACGAAAATTCTGTTCTCCTCAGACGTTGCGTCAGTGAAGTCATTCCCGGCTCCTCTAGGCTAGTTTGGAATTGAGCTCCAACAGGCTAAGCAGGATTATTAGACAAAACTTCTGAATACTCAAGTTTGAAAAAAGAAATTACTCAAATATGTTCGCAACGAATTCATATAGTCAGAGATCCTTCAGGTATATAATTTATGTAAGAGTGAGAAACACTCTGCTGAAGTTTTAGCCGATACATTTGCCTCATCATTCTCTGAAAAACCACTGGATCCGTTTACGACTATATGAACAACTGAATTATTTAGATACCTATTCTTCTCCTGGCCCGGATAAGGTAACACCATACTCCATTAAAAATTGTTCATCAGCTGTTCCCTTTCTTTCTCTATAAATTTTAATAATAATAATTCTTTCCCAAACGAATAGTTCATCGCATCAGTTACTGTATTACTCTATCTTCAAAAAGATTTCAAAAACATCTGCCCCTTTTTGAGACCGTCTGGAGTCAGTCATAACCAAGGTATGCGAAATAATGATGGTTTCTTAAGTTTGCTCTAGAAAACAATAGAATCCCACAAAACCAATATGGATTTCGACCCGGGAGATCTGTCATATCGAATCTCAAGTGCTTGGATTATTGGACGCGAGCACCGATTGGTGCATACCACTTGTAATCAACCTTGCACTGGCTTTTGAAAAGTTACCACATCTCGGGACGCTTGAAAAAGGCGTTATAAGCTCGGTCTTTTCCAGAGACTTGCATATAAAGAAAAACATAGACGTCTGCCTTTCAAAGTGGACAATCTTGGAATTCGAGTATACTTCCTCACTTGTATTAGGGCCTTCTTGTTTAAAGGTCAAATGTTCGGGTCGGTAGTTCTCTTTCCACCTCGAGGCCTGTTAGAAGTAGTTTTTTGCAGGGGACACTGTTGGGACCAATTTTATTTCTATATACATCCGATATACCTGAAATGCTTTCGTCCGCAATTTTTATGCACGCCATCGTTACGAAAATGTATGGAAAAATTAAAGACTGGCAGTCACCGAGATCTACTAATAGTACAGGGACAGGATACTACCCATCAATGTAGAAAAATAAATGATGTGACTGTTCAAGTTATGCTAGAGGGGTTATCATAACTGAGAATCTCAGGTGGTATCATGTTCAAAATACCTGTGCCAAGACCTCCAGAAGCTGCAGTCTCCTAGAAAAAGCGTTTGGAAAATCCACCATTAGTATATGTCGTTCTCTCTATACAACATGCATTCGACCAATAATTGAGTAGGTCGGCCCAGTGTGGGATACAAGATTCTCATAATATTTCACCTCATAATATCTTATATAGAGCCCTACAAGGATTATTTGGGGTTGAAACCTCACGATTCAGAGTCTTCGATATCACGGCGCAAGAAAACCTTCTTCCTAGTTATGATTTTCATTCTTGAATCAGCTTCCACTTGTGGTGGTCAATGGTGGATGCGTGAATACTTTTAAGAAAAATCTGGACAGATTAGCATCCGTAGGTTTAATTTGAGGGTTAAGGGATGTTGCACTGTATGCATTATCATGTGAATTTATTTCTTGCTCTATAGATTTATATCTCGGCTCTCCGCATGAATAAATACTGATAATATTCCAGTTTTCTTAGAATTTTTATCTACGCTCTTGTTTGATCAAGGCATTTCCCTAATTAGTCAAATCTTTTTTTTTCGAATCAACTTTTAATCGACGAGCAAAAGTATCGAACTCCACTGCTTTGATTTGAGAATTGAAGCGATTCGAACTTATACCGCCAAATTATTGTTTTCTTCTCCTATCAATATTGATATATCATGTTTGAGATTCAGTTTCAAAATGAGAAGTCAATTTTAAAATCGATTTGATACCTTCTTGTTCTTGTTTCTTCTACTTTTTTATATACAGGGTGTTTATGAATAAGTGTATCAACGCATTGTGAATTTCTTGTAACCGCAATAATGAGTATTGATAATTAACAAGAAAAGTATATTTATAAATAGTTTAGAGCTTTCACGATCGGATATTCTGACATTGAGAGAGTCTTCCGGGCTTATTGGCCATGGTATACATATTAGGAATTATTTATTATTATGTATTATGAGGTGAAATAAATCCTAATTGACCACGGCCAATATGCCCGGAAGACTCTAACAAACTATTTATTAATATTCTCCTCATTTTTTCAATAAGGAGAAATTTACAATGCGTTAGCAAATTGTTTTTGATCATAAAATACCAATTTTCTTCGAAAACAGTTCACTTTAAAGCAATGAACAGTCCTTTTTTATGTAAAACACATTGGCGCATCAGAATTTGCTGTTCAAATGTAAATTTGTCCAGTGGTGTAAGAGTTGGGGGGTAAAACCATTGTGCGAATTCAATATCTCCACCACTGGCACATCAAGTGCCCTATTATTATGTGTGTTCCAAAACTCAATTCTGTAATTCAAACGGTTCCTGTGATATTAGCAAAAAACTGAAAAAAACATAAATTCCGAGGTGTCGGGGAACATGGAGATAAGTCTATTTTTGAGCTGAACGAGATACGCCTTGATTCTGGACAATTCGTAATTTGTAATCAAACTTCAAGTAATTCCATGGTGCCAAGGAAAAAAGAGATGAGTCCATCTTTGAGCAAAACGAGTTTTTTCTTGATTCTGGTCGATTTGTAATTTGTAATCAAACTTCAAATAATTTTCCTGAACATTCTCAAAAATGGACTTGTCTCCTTTATCCCGACACCATGGAAATATTGACACCCTGTATCTCTGACACGAAGAAGCAAGGAAAAAAATGGAAGGGCAAAAAATGTTATTTTTTCTCGAGAAATCTACAGTTGACCATTGATACACTTATTTAGAAACACCATATATAATTTTCTGATTCATGTCAATTTGGGTTATTTTAAATTGCGCCCTTCCTACCTCCATTTTTAAATTTCAGAATTGACTTTGGAGTCAAAAGAGTCAATATCATCAAAATGTCATTGCAATAATTTTTGATTTTCGAAAACCTATGAGAAGCCAATGATATTTAAAAAGAGGTATTCTTAGCGTTAACACCCTGCACATAATTAAATGAATGTGAATATCGACTGTGCAAAAACCCATTCCAGGTTCCTATGTTCCTATGAAGCGAAATCGAACCAAAAATACCATTTCGGTTGGAAAAGTAGAGAGAACTCCGAACTTACCTTACTACATCTGTTTCCAAATCGGTACGATTTATTCAAAACAATACTAAATAAACCGAGAGTTTTTCATTTGTTACAAACTGTTACTTTGCACGGCTACAGTTGAACTGAGTATTCCATTTCCTGAAACTTTCATATTTTTGCATGACTTCTATCGTCTAACGAATTATTTGCACCAACAAAGAAACACTAGACAAAACATCGTGATTGAATATTGGTTTATTAATTCGTCATAAGTGAAAATCAAGAATAGAATTCGTGAAAAAATGCAACGTACATGAAAGCCGCGGGTGAAATGTTTCTCAATTTGAGCAGATGTGTCATCAGAGTTTGAAAAATTATGATTAATTTTGCAGGACATGCTCCTCATATCGGAAAAGTATGCTCTTAATGGCTCATACCCTTTCCTCCACATTTTTTCCATATTTGCGTTCTTGATTACACTTTCAGGCCTCTACCCACGGCAATTAATGGCTCCGGACTTGCATACAGAATATTTAAGGGAAATTAGCTCTTTTGATGGGCACACGAACACATGCTGTCATGTTTACAGAATATCGTCAGAATGAAGAATGTTCCACGTGCTTTTCTACTATGAATAAATTTTTGCAATATTGTGGTTAATCCGTCCTATTTTGTTCGGCCAATATAACCATGTCGGGGTGGGTGGCAAGCAAATTGCACTTTAATTTCAATAATTTCGAATACTTACTTTGCGGATTTAAAGTTTTCCAGAGAAGAGATGATAATCTTTTTTTATTTGGATAATGTTGAATGATAATCCCAAAGTAAAAAACAACACTAACTTGTATTCATTTTTCAGGTTGCTGTTTCATTTGACTTTCCATTTAATTTTACCAAATGGAGAATAAAACTCTAAACGTCCTCTAAGAATGTTATTTAATACGGGACAACCTTTTCAGGAATGGGAACATAAGGAACCCAGGTGCGTTTTCATCGTGGCGCATTTTCATTAATTAATGTTTAGAACGCGGTTAAAGTTCAAGAATACTATGATAACTCATGTTTGAATTAATATTTATTTCGAGTTAAAGCTCATGATATACCTTTTTAGAGTAATGTTATTGGTCATTTGCAATTCTTTGTAAGAAGAGAATTGTCCTGTGTACATTACACACTTCTATTAAGATAATTATTCATAAATGAAATGACCATATGGTATTCCTTGAGGCAATTCATGGACGTTCTGGT
The DNA here is from genome assembly GCA_038502775.1 of Hippodamia convergens. Lineage (NCBI taxonomy): Eukaryota > Metazoa > Arthropoda > Insecta > Coleoptera > Coccinellidae > Hippodamia > Hippodamia convergens. The sequence goes on from CM076609.1 coordinate 34,746,167, forward strand.
CCGGACATGATGAAGATGAACAATTTTACAAGGCCACACATTCAAACTAACCGAAGAACAGATTAAGAAAACACAGCGACGAATACTTCTGTGTTATTCAGAAGAATAGATTAGGGCTTTGTGTACATTTTTAAATTTTGTTTGGATGTCTATTTCATCCTCATTTCTGAAGTTTTCTCGAAAATAGTAAAATCACTCGGATAGTGTTCGTTCCGTTATATAAATATCATTTTACTAGACTAGAAGGCCCCCCTTATCGTCATAATAAGAAAAAGACCCTATAGTGTGTGTCTTTATAGGAAGAACTTTTTACAAGCTTCATACTAATTTGTTCACTTTAATAGTTTGAAGTACCTATAGGAGTAGAATATAGAATAAACAAGGAATCAAAATTACTTTTTTCATTTGAAATAAAGTTATTTTTTAAAGTTTGCTTTGTTTTTCAGTCAGAAGTTCTTTCACCAATTGCACTGCATTCAAAGAAGTCCCTGGAGCGAAGGTGACACCCTGTCCTCCGTGTCCATAATTATGAACAATTTTCATCATTTTAGATTCCACATATTTATACTCTTTTTCGACTCTAGTTGGCACTCGATAAGGTCGTAAACCTACTCTATGTTCCACAAATTCGCCTTTTTTCAAACTCGGGATCATATTTGTGCATCTCTCCTCCATCGCAAGAGCATCATATCGGTTCACAGATGTGTTGTACGATTCATATTGCCTGCAACCTCCTAATATGACACTATCGAAACTTGGGATGACATATGTATCCCATTCACCAAAAACGAATTCTTTTATCCATGGTGCCCTTATCTGTGAAAAAAATATCCTTTTCAGTCGAATAAAATATCAAATAAACTAGTAAAATTTTTATTATATTACTAACTGACCCGGCAGACATGATACTGCCTCAATTGACAAATAAAAAGCAGATTATTTCTATTCCGATTGATGAATAAATATTATGTTTTGTCACAAATTGAATGTCACTATCACGAAGGATCACCGAATGTAAAGAAAGAGGTAACCGTCACTCACAAAGATAGAAAGATGAACTCTTTGTCATAAGAAGAATCGATCGACAGAAAGAAACGACCTATTTGTTCGTTGTCAAATTTCAAATATTATATTTGCGTACAGAAATTTAAATTGTGCAAACTTTGCGTCGTCATCACTTGAAAAAATTATTGAATTCGAGAAATAGATGCAACGATGTCATAAATAATTCAAAATCAATTTTAAAACATCGGTGTTTAATTATTGTCAAACATCGATGGTCATCGAAAATCAATGATAATGGATCACCTCTATTTCTAAGGGAAAACCATATTGAAACGTCGTGTGTGAAACGCCCAGGTGTTAGCATCGTTTCGCTCTCAATAAGTTACCATAGCCAAGTGTCATCGAAGTTTTTATATTATAACGCTGGTTCAGGCTATTCCTATATTGTGTCCTGTGATACAGCTCCATCTTCTCTTAGATTATCGTCCAATTTCCATCAGTTATGAGTTCTATTTGTAAACAATGTATTCAGACGATAACGAAGAAATCACCCGGTGTTATCTGCGGGGATTGCCATGTTCCTTATCATGCAAACGGCAGATGTGGTGATATCAATAAATCTCAGTTACCTGCCATCAAGAATCTACCCGGAACGGGTTGGAAATGCATTTCTTGCAGAATTTTATCGTCATAGCCGGACAGGACATCTGTAAGTCATGCTACGATCATTGATGATGCGAGCGAGGATGAGCATATAGGGGCTGGCCTTTCTACGTCTGTTGCCAGTCTTACATCGGAAATAAAAAATCTAAAACGGACTGTTGAATTCTGCTCCGATAAAATCACTGATTTCGAGGAGAAGCTGAATAAGTTCAACGATGTGATTTCCCGTATGAATAAGCTGGAAAAGGAGAATGCTGCTCTCAGGAGAGAGGTTTCTGGTCTCCAAGTCAGAATGAATGTTATGGAGCAGCAGAGTCGATCGTCCAATCTCGAAATTCAGAATGTGCCAGAGAGTTCCAATGAGAACCTGGTCAACATCGTATCAAGGATAGGATCTCACATAAGTGTACCGATCGATTCATCTTCATTGAACTACGTTACCAGAGTCCCTACAAAGATAGCAAATAAACCGAAAAATATTGTTGTGAGGTTTGTTTCCAAGATCAAAAGAGACGACTTTCTGGCAGCTTGTAGATCAATGCGCCGCTCTAACACAAATCCGTTAAAGGGACTTAGGGTTGATGGTGTGGCTGATGAAATATTCGTAAATGAACATTTGACCATGCAGAATAAAATTCTATTTAAAGAGACTAGAACGGTTGCTCGTTCTAAGGGCTACTCTTTTGTGTGGACTCAAAATGGCAACATTTTGGTGCGTAAAGACCAAACGTCCAAAATAATTCAAATCGTCGAACTGTCTGGTCTGAATGAGTTGTAGTGTTCGCAGCTGTAAATTAAGAATACGATAAAATCCAATTTTGCTTTTTATGCCTGTTAGTGCCTATTATCAGAACGTTCGCGGACTCAGAACTAAACTAGTTGACTTCAGATGTAATTTTACCGCAAGTGCATTTGATATCATATTCGTAAATGAATCGTGGTTGAATGATGGTGTTTATGACTCAGAGGTAGTGGATATCGATCAGTCTCAAATTTTTCGGCGCGATCGATCTTCCTCGGCGAGTTTGAAGCGGGATGGTGGCGGTTCATTCATAGCTGTGCGTCGAGATCTGAGGCCTTCTCTTTTACCGGAATTCCAGAGCAACGCCGAAGATGTTTGGATTCAAATATCAATTGGTGGACAGAGAATTTTTATGTGCTGCGTATATATTCCTCCAGGAGATGCCGCTGCCATTTCAAGTTTTTCATCAAATTTAGGTACTGTCAGGGATAAATTATGGACGATATTGTTTTAATTGTAGGTGATTTCAATCTTTTCTCTGTTCTGTAGGAATATAACAGTTCACAGTTATTTTTCGAACCAATTAACGTGGAGGATCAGTATTTTGATTTGATAGAGGCACTCTCCTTTTCAGAGATGATGCAATTCAATAATGTAAAAAAATTCCAACAACAAAGTTTTAGACTTGATCTTTTCAAATTAATACAGAATTGATAATATCATAAAATCCCTTGACCCATTAGTACCAGAGGATGAACATCACCCCTCCCTAGAATTTATGATAAACGTAAGACCCTTGAGAGAGTTGGAAAATAATAAGACTACATTCTGCAATTTCAAAACAGCAGATTATTCTATTATTAATACATCTCTTCTCAACACTCCCTGGGAGGCATTATTTGTTGATAGAAGCATAAATGTCAATCTTTCACTATTTTATGATATTTTATATAATTTAATTGACCGCCATGTACCTAAAGTTAAAAAAATCAAGGGATTTCCATCCTATTTCTCACGAAACACCATAAAAGTAATAAAGCATAAAAATAAAATGCATTCTAAATGGAAAGTATATAATAACATTGGTGATTATAAAACTTTTCAACTGTTGCGTGGTAAATCTAAACAGCTCATTAAGTGTGATTTCAAAAACTATTTAAATTCAATTCAGTCAGAGATAAAGTCTAATCCCAAAAGATTGTTTGATTTTGTTGCCGTGAAAAGAAAGGAATTGACTATTCCGAATTCACTATCATATGAAAATACATATGCTAATACAGGTGAAGAAATAAGTAATATGTTCGCTGACTATTTCGAGAGTGTTCATATAAAGCCAGATTCAAAAAATCATAGCAATAGGAACAATTTAATTTCTCATCGATATTTAGGTGAAATTAAATTTTCCGTAGACGGTGTTCGGGAGGTGCTTGGCAGGGTTGATTCAAGTAAGGGGGCTGGTCCGGATTTGATTCCACCGATATTTGTTAAATCTTGCTGTTTTTCTTTGGGAACTCCTCTTGGATTATTTATTTATTATATAAGAGGGTTGTGTCCAATAAATCTTATCCATGTATTTAACCGATCCCTCAATATTCATATCTTTCTTATATTAATATTCCTGGACTCGGATGTCACGCAGGTGGCTAAAGTTGCCTCCGTGGTGACGTTGGATGTTGCCCTGGAATGCAGGGTCTTCCAACCGAAATCGCAAATGTGCGGCTGGCTCCCTTGTGTTGACTCCGTTATGCGTTTTCGAATTCCAACTTCTCACCGTACTGATGAGGGCCGAAAGCCCGAAACAGCTGTCTACGGTTCATTTCAGTTTCAGAGGGTTGTGTCCAATCAATCTTATCCATGTATTTAACCGATCCCTCAATATTCATATCTTTCTTATATATATATATATATATATATATATATATATATATATATATATTTATTGATTAGTTTAAGGCTTTCACGACCGGATATACTGGTATGAAAAGAGTCTTCCGGGTTTATTGGCATTCTGTAAATGTTCAAGTTCATCCTCCAGAAATTCCGGCTCGCATAATCGTCGGGCTCTTTCTACGAGTGTTTTGATAACTCCTCGTTTCTGTTTGGGGTGATGATTAGACTCCTTATGTAGATATCTGTCAGTGTGGGTTGGTTTTCTATAAACCCTGTGTCCTAGTTTCCCATTAGGCTTTCTAGTTACCAAGACGTCTAGAAAGGGTAGGAGTTATCAAAACACTCGTAGAAAGAGCCCGACGATTATGCGAGCCGGAATTTCTGGAGGATGAACTTGAACATTTACAGAATGCATTCATCGCCAATGGTTATAATACCAAAGAAATTCAGAGGGCAATAAGAACAAAAACTTCCACCCGTGATGATAACACATCACAAATTACACCTAACGGAAGAGCCATCTTACCATACATCCCCAAGGTCACAGATAGAATTGGTAAAATACTTAAAAGGCACAACATCGAGACTGTTTATAAGCCGACACAAAAACTTGGGCAAATGATCAAAACAACCAAAGACAAAGTTGACCCACTTTCACAAGCTGGTATTTACAGAATACCTTGTGACTGCGGCAAAGTCTATATTGGCACAATAAAGCGGAGTATTAATACTAGAATTAAGGAACACGAACGGTGCTGTCGACTGAATCAGACAGAAAAATCCGCACTAGCAGAACATGCGCTAATAGATGGACACAACATAGATTTCTCAAAAGCGGAGATTATTTCCAATATTAGAAGTTACTATCCCAGGCTGAACATGGAAGCCATTGAAATTTATAAACACAAAAATAACATAAATAGAAAAGAAGAGACTCCTTTCTTGCATAGCGCCTGGTTACCGACCTTAGAAAAAACAAAGATCAAGCCGACACGAAGCGGGAGCGATGGGCCAATCAGCATCGCGCACGTAGACGCGCCACTTTTTCCCGCCACAAACAGGCGCGCAGATGACGTTTCCGGTTCGAACGCGCCAGTGTCAGAAAAAATTCAGCGTTCGAGGTACAACCTTAGACCGAGAATCCTCTGAAGATGCCTACCGAAGTTGTAGGCGAAACGTTAGGTGAAATTATTCCTAATGGACCACGGTCAATAAGCCCGGAAGACTCTTTTCATATATATTTATTATTCAATAAATCACTAAGTCAAGGAGTATTTCCGGAATTATGGAAACTGTCATGCGTAGTACCTATTTTTAAAAGTGGAAGAAGAGATTGCGTCACCACCTATCGACCGATAAGTAAACTTTCCATTTTCATGAAAATATTCGAATCAATGGTATATCCACATCTTCATTACCTTGCAAGACCACAAATAATACCTGAGCAACACGGCTTTATGAAGGGAAAGTCGGTCGAGACTAATCTCGTAAATTTTGTCGAATATTTGCAGGAAAATCTTGACCGAGGTGTTCAAACAGATGTCATATACACTGATTTCAGTAAAGCCTTTGATAAGGTCAATATTGATATTCTGATTTCGGAACTCGCGGCATTCGGGGTGGGGGGTTTGTTATTGCGGTGGTTCGAATCCTATCTGAGGGAACGAGTACAATATGTCTGCATTGGGGGATATCAATCTAGAAGATTTTTTTCAACCTCTGGGGTACCTCAGGGTTCTCATCTTGGTCCACTTTTGTTTCTAATCTACATAAACAAAGTTTGCAGATGTTTCACCACCTGTAGATTCTTGCTTTTTGCCGATGATCTGAAATTGTTCGCGCAGACTGATTGCCTTGAAGACTGTCGAGGACTCCAGAGGGAACTTGATAGTTTGGTTGAATTTTGTACTCTCAACGATTTATTTTTGACTAACACTATTAGTATTAAGTCATTCACCCTAAATAGGAGTATTATCATCAGCCAGTACACTATCGACGGAGTTCCTTTGGAGGGAACCAATATGATTAGAGACCTGGGAGTGGTTTTTGACTCAAAACTCCTCTTTGATGAACACATCAATGGTGTTGTTAAGACCTCTAATCGAATGCTTGGATATATAATGAGACAATGCCGTTTATTCAGTGATCAACATGCCATACTCGCCCTATATTATGCCTATATATTCAGCAGACTCAACTTTGCCACCTCAGTCTGAAATCCTCACTATACCACCTATATCCTGAGATTAGAAAAAGTTCAAAAGACATTTTTGAGATTCCTGGGTTTCAAGGCAGGACTTCATTTAGAAGCCAGAAATCCGAATGATTATACCATCCGTTTGAATCATTTTCACTTAATCAGTCTTGAAGATCGTAGAAAAATGAATGTTATTATTTTCATAGATAAGATAATAAATAGTTATCTAGAAAATTCAGATATTTTGTGCAGAATAAACTTTCATACTCCGTCGCGGCAACTAAGACAGGCAGATACATTCTATTTATCCCTTAGGCGAACCAACGGCGCCAAGTTTTCCCCCCTGAATAGAATGTTACAATCATGTAATGTTCTGGGTTGTGGGATTGACATTTTCGCTGAGACAAACTGTAATAGGTTGAAAAGTACTTTAAAATCAATTTTTGCACTACCGTTTGTCCGTCGTTCACAGTAAACTCTGACTGTTATTATAATCATTGTAGGTACACGAGGAAAATCGGCAGTATACCAGGTGTCCCAGTATACCTGATCCAATCGATTATCTGAGCCTTTTCGGAAGATAAAAAATTAAAAATTTCATGTTCTCCAATCCGTTCAAGGAACCTCCATTCGGGAAAAACTAAAATTTAAAATCACTTCCGATTTGACCGGATGTGAATCTGATTTCTTTATTTCAAAAAACAACCGTATATTTTTTTATTTATACTAAAAATTACCTTCTCAACAATATGTCACAATTGAAATGGTAAAGCCGGGTTTATCTGGAAATGGATTTAAACTTAGGGTGTCGATTTGACATCCAATAAAAATAATTCACCAGAATTTTCAAATGTTTATATCAAACGGTTTCTGAATTTTTGGAAATAAACTGTTTTTTCAATTTTTACTGAAATTCAAAATTTATTGATGGTGATTTTTTTCATCGTTTTAGGTCATTTCATAATAGATCTTCGTTCAAAGTCCGATTTTTTAGATCTTCCAAATCAGTAGGAGGAATCTGGAATACACATTCTTTCAAATATATCCAAAAGAAGAAATTCAGGATTTTTAAATCTGGAGATCCCGCAGGCCATCTTTCGTGACTTGTTAATTATCAAGATTACACAAAATATCATAGCCCACGGCAATTTAATTTTAAATTTCAATTGTTCTTTTCTCCATCAAATCAAATATAAAATACAAAGTGTGATACATCGCTGAAAAAGTAATTTTGAGTAGAAATCAGAAATTGTAAGAAATATATAGGGTGCCGTGATTTTCAATTTTTGTTTTTCTCATATAGGGTTTCCTTGAACGAATTAGATAATATTAAATGGCTGAGATAATCCATTGGAACAGGAATACTGGGATACCCGGTAAAATGTCAGAGGGAATGTCTTTGGTTTTATTTATATTCGATTTAATTTAGTTTTTTTTTTTCTTACTGAAGCAAAAATGTTCATTTATTTTAGCGTTAATGGTTTTAACCCCCCCCCCCATTTACTTTATATAAATAATAATATTAAAATAGTTTTGTATGCATAGGCGTATCGTAGACCAGCACCACGCGACTGCAACGATACCGCGACAAGCGATTTTTCATAACGAAGGTATTGTTGTGAGGCGATCGCTTCGCAGTATTTTTGGTGGAGGCAATTCTGTTATTAATAGTGTATGGCGCCAACAAATTCTGAATAGCATTTACGTCCGGAGAGATTCCAGGCCAGTCTAGAAAGGTCATTTTTTTGTCCTTGAAATATTTCAATTTATTTTTTTATTATTATTACGGTGCTGAATCTTGTTGAAAGATTGGTTCGGAAAACTCTTGATCTTTCTACACTTTTATTAAAAAATACATGTCTCACATTACATTTCTTTCTATTCGTCCCTGTTCATCATGCTTTGAATGAGTATAAATTTTTCTGTTTCCTGATATGAGAAACATCTTTCTAACTGGATATTTTTCTGTTCGTAATAAATTAACTACACGTGTCCGAACGGACTTTGATCGGTACCTCATTACCCTGTTTCTCATTTGAGAACAAAACATTTTATAATTATTTCTATTATTTATTTATGAACGTCGTGATCCAACCTGGGTTGCATCGAAGCGGTTCTTTGAAAAATTCACAGACGCTGATTCTACGACGAATGTAGGAAGAGAGTTCCATGAATTGAATATTATGTTCGACAGAACATTTGTCGCTTCGTTGTCTTGAAATTTTCCTTGGAAACGTTGAAACTGTGTCCACTTAAACTTTTTGATTTGATGCATCCTCATCATATTCGAGCCAAGAATGTTGAATGAATATCCAAAAAAAAAATATATATGAAATCACTTCTCAAAAATCGTTGTTCGAATATGGCCTATATGGGGAGATCGTACACCCTCAGCTTCTCAAAGAAGTCCCCCAAGCAGGGCCAGCATATTTCTTCATAAGTCGAATGTACGTTTTGTAAATCATACCCCAGGTGATAACTTCACTTTTGCGAAATGCTTTATTGAGGAGGAAAGTCATCTATTTCGACTTTGCTGATATTGGGGAAATATGTAATCCAAACAGATGAGATAGTGCGTCACAGTGACCCCAAGGTCTGAGTGTCACTATGGTAAGACTTGCACTATTGATGAAGTAAGGTATCCTGAAGTTTTTCTTTGCCATAACACAGCACTGCTCTCAATGCAGTAAAGATCCCCTCCCACACCATCCACAGAGGTCGTCAAGGACTTCTTGAAAAATTCCTGTAATATTATAGGAGTAATTGTAAATTTCCGTGTAGTCGGCGAAAAGTACACACTTTGAAAGAATGAATGCCGGTTAGTCTGCTGTGTACATAATGAACAGGAATGATCCCAAAACTGACCTTGCGGAACCCCACTCGTAATCCCCTCGAAACAACCCGTACAGACCATCACCGACTCTCTAAATTTCCACCCTGATATAATAAAACATCTGAAACAAGCCAAGAGTCTGTCTCGGATCCCTAAATGCTCCAGTTTGTGCAGAAGACGACGGTGGGGGACTTTGTCAAAGGCCTTGTCAAAGTCGAGATGCACCACATCCACTACTATACCCAGATACTGAGCTTTGCTCCAATTGTCTATGCAGGAAATCATGTTCGTGAGAGTTGATCTCTAAGTCAGAAAACCATGATACTTTTGGTTATTAATTGTACAACCTGAAGCATCAGGTCGCTGATTATTTTTTCTTATATTTTGTATAACGTCGATAGGAGGTTTATTAGGAAATTATTGAAAGAAGCTACGAGTTTATCCCCATCTTGCAATATTGGCGTAATCAAAGCGTTTGACCAGGACTTCTGCTCGCTGACATAAGTGATTTCTTGAATATTATATTCATAGTATTGGAAAGAGCTTAAGCACAGCGTCATAACAGTACTGAAGAGATCCTTCCGGGGGCAGTCGATGAGCCCAACTGATCTCATAGATGTGTACTCTTCAAGTTATTATTTTTTCCCTTATCTTTGGTTCAATAACAATGACGTAACAAACACGAAGAAACCAAAAGTACTATTTCCATCAAAACCCAAAAACATGTCTAGCTTTGTCTCAATTGCAAAACTTGGTGCAGAATCATCTATACTATCTATACTAATACTCTATACTATACTCTAAACTAATATAATAAACAAGCTCATACCCGCGGCTCCGCTCGCGTTATATTTTAATTTTAAACGGTACTGATAGGTCCGCAACCCCACATTCATAACCTCGTATCGAAGGAGAAACAGCACCTGTATACATAACGAAACGATGTCGCGTATAATTTCTTACTCAAATTCACACTCGTTCAACCTACTGTAACTTTTAAAGTATCCATTAGAAAACTGTACTGTAAAAAGCATTTTACATCAGGAATAAATGCCGCAAATAACAGTCACATTTATTTTTATATTGATGCATTCTATGCCAGTCAAAAGCCATGGGCAGTCCTAAGGGGTGGGGGGTAGAGGGGGTAATTACCCCCAGAACACATCAACCATTTCAAATTTATGAAATGAAACTAACAAATATGTTACTTATATAATTATGATTAACAAAAAAATTTTATAAAAAACATGAAAATAAATTAAACCTTTTCAACAAGTGACTTTTTGTCACATCAAAATGTTGAAATTTTTACACATTGGCTAATATCAAGAGTCAATGTTTTGACTCTTTTAGTGCCTTTGGTTTCAGGATTACAATTTTATTCAAGATTAGTTCTAGAATTAATTGCGTAGCTTATTTATCAGTTAAGAAACGTCTCTCGTATTTTTTCATTTTCAATATTAAAAAAAGAAAAGTTATTGAATGCGCCAATTAGAAACGGCAGTTCGAATGTCTTAAAATTTTTCAGAAATAAGAAAAAATGTCAGATCGGAGAAGAAAATATTTGAGTGGAGCTTGCAAAAGAAAATGCATTTTCTATGCGACGAAAGGTTTTTTTGATATTTTAATAAGCCAATGCCCGAGTCACAATCAATTATTCAGCACAGTGGCGTATCAGAGGTTCCCGCCACTGAAGGGGCCCCCAAGTCAAACGGAAAGCTTCAAATGGGGCCCCAATAATTTCATTCTATTGAACTTGTGGATTCGCTATATTTTTCTGGAATGTAATGAACAAAACTGAAACAATGGATATACAATTGTTATTACTCCCAAAAAATAGAGAAATGTTCCTAAATGGTTTAAAAAACATATAAGGTTTTCAATAACTCCATTCGAAATTCGAATTATCACTCAATTAGTTTTTTAATATACCGTCAAGCTTTTCGGGACTCTCTTTGGACATCGTCAAACGATCGTTTTATTAAGCTCGAGATAATCAAGAATTATCTTAGGAATGCAATAAAGCAAACACGTCTATCAGACTTCTGAGCCTACTACAGCTTTGAACAAGAAGTAGCCTGAAGCTTGGCCATCGACAAGTTGTTAGATATGTTTGAACAAAAAAAATTAGCAAAGATTAATGCATTTTTGTTAAATAATTTTTCAACTTTTTCACATAAATACTTACCTCGCCGATTGAATTTATGTGCCGAACCTTCAACCCTGTCTCTGTGGTTTGTGATGTAAACTTTGATTCTCTGTCATGTATTGTTAGACTTGTTTCAGTTCAATATGGTGTTTAAGCTTTGGATCACTTATGAAATTCTTTCATTAGATGGTGTAGCGCTCGGTTTATTTAATTATTAATCTTTTGTGTATTTATGTAATTTCTGCATTTATATTAAGTTTAGAATAATTTCCTGTAATTGGGTTTTTTTCCTGTAGGAAATAAAGGCCTATTATTATATTATTATTATCATTATTATTATTATTATTATTATTATTATTATTATTATTATTATTATACCTATATATAAATTTCTCATCACATTTTCTTAAATACTTTTCTTTGAAAAACGTCAGGAAAACTTATCAGAAATAACGTAAAATCATTTAGGGGGCCCCTATAAATTCACCCTAGGACCGCCCATGCCAAAAGCCCTCTTCAAATTGACCATTATTTTGGATTGAATTGAAAATGTTAAAATGGCTATCGTGGGTTGTCTTCGGCAGTTAGACATATGCCGTCGCGGACTTTTTTCTAGATCTTTTCGAGCAGTACAAAATTGTCTTGATCATGTTTCTCTTTCTCTTATAGTTTACGCAGCGTCGCCCGTAAAAGCCGGAAAGTACCGGGATTTTTCATGAAAAATAGATATTTTTTCTTATTTCTTCGTTATATAGGGATGAACCCTACATGAAAACCTCCCAAAAAATTTTCTACAATATAGTGAAAGTTTCATCAAAATCGGTTATCTGGTTTCTGAGTCCATAGAGGACAAACAAACACACAAACAAACACACGGACATTCACATGTATAATATTAGTAACTAGCTGGCCCGCGAAACTTCGTCTGCCCAAATCGGCTATTGAAATTATTGTTATTATAATTAATTATTATTCTAATATCATCCTCAAACACGAAAAATCTTGAAGAGCCTAGATCCTAATTGCCACTCTGCCTACCAGATTAAATTGTTTTTCTCTAACTTTTCGTTTATATACGTCTAACCTATACCTAAATAACTGAAACTACAATCCTATAATCAAACAATCAGTCAATTCTCTCAACGTATGGGCCCTCCCGTGACGCGGTTTCTTCAGGGGTACGTTACGCAAGATATTATTCGTACACATCAGTTCTACAACAGCTGATAATAGTATTGCTTGGTTGACGTAATTCGATATTTCAGAATTTCACCTAGTTGCCTAGAATCGATCGAGGCTAAGGGTAATTTTTGTATATCACTGTAAGGATAACATGGGTGATTCGCGACTACGCGACGTATGTACTTTGACGAATGGCCCTTATAGCTCTGAGAAGCAGGCATTTTTTCGACTCACTTGATATTTTCTCATTGTTTTATGCTGAAATACCACAAAATTTTTATAAATTATGTTATTCGGATAGATAAACTATATTGATGTGAAGCTTCATCTGAATCCGTTCGGTAGTTCTCACGTGAAAGAGTAACAAACATCTTCACATCCTCACAAACTTTCGCATTTATAATATTAGTAGGAAGTAGGATTAGTAGGATTTATAATATTAGTAATAGTATGGACTAGTATGGATGTGAATGTCCGTATGTTTGTTTGTCCTCTATGGACAAACCAGATGACCGATTTGGATGAAACCTTCACTATAATGTAGAGAATTTATTTTGGGAGGTTTTCATTCATGGTTCATTCTTATATCACGAAGAAATGAGAAAAAATATCGAGTTTTCATGAAAAAGTCGGTAATCAACCCGGTTTTTCCAGGCTTTTACGGCCGTCGCTGGGTGAACTATAAGAGGTCAAAGACAATTTTGTAGTGCTCAAAAAGTTCTGAAATAAAATTCCGCGACGGCATATGTCTAACTGCTGAGGACATCCTACGATAACCATTTTTAACATTTTCAGTTCAATTCGAAATGATGTTCAATCTGAAGGGGGCTCCCGACTAGCATGGGATGCATTTATACAAAAATGAATCTGACTGTCATCTGCGGCATTTATTCCTGATGAAAAATGCAGTATAGTTTTCTAATGGATACCTTAAAAGTTACCGCAGGTTGAACGAATGCGAATTTTACCAAGAAATTATTGAATTTAGTAGAGATCGCTTAGTCACATGCCTGTCTCTCCTTTTAAATCGAAATATTGCGCGAGCGGAGCCGCGGGTCTGAGCTAGTAGGTTCTATACCCAAAACAATTCTCAGAATTTTCACAGAAGTGTTGCCAATTTGAATGATATAAAAATTCTCCGTTTTCATATCACCTAATTTGCACAATACAATATTTTGATTTCTGGCGGAACTGAAAAATCTAAATCTGTTTAGTACCTCATATCCCATTACTAACATGCGAATATTTAGGTTGGAGTTTAGACAAAACAATGGATGATGACGTACCTGGGTTTGAATTAGCGAAAGGATAATTATTCGAATTTAACAATTTTTTTCTGTGTGGGACCAGTGAGTGATTAGCAAAAATCAGTCGACTCAACAATAAGAATCAGAAATCGAATCGGGTTTAGTATCTACCTACAGTTATGCTAAGGTTACAGAAGCCCACTAATGAGTTCAAAAATAAACTAAACTGCAAATTCTGGAATATTAACAAGCAAAGGAAATTAAACTTCATAATCGTAACTCGAAGAGAAACAGTACTGGTACAACTAAATCTCAGCGGACACCATACTGCGAATTAGTGCGAATCCACATACATACTTCGGTCGTATTCATAGTTCGCCCTCGATTGTGAGTGTGAGATCGCCCACAAAGAGCTGACGCCATTTCATAGACCATAGGTACTCACTGAGTGAAGTGTAATTTTTACCGCCCCCAACTCAAGGGATGTTGCGAGCTCCCTTGAGATACGTATACGGTTATTTCATATCATTTTGACAGACTCTTTTCTGTCGTTCCGGATTTTTTTCTGGTTATGTTGACATTCATTTGGTTGTTTACGTCAAAATATATTCGAAATATGGAGAAAATCCCCTATAAGTTATCATTTCCTTCGAAAAACCCGAATTTTTATCTAGACCACAAGAGTTTGAATGGAGTTGTACCAAAGATGACATCTGGAGATGCCCCTTGAGGAAAAAGATTACTATATTTGTCATTAGTCGATGTTGCGACTTGCATAGGTAAGGAATTTCGGAGGATGAGTGCTGAGTAACCCTTACCGAAGCTACCCTTGGACCCTCGTCTTGAGGGATGACGATGAATACACTTGATAATCACCTAAAAGAGCGGAATCTTTCCTTTCATAACATCGACTACAGAATAATCGATCTTGAATTCTAATGAGTTCAAAAGGGGTGGTGGGGGAAAAATATATTCAACCTAAGGGAATAATAAACAAATTCAAGGTAGAATATTTATACAGCGTATTCAATAGGGTATTGTAGCCACCGTTCTATAATTAATAATTAATTTTTTTTATGACGTATGAGCAGAATTGAATGAAATACCTAGATGTTATGAAGATCATTGAAGTTCCAAATGAGAAATCATTTGACCTACCATAGGATTTGAACGAATTTTGATGTGGATGCCATGTTGATAGCCTTGAGCTATCGAAGAAGAGGTAATATTTTATGCCACAGAGCATATTTTCAAAAACATCTACCTGTTCCATGGTTTTCTTGAACAATGGCTAGTAACGTGGAAAATAAATGTCTTTAATCGAATCTACCGCTAACTATGTTTTGCTGATACTCACCACAGAAACTTGTCCTCTCAGGGGAAACAGAGCCCTATCTTTACATAAATCTTTAGCTCCAATACCAGTACAGTTAACTACAACGTCAAAATCGTTCCGTACTTCGGAAAACGATGATATTTTTCTTCTTTCCACTTTTATACCTAGATCTTCCATTACACTCAATGACCACTTCAAGTACCTTGTAGGATCTGTTTGTAAAGTTGCGAAGTAGCTTCCATATTTCCATCCACCAGGATACATATTCAATTCATCCTCTCTAGCTGATCTGTATAATGGTAATATTTCTTCCAGGTACCGATTCTGAAAATTGATTTATTGATTTTACTCCAACATCATTTAGGTCAATCAACTCAAAAATATTTCAGAAGTTTGTGAGTAGCCTTAGTAGCCATTTCAGTTCAAAAATTATGCAGAAAAAGTCTATTTGTGCTCTTATCCCTAAAACGATAGCACTATCATGTCATGTGGAAGAAACCGAGGGGTTTCTAAACAGAGGTGAGTTGAATCAACACCGATCTACCGAAATTTAAAATCGTTAGCAAGATAGAAACCAATTTATTATATCACTCTTCACACAGGCGCAGACTCTCAATGATCGCCAGTGACACTAGGCGAGCGGTTGAGCCGTTCTGGGAACCAAGTCTCAGAATTCGTGAAAAATTCATTTTTTACGATTTTTTCCATAACCTGCAGTTCAATAATTTGTTGAAAATACAATTCAAGCTATATATGAATCGAAAGCATATTTATTCAGGATTCAATTTATCATACCATCACAGCTGATTCACGTGTGTTTTTTTTCACAATTTGTTGTGAATGACGAAATTGGAGCAATTTCGACACTGAGGGTATTTAAAACAGAGTGTTTCAACTCATCTCGTTGCAAGTCTGTATAGCTTTTTTTCCTAGCCAATGGGTTTTCTAGTTATTTTCCGTTCATTTAATTTCAGCATGCCGATCAGTGACTAGATTACAAAGCATGGAGTCTGGAAGCTTGTACTATTAAGATTTTCTTTTTATTCCTTCTGATATGTTTATTCCCATGAACATGATTTTCTCAATTACCTCAGAAACTAGAACTCATGAAAATTTCAAGACTGATTGGAGTCAATTATTTTTCTGAAAGTTTTTTGAGGTTTTTTCTCTCACTCTCTGAAACAAAACAAAATGTCAATATCGAAATCAAAAATTTTTACGATTTCGAGAAATTTCATGAAGTTGAGAATTTTACTGACAAAGGAGTCTAATACAGAATCCGAAACCTTACGAAGCTTAGAATTCGGAGTGTTTATTCATTTTTCAATTTTTGATGTTAGGCAATAATTTCTCGAAAGTATTTGGCATGCGCGTTTTACGCATGGGCCTTTCTTTCATTATTCAAAATTTTTTTCTAACTGATTTTTGTTTCAGAAACTCGGACGGAAAACCATAGAAAAACTTTCAGAAAAATGTAAAGACCTCTCATAAAATATTTCAATAGATATCTAGAGATATTGATTGACTGAAATTTGATATATTATGTGAAAATGTTCTTTCTGCTTCCTATTACCGTTTTGCTCATTAATGTTACATTCGTTGTAATGATGTCATATTATGTTATTTTCATTATGGTTACAATTAACCA
Organism: Hippodamia convergens; assembly: GCA_038502775.1. Classification (NCBI taxonomy): domain Eukaryota; kingdom Metazoa; phylum Arthropoda; class Insecta; order Coleoptera; family Coccinellidae; genus Hippodamia; species Hippodamia convergens. The sequence goes on from CM076609.1 coordinate 34,763,059, forward strand.
AGTTGAATATTCTTTTATGTTTTAATCGTGATAACCAATATAAAATGTTATAGGAAATGTTGAAGAATTATCTCTAGAATTTTAATTTTGATAATATATTAAAATTTATATATATTTAATCTTTTACAACTCATAATTTTACCTTGAAATAATGTGTTTCAACTCACCTCAGGCCCTGTTTCAACTCACCTCGGAATGAGGGGGATTGAAACAGAATGACTTTCCACGTTAAAGTCGATTTTTCTATCATAAATTTGACATTTAAGTTTTTGCTCTTTTATTCATATATAAACCAATAATATGAACTCTCGAAAGGTTCTGATCTCATGCGGTTTGTGTTTATAGTTTTTGCACTATGCAGCAAAATGTCAAAATTGTTTCAACATCCCTCGGTCTCCCCTACATATTATGTCATGTACATAATATGACTGTAATATTTTAATATTACATTCATTGATAAAGAATTCGTGGTCAAACATGATTTTGTTCATTTGTACTTATATAAGGATACTTATTTTTTCCAAAATGGCCAAATATTTATTAAATAACATTCGACCTCCGAATTGAAATTGCGGTGCCTTGAATTTCTGATATAATTATAAAAAGTTATGGTATGTTATAGTCATAATGAAAAAAAAATAAAATATGTGATTTTAATTTTGTGTTCGTGTAAGATTCTCCACATAAATGAAAAACTATATTTCGAAAATCGTTTCATTCCATAACATCATTTACGAGATATTCGAAATTACATTTTTTATAGATTTTCAACATCCTGTATCTGTTCAACCGAACCGAATAGCCAAAAAAGACAAAAATTGTTCTACATATTTTTGACTTCAGAAAAATTCCTTGAGTTATAACTCCAAATATTACTAACTCATTTTGGTACAGATATATTATCTCAAACGATATTCTTCTTGAATTTCATAATGGAAAATATCACTCCCAAAGAATTGGCATTAATAAATTGCAGCAATGGGGAAAGGCCGAGGGAAAGGCAGAAGGCAGTGCTTACATTGTTATCAAGAGAAAATTTGATATAATATAGGTAGTTCATTATTATTATATATCTTATTATATTTGTTTATGGAATATATCACAGTCGTACTAATTCATTTCAAATATGTGGAGAAGAAAAAATCAAAGAAATTTTTTGATTTCATTTACAAAGAAATAAAGTGAAATCCGCTCTTCCTAGACATGACTAGGGTGAATTGTTCCACAAATTGCTATTGAAATTCACGATAGAACTGTCACTTGTGTATTTCGACAATTACCTTCCAAGTAAAAAAATTTGTAATGATGATGGAGTAAATTCAAATAAATTGATATTACCTTCACAATATGTGGATGATCTTTGGCGAAGACATATCCAGACAACTGTCTTACTCCAGCCTTCTCGGCGTCTGCCGATACTCTGATATTATTCCAGTAATTATAAGAATCAACTAGCCATTTTCTGGAAAAAGTAGAGAGAATATGGAATCATACTTAGATAGGTCAATAAATATATAACTTTTACATTTCTTTTCCTATATCATCTGAGGTTTCTGTTTTAAAATCAATGTCTATAAGTTTGTTTTATAGCACCATCATATCAATCTATATGCCACTCCAAAAACACAATTGAATATAGCCGCTGGGGACAAACAATAAACAATCTTTAAAAAGTGTTCTATAGTCCTGTGACATTTAAAATGATCCTGATCGTCTCATCTCATGTTAAGTGCAGTAGGGCAGTGTCATTATTTTTGAGTATTATACATTGTGTGATATCCAAACTATACAAAATTGTTGTAATCACTTGAAATTACAAACTGAAAATTCAACGGCAGAAAAAAATATACTGCCAGAAACTTGCCATTATAAATAACGTGAATTCATTTTTTCTTGGCGATTCAAAATTCTCAGTGAAAAATTAAGAGAAGATATGGAAATATTCCAAACTTAGGTACTAAAATCGGTTTGTTTATTGTTTATCCTCCGGAACTCAGCTAATGTTGACAGATCGTTGAACTGGTCTTTCATTGCTTTCGTTTCAAAAAATGGTATTAATTGATGCAACAAAGCAACAATGTTGCAGTTTATTCACTTAGTAACGAAAATATGTTTAATTGGCCTGATTATATTATAATCAAGCAGCTCAATTCAGCGAGAACAACTCCTAAAAGAATAACCCCTGAAGATGCCCTAGAAACGATACTATAGGTATTCTTCCTGAACAGGCTAGTGGGTTGGGGTTGAACATTATGGTAATGAATAAACAGTTTAGGTACTCATATCTTGTTCAATTCCACTCATTCCATATTGAAATTAAAGTTTTGTTTCGAATACAATAGAATAGACCATATATATTTTCTATTTTTCTATTTTGTTTCAAGCAGAATGAATTCTGAAAACCCCTTGCATTTGATGCATTTTTCAGAATGGTATATAGTATAGTAATATATTGGAATAGGATTGTAATTATATGACAAAAATATAAGCCAACGCAGATACCCATTCTGCGTTGACAGACTTCATTACGAACCTTGTCATCTCTTCAGTTTCCGCAAGATTTCCGCCTTCTGGTGAAAATATCCCGGCAGCGACATAGCTGGTCGTTTCATCCTGAAACTTTTCCGAAATTATATGCACTGAAGCGTTTCGGAATTCTTTCTTGAGCTCAATGGCAGTTGTCGAGCCAACAATACCAGCACCCAAAACAGCAATCTTCAAATCGCACATTTTTTCCCCAAACAATATGAAGTTTCAGTTTACTTAATAACTGAGACTGACACTCTTATATCTCAACTTGGATTCAATTATTTATCGAAGTCATATTTATTCTCTGAAGTAATCGTTCAAAGCATAGTCGTCCCACAGATGAAAAAGGTAAAGAAACTTGTAGAATTTTGGCAATTGTAACTGAAAGAATTGAAAACTATATCGGGTATCCATCGCATAATTCCTTTATCGATTTCTGTATAATTCGGGTTTTAGTTCTGCTGACTCCAGTTGATTGATATTTAATGAAATTTGTCAGTCTTTTTAATGTCTACGTATTTATGTCAGAGATTTTTAACTTACTATGGACTTAAATTATTCAATAAACTACCAAAAGAAATAAAAGAAACTCAAAATAATTTAAAATGATTACCAAGAAATTTCTACATGGGAACCAGGAATTCTTCGACGATGTTTCTTGATTTTTGAGAATGATATGTTTGGATTAAAATAGACTGGACCCTAGCTTGACTACCATGCTCTTATCGGTGTCATCGCTTTTCTTTCGTGCTATTGGGTGGTGAATTTTGGAAATTTTGTTCGGCACACAAGATAAGAGGCATCTTAGGTTGAATGAATTCCTCGAATGTTACAGAGTTGTATCATATTAATTGTATCTATGGAATTGAATTCATCTTCATTTTTGGCTTTCTTCAATTTAAACTATTTCATTTATGTATCTACCTGTTTAATGAAGAATTGATTGATTGATTCAATACTCTCATGTACGTTTTTCAAAAAATTATTTGTTAGTTCGACAGTATTAATCCATTGAAAATATATTTGGTGTTCCCAATCAAAAATTAATATTAAACAGAAGCAGAGATTTCCTTCTGAAAGTGGACTCGATCTCGTGTATTATCAAATGTAAATCAAAATTTGAGAAGAAACATCAGTTATTGGTATTTGGAATTATCCCTCAGAGGTTGGTGAGTACAAAATTGTAAAGGGTGTACCCAGTTCGACGGCCTATTAGGCGTTTCTGAAGAACTGGACCTACTTGAAATCTGAAAATTGGGATTATGATATTGTTTGACATTATCTACCGAGCTAAAATATTGTTGCAGCCTGAACACTTTCAGTGTTACATGGAGTGGAAAAAAATTTCAAAAAATTTTTTTCTAATTTTTTTGTTTTTGAATTCGACAGAGTATGCAATTGTCAAATCGTTGCATTCGTCATAATACTTTCCAAAAAATCGAGAAAAAACTGAAGAAAAAAGGGTGATAAGAGTATTCTAGATATCTTAAGCACAACCCGTTTTCACATTTTTGATGTCGAAGACTGTGAAAATATTATACATTTTCAGAATTTTGAAGAACTCGTCACAGGGATCAAGATTGGCCCATAACTTTTGTTTTTCAAATTAGAACCGTATTTTTTTATGATTGCGTTGGACTGTGCGAAGAAAAATAATGATAATGTTCCAACATGTTAATGCTCCTAAAATTAATAATTCTTTAGTTATTCAGGATTTCCTGATTTCATGTCGTACGTAACGTCAAATTTATAGAATCTGTTTTATATCAACAATGACCTTGGTCATAGAAGATAAATTATTTCAATAACTCACTAGTGACACACCTCTTTTCTGAATTCATTTATAGTTGTTGATATGGAACAGATTTAATGAATTTGACGCTACGTACGACATAAAATCAGAAAATCCTAAATACATAATCAAGAATTATTAATTTTAGGAGCATCAACATGTTAAAACATTATCATCATTTTAATTCGCAGAATCCAACGCAATCATAAAAAGATAGTGTTCTTATTTGAAAAACGAAAGTTATGAGCCAATCTTGATCCCAATTGTTGACCCAACATTTGAAACACCCTGTGAAGAATTTTTCAAAATTCTAGAAATGTACAGTACTTCTCCAATGTTCGACTCCAAAAATGTGAAAATGGTTTGTGCTTAAAATATTTAGAATACTTTTATCTCCCTTTTTTCTTCAGTTTTTTCTCGATATTTTGGAAAGTATTTTGACGAATGCAACGATTTGAGTACAAATGTATGTTATCCCTAATAGTGCTTTTGTAACTTGTAATCTTCAAATCTAAGCCAATTGTTCCAGCTTGAAAAATAATGTCACTTCTTGTCGAAACATTAATTTCAAATATTTGGTGCGGCAAAAAGGTACATTTTTTTTCAAGCTTGAAAAATTGGCTTGGAATTGAAGATTACAGGTTACAGAAGCAATATTCGGGATAACATTAGGAAAATAAAATTTGAAAAAATTAAAAAAGTGTAGCAACAGGAGTTAGAAAATCGTCACAGTATTTTTCTCGAATAATACAAAATGTAAAATAATTTGAAAAATACACGACTTAGATTTTTGAAATATTTTTCTGATGACCACTATGACTCAGCAAGAAAAAAATCCAATTTCCGGTTTTTCCGGAAATGACATCAACTTTGGATTCAACCGAGAAGATACTTAAACTTGTCTAAACTCCATTATCGTGTTCGTATTGGTTATATAGAAAAATAGTTGATATGGATGGATACCCCACCGATGGTACTTTCGAATGACGTCAGAGCACCATTATGCTACCATTTAACAAAACGGAGTTTCGAGTGAAAAAAGGTTTTGGTTTATTTTTTTGGCACGTATTTCGAATCACGATACTTTTTAAATCGAAATTACTATAGTGTAGCATTATTTTGATTATTTGGAATAATTTTAGCGAGTTCATGGCTCTCTAGATCGAAAAATAAAATGGGCTTTCTGACGAATGAAATATCAACTATGAGGTATCATTAGATTAAGAAAATTATGGAGATTTCAAACATGTAATAATATACCAGGTGTCCTATTTGAAAATCGAAAGTTGATATCATTTCCGGAAATCCAGAAGTTGGATTTTTTTTCTGAATATGTCAAAAAGTGCCCTATAGTTAGTATATTCAATGTTCCAAATTTCAAAAATATAACTACAGAAACAAAGGAGAAAATGGGGGTGTACCATGAGTCTGTGTCACACTGTAGACTACCCTATGAAACTTTACACAGACGGCAACTTTGCTAGAAAACTTACCCATGTTCTTAGTCATTCACAATGGGTATTCACTTTGCCCGAATATCGGCTTTACACGGGCATCCGGGCAAAGTGAATAATTTCGTACTTTTATTTATTGTTAGTAATTGTTTGATTATTTGAGGTTTATGCTGGTGAAAATTTGTGAAAGTAATGAATAAAGACTTATTTGTGATAATGATTTTGATTTTATGTCCGATACCATATCGGTTATTACATCTATCTTTCTTCCGAACACTACGGAAAATTCTATGACGAAAGGTTCTGAACAAATCCCCATTCTATTATTATCGCCATTTAATTTAAAATAACGCAAACTGCGGTAGCCCGTGATCAGAAATTGAAATTTAACTCATAAATTCAACGAGTTTTTCGGTTACGTCCATTGAGAATCGGCACTAAAGGAAAAGAAGAAAACATCTTAGCGTCTCTGTAAAAGAGGTACCTGCAGGTTAATCTTTGGTTCTGTGAAGTGAAAGTATCACAGACCAAGACTAAGGTTTTTCTGTTATTTGTGAAAGTATCAAAGACCTATTTTTCATGGATATCATTCTAGAGAGATACTGTGAACATGCGAATGAGATGGAGTAATTTGAGGCACCCGCCCTTCTATTTTGTTTGGAACATGATTTTGACAGTGCCTTAACTTGATCCCTCTCTGTTCGTTCCATGGGATCTGCATAAGTCCTTCCTTCTGTTATGTATGTTGCCTCGGATTTCTTTAGAAAAGTCACGTGACAATGAGAACAACTGTCAATTATTTGAATTCGAAGTCATTATTGCCGGCAATATGGAAATGTTTGAAAACTACAAGAAATATAATATGTTAAAATGTTTTATTTTAGCGGCAATAATGACTTCGAATTGACAGTTGTTCTGAATAGAGTTCAAACCACGGAGAATTGAATCAAGTATTCAATCGCAAAATATTAAGGACACCATGCGTAAAGACATATCATTCTGTGATTCATTCTACTCAATATTTCAAATTTCACATACAAACTATATTTTTCATGATATCTGAATTAGGCTAAGTTCACATGATCGCTCGTTAACGCGCGTTGATGTATTCAGATGGTCGCGCGTTGATTGAGCACAAACTCGGAATTTTTCAGATAGAACACCCTGGTTATTTTTACGTCAAATTTTTTCATTTTTTTTCTGAATACAGTAATGTATCACAACCTAACATTTGAAGAATTTTAGATGCAAAAATCAGAAGAATTCTTATTTAATTTATGGTACAAGTAGGCCATGAATTCTTTCACATTTGCATTCAATCATTACTTTTTTGATGTGATTCGGATCTATTTATTCAATTATATTTTAAACATTTTATCATATCATACTTCAAAATTTCGAAATTTTACGTTTTCACCATCAGCCATCATTATTGATTTGCATTGACTCTCTTCGTGACTTAGCATCTATGAATGCAATAATCAAACAGACTTGTATGTGAAAAAATCTATTAATAGCAGGGCCCGAGATATAAAAGTATCTCCAAAAAGTGCACATTTTTGTTCTCGGCCTGTATTTCAGAAACAAAAGTATAGGGAATAAATCCGCTTTTGGATTTAAAAGTTTGACAAAAAAGTGACACAGTCTCTATCTTCAATAATAGCAGAGTAACATCGCAGTTCACCCAATTTGGGACACTTGTACATTGATTACCTGAAATAAGTCATACTATCATTAGTCAACACTACGCAGAGTTATTGCAACGTTTGAAGCACGAGGTGCAAATTGTACGACCTCATTTGGCGAAGAAAAAATTTTATTTCATCACGATAACGCAACACCGCCTTCGTCTTTTGTCCCAAAATCCACAGATTGAAAATTGAATTGATGCTGCGTCCTCCCTACTCTCCAGACTTACCCCAGCAACTACTACCTGTTTCATTACCTCAAAAAGTGGCTTGTTATCGGAGATATCGAAGCTGTCAATCAGCATTTTGAGGAGCTTGACGAATCTACATTTAAAACTTGTATAACTTAATTATAACACCGATTTGAGAGATGTATCAGTGTTGATGGAGATTATGTTGAAAAATAAAGAAAACAGTTTTTTTGAAAACATCGATTTTCTTGGTCAGGCCGGAAACTTTTCACCCCACCCTCGTATGCCTGAAACTTTTCCCAAAAATCCTGAACGCGAACCAATTCAATGCGCAAACTCCTGACAGTCCCAGGCCAGAACTGTTATTTTGTGAACCCGAATACGAATAGAGCCAGAGACAATCTCTTGTCTCTGATAGAGCTGATTTGTCATTCGTCATTGTTCTTCATTATCATTTCCATTTTTGATTCCACATGTTATGCATTAATTCGATTTGGAATAAGTCAGTCTGAAGTGATTTTTTATTGTTAGATTACTTTTTCAGTTCTGTCAATACCTTTTTTTGTGAAAAATTAATCCCTAGTCATTCAGAAACTTGATGTGACCATAAAAAATTTCCAATTACTTGAATAATGAAAAAAGGTGAAATTATGATGTTAAAAAAGCCAATTCTTTTTCGATACTTTGAAAGGATCTGATTACCACACAAAAAATGGACATCAATTCTATTTCATTTCTTCAAATTATGAAACACAAAATATCATATCACGGATAATTTCTTTGTTTGTTTCAATTCGTCGAAAATAAAATTTCAGTGTCGATCAGAATCCAATCATTCTATTTTTATCTTATGTAAATTGCACTCAGATATTAGGACCAAACAATCAATACAAATAACATTTCGAAGTGTATAGCGAAAAAACTTAATTGTTACTCAATATTGGATTGTTATCCTAGTTATGTGCGCAAGGTCAACTCAAAATTCTTCCAGTCGCCGAGTTGATGATTATTGTAAATGTGGAATAATTTTATCAAAAGTTCATTGAGTTCACAGACTTATTACAACATGAGCGGGCATAAATAGAAATTATGGGTAATAGAAAAACTCATTCAAAAAATAAAAATGAAAATTTTCAAACACTACCTAGGTTACAAAGCTAGGCATCGTACTCTTTAATTTAAGGTCTACGATTATTCCTTCATCTCAAAAGTATTTTTGCCGAATCTATTGGTCCATTTTCTATTTAAAAGAAATTTCCTTGAATGGAGAATCAATGTTCTTTGACATATTTAAATCGAAAAAGACTCTTTTTTCGATTTTGCAGTCCACTTGAGATTTTCAATGATTGTTCTGACATTTACGGGATCGCATTCATTGATACAAAATTTATGGTAACACCCCGTAACGCTGCTAAATTCACTATATTTGAAGTTTCCCCTTTCCGTCTGTTTGATTTCATTCAATACACTTTTTTTTAACTGATCAGTCAATTCCAATCAACACCATTATATTCTTCCTATGTCTAAATCTAGGATTTTTTTTTTGCTCAGAGAACCGATTTTATCATACGCCAAATTGTGGGATATCCCTTTTCATTAACCTCTGGTAATACTCCCACAGACAGGCTGTATTGTTTGCAGATTAAGGGTGGGTTTCACAAAACTTTGATTGTGCGATCAAAAAACCTTAAGTCAATTGGAACCAATCAAATCCCTCGTTTTGAAATGTCAACGAATCGCGATGGCTCCAATTAATTTGACGGTGCAATCAAAGTTGTGTGAAACCGACCCTAAGATGGATATTGTATTATATTATTATCTGCTCCGTATCAAAAGAATATCAAGAAATTTTAATCGTCTGGAGGCTTTCGTTTAGGATATACAGCTGAATATTCGAATGATTTCAACGATCAATAAAAAATTTAATTCAATTTAAAATTTGGAATATCAGGAGCGGAGAAGGAAATTTTTCGTGAATGAACAATTTGTATGTTGATAGCCACGGGTCCCATCACATCACAACAAACTAATACATCTATCTAGTCTGTACGGGGTGGCACTCTCTACCCGCCTCTCTACAAATTAAGGTAGAGGGCCAATGCCTCCATCTTCCTCGAGAATAGAGCTATGAGAGTTCGGTATCGGCAGAGTACTAATATTACTCATTTGGTCATCCCTTCCGAAGGTTCAAGGTTTCCAATTAAGTCCTATACTCTATTCAAATTTAAGAAGGAGCAACAACAACAAACAGAATCGTCTGGTTTGCGCACAATAAAGCTCGTATTGGTCAAAGGGTCATAACAAAGCTCCCTTCGACCGCCCTAAAAGATTGCCAGGATCGTACTCGGATCTATGGTCGAGATCAGGGATGTTGCGGATATTCGCATCCGCATCCGCAAATGCGGAGCTTCCGCATAGATTTCTACTTCCGCATCCGCATCCGAATCCGCAAAAACCAATGCGGATTTTCATGCGGATGCGGATGTAATATAAATTGTGAGTTGTGCAGTGTCGCCATCTCAGGGCCGACAAAATATGTTAGTGTTTCGTTTAGAAAATGCTAAATATATACTTTTTCAATTTTGAAAATGTCAGAAAGATGCTAGTTTTTCACTGATACTTCTTTCTGTAGCTATTTCTGAAACCGAAACATCTGCATCCAAGAGGGTGGAATTTCCGACGCACCCCTCTATTCTGTTTATATTCATACTGGTAATTCTCTTTTCGAAACACTTTCCAAATACATATTTTATTATACCATCTGCTTTTTTTTCCGGTAAGTCCGAAATTCCAATCCGTCTCCTTTCTAACGACCGCCTGTGGTCCCAGTCCCAAGATTTCTTATCGCCCGTGATATTGAAATGTTATATTTTTGCGATACCCGTTGTTTCAGAAGCATTTGAAATGTTGAAGGAAAGTTCAGGGACCAAGCGTCTTTGAACATGAATTATGATTCGCGAATCGGGGGAAACATTTTCATCTGAATTGCGTATTTTTTGGTTGTTGCGGTTTTTTTTTGATTTGACAGATATCTCCCCAAGAAAAAGAGCCAGATGTTCGTCCGATCAGTGAGAATTGTCTACGTTTGTTTACCTAAACAACCCGGGTTGTTGCAAGCCCATAAAACGTTTATAGGGGCTATAAAATTCGCCTAGTTTGACGATTTTTGGGCATCTGTTGATGATAAAGATTAAAAAAAATTCATTTTTACTTTCGGAATATGGCATATTGGAAAACGTGAGAGTTGCGATAAGAAAAAAATGGGCGTGTGCTCTTCGCACGAGAATTTGACCAATGGGAACGAAGAAATTGGTGAAAAAGTTCCGATGCGTTTGTTATGGTGCAATACTTATTTATTGTAAATGAACCACCGTGTTTTTTGGCCTTGTGGATTACTTGTCGAATAGTAAATTTTTGTGAGATTTTGAATAATATTGTGACTATTATGATACAGTTGATCATAGTGAGGAGTGTACGTGTACTCGAATTATTTTTTATTGGGAAATATTAAGGTAAATGCCATTATATTTCTCCGGTAGTACGTTTCATTGTTTACGATATTATCACCGATAGCACGAAGAATTTTGTCCACTCCACCAGGCAGTGTTCCAAGCGAGCAATTATTCAGTAGCGCGAGTTTAATTTACGAACCTCTGCGTAACCGCCTTGAAGCAGAAAAGGCGGCAAAATTACTTTTCATAAAGTATAATGCTCCAATTTTCAACTTCTCTTACTAATATAAATATAAGTAAGTGAAGTTAAAAAAAACATGTATGTAAATACTTACACTTGATATACTCAAAACTAATTTACTTCAAAAATGTTAATAACTGCTTTATCGTTGTTTTAATAATTCTTTACTCGTATACTATTTTTGAATGAGATCTTAAACATCCGCATCCGCATCGCATCCGCATCCGCGGATGTGAGTTTTCGAAAATCCGCATCCGCATCCGCGGATGTGAGTTTTCGAAAATCCGCATCCGCATCCGCGGATGTGAAAAAATCGGCATCCGCAACATCCCTGGTCGAGATTGCGGCAAGGTAATTCCAGGAAGAACCAGAGTTTTAGAGATTTGGGTCGGAATCTTGCAAGATTCCGACAAAGTAATTCCGGGAAACACCAGATTTGGGTCCGTTCCATTCAGTTAAAACTGAACGATTGTATAAAATCTCCTCAATTCGACTCTGGATTATTCGAAAACCCTCCTACCGCTGCGCGAACTGCTCTCGCTTAGGTTTGAACAGAGTATAGTACCCTGGATGGAGTACCTACTAACTTGTAGCTTGGGTCCGGCCCCTGGACTATTTCAGTGTCAGGGGGGATACATAGTCACTCCTTTTCGTTGTAGCTGTGTTAGCTTGCATTTGGTGCTAACAATATTCCTTGAGTATGCTCCGTGTCCGAGGACTCGAGGGGTTAATAGAGCCATAGTCACCATGCCATTCTTTCAAATGCTCATCACTCGAAGCCTTTGCTTGCAAGCTCGGTCCCCACCGATTCCTGGGCCCTTCTAGCCTAAGGTCGCCTAGACAAGAACCCTGGAATGAGGAAGGATTTGGATTCCTGTGTCATCTTAGTGCTTCTCTTGGAATAGATATGTCTCCCTCCCTGATATAGTCGCCTCTAAACAGTTGGTAAATTCCGGGTCATGCAGATAAAAAAATGTACTAAAACATCAATAAGAATGAAAAGGGAAAAAAAGAAAGTGAGAGGGGAATGGGAAATAGGAAAGAATCAAGAGAAGGTTAAGATATCCCTTTCAGAATTTTTCTCTGTTTCTTAGACTTGGAAAAGTTGGTAAATTTTGGGTCGTGAAGATAAAAAAAAATTATAAAAATAAAATGGAAAGAAAAGGAAGAAAAAGGAAATAAAAAATGGGAAAGAACCAGGGAGAAGGTTAGGAGTTCTCCTTCATAATTTTTCTCTGCTTCTTGGACTTGAAAAAATTGGTAAATTTCGGTTTGTGAAGAAAGAAAAAAGTAGCAGTGAAAAATTGAATGAGAATAAAAAGGAGAGAAAAGGAACAAACGAAAGAAAGAGGGAATGAAAAATGAGAAAGAACCAAGAGAAGGTTATAGGATTTTCCTTTCGGAATTTTCTTCTACTTCTTGGACTTGAAAAAATTGGTAAATTTCGGGTTGCGAAGATAGAAAAAAGCAGTAGAAAAAAAATAATTGAAATTAAAGAGGAAAGAAAGGAGAGAGAGGGAAAAAGAAATGGAAAGGAACCAGGTGAAGGTTAGGATTTCCCTTCAGACTTTTATCCTACTTCTTCGACTTTGAAAAGTTGGTAAATTTCGTACTGCGAAGCTAGGGAAAAATTATATTAAAAAAAAATAAAAGTTAAAATTTGTTAGAACTTTTACAGTTACCAACTCATTAACGTCATAATTTTGTCAAACCATGTTAGATTTTATCGGTAGAAGAGCTTAAGAGAGATATTTTCCATAAGTTCGGGAATAGCCTTGCTTCTATTATTTCAACGTGTTACCTGTTGGCAACATGATTTTGAGACCAATAATCAATGAATAAACATCATGAATATTGATTTAAACATTTGAATCATAGAAAATATTGTTGCCTCCGTCTCATTTTTATGAACATGAATTAAAAATCAAAAAACCAATGTGAAAGAGGATAATTATGGGCCTACCACATGCTCAATCTTCAACACAGTTTTGTCTGCATAACAGTTCGGCTTGCACACGGAGACGTGCGTGTGGTTGAATAAAGTGTATCGTGAGCCAAACCTCACGGCCTGACTTGTGCAATTTTCGACTTGCTAAAATTTTTTCCTACACAAGCCACAGTTTTCATTCAGTGAGATAACGTGCTTCTCCGTATGTTGAAAATGTCACATTGACGAACGTACAATCACGAGTTTTTAACTGAATTAATAAGTCTCTATAAATTTCTTGCAGTAGTACTCTGGAAAACCTTCATTTTGCTGAAATTTATAAAAAACTCCGCCATGTATGACGGTCAACTAGAATCATTGCTATTAATGTAATGCGAGCAAGATCTAGTCGACTCACTGGAGGATTCACAGGAGTCGGTCCAAACCTGGACAAAACTGAAGAACCGGAGGATAAAACTTGGATAAACAATATTTTTCTTTCGCTTTTTATTATTAATTAATTTCGTTCTCCGGTTAAACCTTAAAGTTCCTTTTTTATTGAAATAAGAGTTAATTAGATTCAAACTTCATTCGCATTTCAATTCCCGTATTTCTTAATAACCACGAGATTATCTATAAGTTGTGGCGTAATATAGAGGAAGACCAAGAACCTTGCTTTAAGGCCGAATAATTCTCATTTTAATTTTAATAATTACCAAAATTATTTTTTGTTTGTGTTCATTTGGCATAAGAATTTTGCCCATCTTTAGATAGCTGAGTAAGAAAAAAATATTATACCAGGAACCATTCCTCAAAGTTTCATTTATTCGAAAAGTTGAGAAATTTTGCTGGAGGAGTTGGTAAAATTTGGACTTCCCCCTCCCTGTTTTTTCTTGTTGCTACGGCCCTGCTTCTTTTCTTCCTTCGTTCTTCTTGGTTGGTCAGGATTTTCTTTGTTCTCCAGCCTCTTGTTAGAGTTATGAGAGCTTGGAATCTGCAGAGTACTAATATTACTCAGTGAGTCACCCCATTCCTAACAATCAATGTTTACAATAAAGCCTGCAAGTGGTGCCAACGGTACTCTTTGGGGTCAATAAAGCCGTAGTCAACCACTACATTCTCCCATCCACTCATAACACGGATGCTAATCGCTTGAGGTTTTGTTTGAAACTACTTAAGCTAGCATACCATGACAAAGTAATGACCAATCGCGCGAGCATATCAAATACCTGAAGAAAATATACTCAACGTGATGCACATTGAAGAAGATATCGATATAAAGCTCTGACGTTCACTAGTTCGGAAAGGCTTCTTGGTCAGTTTATGAAGATGTCCTCGATGATTATTCCTGTTGAACTAGAACAGATGAAGCTAATCAACTCCAAATATATTGTTTATGGCAAGGTACGTTAAACTTAGGTCTATTGTAGGCAGAAAACGGAATCCCGCTACACCATCTCCGAAACGACTCCAGCTGATTCTTATCACTCTGGATACTCACCCACCCCACCTTCTCTAAAGATCCGTTATCAAAAGACATTGTCAGAACACATACCTATTTCAATGCAATAGGAAATGGTTGAAATTTTCGGATCATTATTAGTTGAAAAATAATAAACCTGCTCCACATTAATGAGTCACATTTTAATTATCCTCCATGAATTTTCTCTGAATACGTTCCATGATCCCTTCCCAAGTAATACCTGACTTGCTGAATACCGAATAAAACTGCATGTTCCTCATTTGAAAGGGGTACGATCATTACGGAATTTTATACTAACTTCTCGACAAGTGCACATCTACTTGGAAAATTGACCTTAATCTCCGGTGAGAATAAGCTTCGCAAGAGCGATCTCTCGTTTGGAGTGTGAATAAAGCCCTTCACACATCAAATTGTCGAGAAAACTACCTCGTCAATTAGAAAACATGTCATCAAGCTGCGGAATTACCGTTAGTTGAGTTGATATAGAACTTGAGCGTTTTAATTAAATTTCGTAAATATCCCACAGATCACTCAAGGTTTTGGAAGAGCGTTCGTCAAATTTTCAATAATTATATAATAACTCACGTCTCTTGATGCACTAGATTTCTTGCGAATTCGGATATATTCTACTGGAGCAGGGCCGTATTTAGGGAATCTGGCACTTGGAAAGAAATGTGTGCTCTGGAAAACTATACTCGAACTGGAACTTCTGTCCGAAGCATCTGCATTATATTTGTAGTGTACAGGGTGGGCAAAATTGGTGATACATGAACTACAACTTTTTAACCCAACGAGATAGAGAAAAATGAATGGCACGTTACGGTGGTCTTTTTTAGAGAAACTGATAATGCCATCAACTGCATTCCTCTATCTTCTTTTGTTTTCGAGTTATAGGCAAAAATTGAAATTTGGGCGATTTCTCGTCATTATCTCCGTTCCTGTTTGTGCTAGGATGTTGAAATAAAAACATTATACAGGCACTTTTTTCATAGTAATCCAGTAGGGTACGTTGTTTTTTCCCAAGAGGTTTCCTTGCTGAGCTATAACATAAAGTTGTGTGTTTTCTTATGGAAACAATAGTTTCAAATGGCTTATAAAGAATCGCCATTTTTTTCCCGTTTCAGAAATATATCATACATCGCCCTCAGATTCATTCAGATATCATGAAAAATATAGTTTGTATGTGAAATTTGAATTATTGATCATTAAGAATGCTTAATGACAGAATAATATGTCTCTACGCATGGTGTCATAATTATTTCGTGATTGGATACTTGATTCAATTCTCCGTGGTTCAGAACAACTGTCAATTATTAGAATTGGAAGTCATTATTGCCGGCAATATGGAAATGTTTGAAAACTACAAGAAATATGATATGTTAAAATGTTTTATTCTAGCTGCAATAATGACTTCGAATTGACAGTTGTTCTGAACAGAGATCAAACCACGGAGAATTGAATCAAGTATCCAATCACGAAATAATTATGACACCATGCGTAGAGACATATTATTTTGTGATCAAGCCTACTTAATATTCAATAATTCAAATTTCACATACAAACTATATTTTTCATGATATCTGAATGAATCTGGGGGGGATGTATGATGTATGATATATTTCTGAAACGGGAAAAAAATGGCGATTCTTCCTAAGCCATTTCAAACTATTGTTTCCATAAGAAAAAACACAACTTCATGTTATAGCTCAGCAAGGAAACCTCTTGGTAAAAAACAAAGTACGGCACTGGATTGCTATGAAAAAAGTGCCTGTTTAATGTTTTTATTTCAACATCCTAGCACAAACAGGAACGGAGATAATGACCAAAGTTGAAATCGCCCAAATTTCAATTTTTCCCTATAACTCGAAAACAATAGAAGATAGAGGAATGCAGTTGATGGTATTATCAGTTTCTCTAAAAAAGACCACCGTAACGTGCCATTCATTTTTTTCTATCTCGTTGGGTTAAAAAGTTGTAGTTCATGTATCACCAATTTTGCCCACCCTGTACACTATATTATATCACAATCATTTTTCAGTCGCGGTGAGTGTAGTTAGATCGAGTGTTCGCTCGATCCCATAGACATTGAGGGATTACCTCCTCATCCTAACTCTTCAATATGAACACTACACGACTCATTCATGCAGATGACTTTTGGTTTTTGAGAAAGGAATATTCTTTCGGGATGTTCAATAAACCAGACCTATAATTTATTAATATGATTGAAAGAAAATTTTCGCATACAGTTGATTACGGAGAGTATTTCTTCAAGTGATGGAGTGTGTAGTGAAATGAAAATTTCAGACAATGGCGAATGAAAAAGGTCGTCCCAACCGAAGAAGAAACAGAGACCGAACTTCCAAAACTATTGGGATCCAACAAAAAATAATCGCTAATACAACATACAACAAGAGCTTATAGAGCATATAATATATATATTATTATTATTATTTTTTTTTTTCACTGCGCGTGCAGGATTGTGACAACAGTACTTTGTCGGGGACTAGGTCCCAAGGCTAGTATGCTTGCTACGGGCTAGAAATTATTCGACGCACAATAGCTGTAGTCCCCAATATCACCGTCTTCTGCATCCAGTTCAGCACACCTTTGTCTAAATTAAACTCTTCTAGATGTTTGACAGTTTTTCGGTGTACTAAACCGTTTGCTGAAATTATTATAGGCATTATATATATATATATATATATATATATATATATATATATATATATATATATATATATATATATATATATATATATATATATATATATATATATTATTATTATTATTATCTGACAGGAATTCAAACATATTATTACATATCCTCAAATACTCTACAAACTTAAATATTTTTACTGACAATATCAACATTGTTGTCATAGAGAAAGGATATCATATTGTAGACTAAAAAAGGATTTATACTCCAATCAGAGGTTGGAATGGAAAATATTGTTGAAATCCTATAATCTTTTTAACTACATATCGGTGAAGGAAATCCCAGGACTCCCTTCTACATCGATCAACAGAGGCTAACCTGTGTCTCCAAACATTGTGACCTAGGTGTTATCGTCGCTGGTGGTGGTATTCAAGGCCAAGCAGTTGACAGGCTAATCTAAGAGGAGATAAAGACTTGTGAAAGTCCGTTCAGCGATGAATCCCCGTATTCTTTTTGGCAGAATTCGCCCAGATTAAGACACAAGATTGCAGCTGTTCAGTTAGCCTTCGTTTTTGGACCGCAGAGCAAAAGGGGACTTGATTGTCACCTATAGAGAGGTTCACGGCTTCGTCGGCTTCACTCTTTCCTCTCAATCAAAGCAGGCCGTTGAGGGGACACTCCTACAAACTTTCCAAGGAGACAACACAAAGAAGCAACTTTCTCCCCAACAGAGTCTTCGAGGATGGAATCGAATGAAGTTATGAATTCGAAAACAGTGAATGCTTTAAAAAACTCCTTGGATAGATGGTCTGGCCGACAACAGGAATCAGTTCTTGAGTTTTTGGTTTACCTCTACTCTTAAAAATTGTAATAATATTAATATATTCTGTAAATACATCAATTCTAGAGCCACAAGAAAACCAACAAAGCTGATGATAACAATCACCGGAAACATATCTCTGGATCTCTATAATAAATATGAAGGAAATTACCACTTTAATGCATTCACGTCTCCTATGTCATGGTCAATGAAATTCCCAAAAAGACCAACAAAAACTATATCACAGTGGCGCACCCAACGGGGAGCCATGGGGCTGAAGCCCTCCCCGAGAATAATTTTTGTAATTTTTGTTGAAGAAAATTGAGACTTTCGAAAAGACTTCAAAGATGCATGCTGATGGAGACCACCAACCCCCCCTTCCACCGAAGGGTAATCCTGGGTGCGCCTTGTTATATCAATTAACACAAGGGCGTCGCCAAGGGGGGGCAGGGGGGGCAGTTTCCCCCCCTTTGATCTCTATCAAATGTAGCTAGCCATCAGAGTTTTTAAAGAAAATCTTCCAGTAATTCTAGAAGCCTTACAAACATTATCTCAGGAAGGAAATAGTGCAACTCGGTAAAATGCCTTCCAACTGTATACGGCTACTTCCAGAATTTCTTTCATTCTCGGGATTATGTTGGTAGCCAAATACTCGGCTTTGATGGAACCTGTTGTTAACGTACTCCAATCTGCAGCTTTGGACGTGATCAAAGCCTCGGAACACTTTAAAAGAATTTTACTTTTAATCAAAAACCACCGTGAAATTCCAGAAAAAGTGACAGAAGAAATTATAAAGGAAGCTACTGCTGTTGCGGAGAAAGTCGGACTGGAGGAGGACATTACATCAATGCCGCGTATTACGAGGAAACAACGTCATAGAAGCAATCATCCAGCAGAAAGCCCTTCAGAATACTGGAAGAGGTGTTTAGTAATACCATATTTGAATTCAATTATCACCTCTCTATAAGTACGTTTTGCTGAAGAAAACACGCCATCATTTGCATTATCTAAGTTACACCCAGCGCAGATGCAAAAAATGACAACTGAAAATCTGCAACAAACTTGTGAATCTATTGCCTAGTTTTATGATTTACCGAACATAAAGAATGAAATCGAACTTTGGCAGCAATTGTGGCACGATAGGCCTAATCTAACAAATCTTACAGTTGTTGATGTCCTAAAAAAAACACATTCCTTCTTTGCCGAAACGGAAAAAGCATTGAAAATTTTGATCGCTTTACCATGCACGACCTGTACAGTAGAGCGGTCCTTTAGCAGCCTCAGAAGACTAAAAACATGGCTAAGAAGCATCATGGCAGAAGATCGCCTTAATGGTCTGACCATGATGAGTGTACACAGAGCTATAATAAATAAAAATCTAAATAATTTTTATGATAAAGTGGTTGAAAGTTTTGCAAAAAAACCCCGCAGGTTATGTTTTAGTTGAATATTATTTTTGTTAATTATATTTTTCTTAAAATAAATAATTCCAACTGTGTCTATAAGTTTGATTTAGTTATTGTGCTATCGAGGCCTTGTGAAGTTCATACATTGATATTGGAACCGTACTTCCAAAGTGTAACGCTTCATGCTTTCGACTGTACCAGGCGTTCATATTTTTTATCTTCCATAATATTGCCCCATTGCCCCCTCCTTACTCATAAGCTGGCGACGCCCTTGAATTAACAATAAATCGAATCAAGGTAAACCTTCCACCACTAAGAAAAATCGAATTCATACATCAAATACAATCAATGATAGTATTCAATCGTACCATATCTACATAAACAGAAACTTAACAACCCCAAAAATACGGACCAGCAGGAACACATGAGTAAGCTGAAAAAAATTATTCGTAGAAGCCCACAACATCGATACAACATACAAACGCCGAATTTCTAGAAAATGGGACATACACCTACTGATGTTAGATCTGTGGCAGTAACTGCCACCGAAACCATTGGGGCACACGACGACACTAAAAGATAATATGTACATCTGGCGGGCCCAAGTAATAGCATTCACTAACATAAAAGTATTAGACGACAACATAAATAACAACCTCTCAAATAAATTCTTAACAAGCCATTATCTCGAAAATAATCATATAATCAAAGAAGGTATGTTTAACGACGTACATAATCCGTCGAAGAATAAACACTGATTATGGGCTAGTGAAATTCTGAATTATGAAGTAAACTGCAAGAGAACGTGCTGCCAATGAACGAAAGAGTTACAGGCAAACCGGTTTTTGACTTATTTATCTTCAGTTTTGCAGTACTGATGAAGAGTGAAGACTAATAACACCAGAGGCAATTGCTTGATCCAATCCTTAGATTATATAGTCTAAGATCTAATCCACCAAGAACGTGAACTAGAAAAAACAAGCTATATGAATAACTCACAGAGAGAAACTATCCACTGCATAATATCCATGGAAAATTAAAAACTGCATATTTTTCTCCCTCATATACATCCTTACTCAATAATCGACTTAAAAGCCCCATCTTGGTGAAGCCACATATTTGGCGTTATTTGAAGAGGCACATCTAGAAAACTAGCCTTTTTGAATTCGAGACACAAAATCATATCTATGTCTCCGAATAAATGCATACTATTACAATACAGAAAAAAAAATGGAATATAATTAAAATGAAACAAGCTGCAGATCGCTGGCGGAATTGGAAAAAAAATTGTATTTCTAAAAAAAATTCAGAATAAAATTATTTTCCGAATGACACGATAAAAAAGCTATGTTTCTGAAAAAAAAATTGATATCTCCACGTCGCCTGGCGTCTTTATTTTTTACGCAGATTTTTAGGCCACTCACAGAATGAAAAAGAATTGGGACGTTTTCGAAAAGCTCGGGGCAAGATAAGTGGATCACTCTGTTCTAGAAATTAGCTATAATTAGTCTTTTTTCGTGGCCTTGTGATAGTGAAAAAGCTGAAAAGCCTTGCTGCCGGCACCGGGCAGTTCTTGAACTTGCCAGCCTCCAGCGAGTGTTGGACTTTAACCAACTGAGACACCCTTCTCATCTGCTTGGCTAGAACTTGTATCGACCGCTGGAACAAGAATTACTTGGTATTCAATAGCATAACATGTCTAGTTAAGCTCACTCCTGCCCTAGAATGTTGGAATGTAGGTTTGAAGCTTGCCAACTAGTCTCAAGCATCCAATGCACAGTTTTTGTTGTAAGAAGGGACTGCTCTTTGTTTGACTCCCCGTTCTGTATGTCCCTACGTCTTGGTTACGGAACTTAGGGTCATGAGTAGATCTTCAGGAATATCTTAGACGACAATGCTGCCCATCTCGGTACAAATCAAGGTAGATAACCAATGCCTCTGGCTTCCTCGAGAATAGAGAGTTCGGTATCGGCAGAGTACTAACATTACCCATTGAGTCATCCTATTCAAAGATTCAAGGTTTCCAATAAAGTCCTAGTACTCTGGATGGAGTCCTAACTTCCAGCTTGGGTCCGGCTTCTAGACTGTCCCAATCTCAAAGAGTAAGGCGAATTCAGCCATGTTCACCCCTGTTCGTTCTAATGAACCTAGCTTGCATGTGGTGCTAATAGTATTCTTTGAGTCTGCCCCGAGGACTCAAGGGGTCAATGCAGCCATTGTCACCACGCCTTTCTCTTATGGGTTCATTACTCGAAACCTTTGCTTGCTAGCTCGATTTCCGGCGGTTCCTAGGCCCCCCTGACCTAGGGATGCCTAGACGCGAGCCCTGGAGGAAGGATTGGGGTTCCTGTAGTCAGCTTGGTGTTTCGTTTGGAATCGGCAGTGGCGTAACTGGGCTTGGGCGACGTGGACGACCGCCCACGGCCTCGCGCCCTTTAGGGCCTCGAGGCCATTTCATTTACAGATGAATCTATATATGAAGACTTTTTTTCCTTGTTGACGACGATTTCTATTTCGTACCTCTCAGCTTACTTATCAACTTTCTATAACGCAATATATTTGCAGAAATTCACACACACCTAAATCGTGCAATGAATACCTACATACATCAGTTTACTCTGGTCGCCACCTGAGGGTGACAAGATCGTAAATCAGAAAGAATATTTGACCATGAAAGCAGCGATGAACATGTACAGGGTATCCTAAATTGCTTGATTTTGACTGTTTTTGGTACTTCTGGTCTAGATAGAGAAAAATTTTGAAAAGAGTCCTGGGCTCGATTTTCGCGAAAACACCATTATTTACTCATTCGTTTTAGGATATAACTAAATTTTGATATCTGATCGATTTCGAAAGTGTGCCATAACATTTTTATTTACGAAAGTATGTGACAACGATTGAAATTTTCACAGGCTTTTTTCACAGGTAATAATACACTACAGGGTGTACAAGTTCGACGGTCTATTAGGCGTTTCTGGAGAACTGAACCTGTTTGAAATCTGAAAATTGGGATTATATTATTGTTTGACATTATCTACCGATCTAAAATAATCTTGGAACCTGACCACTTTCAGTTATACAGGGAGTGAAAAAAAAAATTTCAAAAATTATTTTTTCTGTTTTTTTGTTTTCGATAGAGTATGCAATTTTGAATACATTCGTACTCAAATCGTTGCATTTGTCAAAATACTTTCCAAAATATCGAGAAAAAACTGAAGAAAAAAGGGAGATGAGTGTATTCGGTATTATGTTTGTTATTACTAACCTAGATATCGTAAGCACAAACTGTTTTCACATTTTTGAAGGCAAAGACTGTGGAAATATTGTACAATTTCAGAATTTTGTATAACCCGTCACAGGGTGTTCCAAATGTTGGTTCAAAAATTCGGATCAAAATTGGGTCATAACTTTCGTTTTTCAAATTAGAACCCAATTTTTTCATGATTGCGTTGGATTCTGCGAAAAAAAATGATGGTAATGTCCAACATGTTGATGCTCCTAAAATTACCAAATCTTGAGTTATTTAGGATTTTCTTTTTCTATTCATGAAATCTGTTTTACCTCAACAATGATAAATGAATTTAGAAAAGAGGAAGTCACTGGTGAGTTATTTGAGTAATTTATCTTCTATGACCTAGGTCATTGTTGATATGAAACAGATTCTATGAATTTGACGGTACGTACGACATGAAATCGGGAAATCCTGAATAACTCAAGACTTATTAATTTTAGGAGCATTAACATGTTTCAACATTATTGATGAATTAGTTTAGATAGGTTTGAAGGTCTCAAACAAGAAAAACCACTTGTGTACAAAGCCGACGTTTCGTTTATTATATAAACATCCCCAGGGCACTAAAACAAAACAACAGGTGAATCTAAATGAGCCAAAACGATTACACAATTGCTAAGAGAAATCTCTTTTATGGAACAATTGAAAAATTAATAAAACAGAAACAATCAATAAACAGACAATTTAAAATACATGAGAATTTTTCTTTTTCATCTTTCTCCTTTTCTTAAAATGGTGATAAAAAACAAAAAGGGGAGAGAAACTACTTGAGACGTGTTACAAGAAATCAAGTACTATTCTTGTTCCAATGAAATTAGTTGTGAACTTATACCTCATTATATATATAGTTCACAACTAATTTCATTGGAACAAGAATAGTACTTGATTTCTTGCAACACGTCTCAAGTAGTTTCTCTCCCCTTTTTGTTTTTTGTCACCATTTTAAGAAAAGGAAAAAGATGAAAAAAAAAATTCTCATGTATTTTAAATTGTCTGTTTATTGATTGTTTCTGTATCAATCTTTATTAATTTTTCAATTGTTCCATAAAAGAGATTTCTCTTATCAATTGTGTTATAGTTTTGGCTCATTTAGATTCACCTATTGTTTTGTTTTAGTGCCCTGAGGATGTTTATATAATAAACGAAACGTCGGCTTTGTACACAAGTGTTTTTTCTTGTTTGAGACCTTCAAACCTATCTAAACTAATTCATCAATCATCGATTAGGTCGTTAAGACTACTTCTGATTTCAACATTATCATCATTTTTCTTCGCACAATCCAACGCAATCATAAAAAAATAGGGTTCTAATTTGAAAAACGAAAGTTATGGGTCAATCTTGATCCCAATTTTTGAACCAACATTTAGAACACCCTGTGACGGGTTTTTCAAAATTCTGAAAATGTACAATATTTCCACATTCTTCGCCTTCAGAAATGTGAAAACGGTTTGTGCTTACGATGTCTAGGTTAGGAATAACAAACATAATACCGAATACACTTATCTCCCTTTTTTCTTCAGTTTTTTCTCGATATTTTGGTTAGTATTTTGACGAATGCAACGATTTGAGTACGAATGTATTCAGAATTGCATACTCTAATTTTTTTTTCACTCCCTGTATAACTGAAAGTGATCAGGCTCCAAGAATATTTCAGATCGGTCCAGTTCTCCAGAAACGCCTAATAGGCCGTCAAACTTGGTACACCCTGTATATTAATTTTTTTGTTTCGTCTACTAACTGTGAAAAAAATAACTTTTTCCTTTTAAAAACAAACGCATTTTTTTCATCTTATATCATAAAAAAATTAGAGATGAAAAATTTAAAAAAGAGTCTCAGTCCCTGTAAAAAAGTGTTTGTAAAAATTTTAATCGTTTTCAGATATTTTGGAACGAAAGTTATGGCACATCTTCGAAATCGATAAAATATCAAAATTTTGTTATATCTACGAAACAAAAAAAGATATGGTGGAGCGGTTTCCACTACTGGACTCTTTTCAACGTTTTTACTTATCTAGTACCAGAAACAGTCAAAATCAATCAATTTGGAATACCCTGTACAGTTGTACAGTCTTCATTGAAGATGTGAGATAGCTGACAGCTTTTCCAATACATAGCAGAAAACAAGATGCAAGAAGTTTATCTATTCGAATTTTATTGACTACTAGCTGACCCGGCAGACTTCGTACTGCCTCAATCGATAAATAAAAAGGCAACTTTATTATTATAATAAACTATTATGATGGTATAAAACCTTGAAAGTGGACATAAAATTGTTCTGTGCAATATGTGTTGCGCCAAACGATGTCGTCTGGAAACAGCTGCGTTATATTTTCGAATGTTAACGGAGTAGTGTTTAGAATCATTTCCTATTCCAGAAACTAAAGAGGGTAAGGGATCTGGTGGTGGGACCAATTTTGGCAATTGGCAATTAGATAAGCTAGCTGACCCGGCTAACTTTGTTTCGCCTTAGAGATGAATAAAGTTGTGCTTACCATTGGTTTTTTAAGAAGGAAATATATTTCGTGAAATACAAAAAAAATACAAAAGTATAAAAAATTTAATTGCATTGAAATAGGTATGTAAATTGTTATTCATACAAAAAAAGAATTCTCTTTATTTAAGAGCTAAAGAGGTAACTTTGTTGTATTTTACAACTCCTTCATTGTGATACCTTGTGATGAACAACATTTTTAGTTTTTTTCCCGGGTTCATTGTGGATCGGCATTTACTTCTGCGTAAAGACCTTAGAATTCCAAGGCTAAGACGTTTAGGCAACTCAAAATATATAGTAATTGTTTACACTGCCATCTAAAGGCGATAATAGTAAAATGGGGATTTGTTCAAAACATTTCGTCATAAAATTTTCCGTAGTGTTCGGAAGAAAGATGGGTGTAATAACACGTGGACTCAAATGAGTTAATATTATCAGAAAATATAGTTCACCGAAATAATATCAAATATAATATTTTCACGAAAACGTTATTAACCGTAGCGACACTTACTGGCGTTATTCGCAAGAAGGAAAATTATTTCCTATTTTTGTCTCATCAAATTTTTCAGAGTTTTAATGTATTTTATGTTAACCCTGCCGTAGAAAAATCCAACAAAAAATCTTTCATAAGAAACAGTTCATCCAATCTTGAGTTATAAATGGTGTAACCAACAACATGGCCGAGACAGTCCGCAACCATGATTCAGACTCAACTTGCGCACATATGAGTCCGAATATTGGTTTGGGACGGTCCGAAAAATTCATGCTAGAACAAACCTATTGACTCTTACTATACAGAGCGCCAATAGGTTAAAATTGGCATAGAGAGCAATGCTCAGCATTTCATTGAGAAATAAACTTCGAAATGAAGAGGGCAAGGGACGGACGGGATTGAGGAATGTAATGAAGGAGATAGCCAATCTCAAGTGGAGATGGGCAGGACATGTAGCTAGATAGAACACAGAGAGGTGGACAGTGCGGACGCTACAATGGAGACCAAGGAAATCAAAGAGACAAAGAGAAGCCGAGATAAACCACAACTCAGATGGGTAGTCGAAATTAGGAAAATAGCCAGTAGAAACTGGAAACAACAAGCCAGGGACAGACAGGGATGAAAAACTATGGAAGGGGCTTACATCCAGGAGAGGATGGTGGATGGCTGCAGAAGAGAAAGCGATGAGCGGTCTTGCAAAAGTCACCACAGAATCAACACACAGAAATATCGCGAAATACATTGAGGAAAACACCTGAAGCAACTTATTTCTTGAACATAAAATAGTGTTAACCATATGCCGGTCCTGAACATAATTAACTTGGTCCTCAGGTAATTTATGAAAAAGGCGCCTCCGCCAAATGAGGGGGTAAAAAAATAACAGTCATCTTCTGTTACAGTGGCTATTCTTCATTTTTCTTGACATCGATAACACAATCGCGCCGCAGCGTCCTCAATGGTAGCTGAAATCGCGTTATCTGTGTGTATCACAGAATATCTATCCTTATCTATCCTTAAGGATAGATATTCTGTGATTAGAGCCATAGACTAATCATTTGCTATTTGTTTGTTCTGTGGTGAAGACTGAAAGAGGTTAATACGTTGTATATACATTGCATTTCTATGATTTGATTGAAAGATTCTCTTGAAGAATTCTAATCAAACAATCTACGAAAAGTGGAGTAAATTAAGTTTTAGTTCGATTGATATATTTCTGGTAGTAATCAATCAATTAGGAAGCTATGGCTGATGCGGCTGCTAGACAGCTGCAGTATGAATACAAAGCGGTGTGTATAGATGTCTTATTGAAACTAAACATTTCCTAAGTCCAAATTGTTTTAGAAAATTTTCATAGTTATTTTTATTCTAGAACTCGAATCTTGTATTACAAGCCGATGTCCGACTAATTGAAAGAAGGAGTAGAGATGAAGCAACTGGAGAGGTCATGTCTCTCGTGGGCAAATTGTCCGGTACGAAGATGGGTGATAAAGCCCAAAGAACTCGACCAGGAAAAGCTGAAGAACGTAAAGCAAAGTAAATAAACATTACTTTCGGTACCTGAATCTATGCATGAGAACTAAATTACTGAATTTGCTTTCTAGGAGACAGAAAAGAGATGAAGCTCAATATGATTTCACCAGAATGAAAGGAGCCACTCTCTTGTCTGAGGGTGTAGATGAAATGGTTGGAATAATTTATAGGCCAAAAACACAAGAAACAAGGCAAACTTATGAAGTTTTGTTGAGTTTTCTACAAGAAGCTTTGGGGGATCAGCCAAGGGATATATTATGTGGTGCTGCTGATGAGGTGTTAACAGTGCTAAAAAATGAAAAATTAAAAGAGAGGGAAAGGAAAAAAGAAACGGAAATATTATTAGGTAAACGATAAATATAAATCAAAAACACATACAGTTGACTCTCGATAATTTGAAGTTCAAGGGATCAGTAAAAAACTTCGAATTATCGAGAGGTTTGAAATATAGGGAGATTCATAATATCAATGAAAATAATGAAATGGGTTGAAAGGGTGGAAAAGTGCATATAATAGTATATTCTAAAACAAGTTGCAGAATGAGCTCATATTCCAACACGAATGCGAAGTTCGAAAACGAGCGACGAAGGAGCGAGTTTTCGATAGCATGAGTGTTGGAATTGCCTTCTGCAACGAGTATTAGACGGTATTTTCTCTATTTCAGTCAATTCTTGCGAAATACTCTCGAAATTCGAATGAAAATTCAGATTAGTGACTTTTGTTTTGTATCTTGGCAGTTGGTGTGACATACGAAATTTGACAGATCAAGGAATTTGAATTGATTTGATTCGAAACTTGATTCGATCGGAGGTCAGTACTGACAACCATTAAACCAAAAATATAACTGAAAACAATGCTGTAATGAGTTTCATTACAGCACTACTTTTAGTACTGTAATGAACTCATTACGATACTGAAAGAGAGAAAAACATTTATTTGGGCTCCACTTTCTCTTATGCCCAATGAGGGAACATAGATACAAATTTTCTGTCGAGTTTTGACATTGAGACAGAAAACATTCATAGACATATGTTCGATCTGAAGATCAGTAATATAATAAATTATATATTTTGATTATGTTATGACTATTTGAATAGAACATTACATGAAGAAATGAAATAGATCATCAAATATGGCGATTGATGACTTTCACATTATTCGACGTATGTTGGGTTGCCTATACTTAAGAGACGAATAAGATGAAGTGTTCTATCTGAATATTATTTATATTATTATGAATTTTGAACGAATCGAATAAACTAATACTACTATTGTATTGTCTCTCGCTTATGCCAAATTTTCTATAAATGGCATTAACTGTTTATCAATGGGACATTTAAGAAAAACAATTCTGTTCACATTTTGAATTGTCTGTCTAGGCAAAATTGAAATTTTCAAAAATTAATATCTTTAGAACGGAGCGGTCTACACAAATGAAATTTGTTTCAGAGAATTTCTTATTGCCGAATGATTTCATGAAAAAATCATGAACGATATCGGCTCCTGGCCACATTTTAAATTATCCGTCTGTCAAGGTAAAATTGAAAATTTCAAAAATTTATATCTCCGGAACGGCGAGGTCTACAAATAAAATTTGTACCAGAGAATTTCTTATTGCCGAATGATTTCATGAAAAAATCATGAACGATATCGGCTCCTGGCCACATTTTAAATTATCCCTCTGTCAAGGTAAAATTGAGAATTTCAAAAATTTATATCTCCAGAACGGCGAGGTCTACAGAAATAAAATTTGTACCAGAGAATTCCGTATTGCAGAATGATTTCATGATAAAATCATGAACGATATCGGCTCCTGGCCACATTTTAAATTATCCCTTTGTCAAGGTAAAATTGAGAATTTCAAAAATTTATATCTCCGGAACGTCAAGGTCTACAGAAATAAAATTTGTACCAGAGAATTTCTTATTGCCGAATGATTTCATAAGAAAATCAAACGATATTGACGCCTGCCCACATTTAGAATTTTTCATCTATCTAGGCAAAATTGAAATTGAAATTAAAAAAAAATTAAAATCTGCTAGGTCATTAGAAATTAGAATTTCCGTTGATTTTGGACAAATTTTATTTCTGTAGACCTCGCCGTTCTGGAGATATAAATTTTTGAAATTCTCAATTTTACCTTGACAGAGGGATAATTTAAAATGTGGCCAGGAGCCGATATCGTTCATGATTTTTTCATGAAATCATTCGGCAATAAGAAATTCTCTGGTACAAATTTTATTTCTGTAGACCTCGCCGTTCCGGAGATATCAATTTTTGAAATTCTCAATTTTACCTTGACAGAGGGATAATTTAAAATGTGGCCAGGAGCTGATATCGTTCATGATTTTTTCATGAGATCATTCGGCAATAAGAAATTCTCTGGTACAAATTTTATTTCTGTAGACCTCGCCGTTCCGGAGATATAAATTTTTGAAATTCTCAATTTTACCTTGACAAAGGGATAATTTAAAATGTGGTCAGGAGCCGATATCGTTCATGATTTTTTCATGAAATCATTCGGCAATAAGAAATTCTCTGGTACAAATTTTATTTCTGTAAACCTCGCCGTTCCGGAGATATAAATTTTTGAAATTTTCAATTTTACCTTGTCAGACGGATAATTTAAAATGTGGCCAGTAGCCGATATCATTCATGATTTTTTCATGAGATCATTCGGCAATAAGAAATTCTCTGAAACAAATTTCATTTGTGTAGACCCCTCCGTTCTGCAGATATTAATTTTTGAAAATTTCAATATTGCCTTGAGAGAGGGATAATTTAAAATGTGGCCAGGAGCCGATATCGTTCATGATTTTTTCATGAAATCATTCGGCAATAAGAAATTCTCTGAAACAAATTTCATTTGTGTAGACCCCTCCGTTCTGAAGATATTAATTTTTGAAAATTTCAATTTTGCCTAGACAGACAATTCAAAATGTGAACAGAATTGTTTTTCTTAAATTTCCCATTGATAAACAGTTAATGCCATTTATAGAAAATTTGGCATAAGCGAGAGACAATACAATAGTAGTATTAGTTTATTCGATTCGTTCAAAATTCATAATAATATAAATAATATTCAGATAGAACACTTCATCTTATTCGTCTCCTAAGTATAGGCAACCCAACATGTATATATGGATTATGTATTTTCTGACCCATCACATGAAACGAAAAGTTCAACAAATTGCATCGATAATGTCTTTACGAATTCCTACAGTGACTATTGCAAAGCTATTACATACGAACCTCATCTATCGGACCATTTCGCCCAAATTTTTAAAAAGCCATACACTCCATGTACTCCTGAAAGAGAAGCCTTTAAAATAGTCAGACCAATGAATGAGAAGAACATTGATTTCTTTATACAGAAGATTCATGAAGAAAATTGGACTCTAATATATGACGAGGACGCGGAAACTCAATATCATAAATTTCATGGAAGACTGATGCATGTGTTCCACTCCTCTTTTCCTGAAAAAAGAATAAAAATAAAAAAACGCAAGCAGTACAAGACAACGAAAGAAATAGACAATGTGAGAAGCAAACTTGAGGCTGCGAAAATCATAGCTGATGTGAGGGGCGATGAAAGTAGTAGGGAGCTCTGCAGTTTCTTGAAAGTCAGACTGAGGGAGGCGATAAATAACTCTGTAAGAAAAAAAATACGAAACGAATAGAAAAAGCTGAGAATAAACTCAAAGAAATGTGGGAGGTAATAAAACAACAAACAAATAGGAAATATCATACAAATTCATCAGGCGAAGTCATCACAGCCGATAAGATGAATGAATACTTCATTAGTGTGGGCAAAGAAATAGCAGGAAGAGCTGCAACGACCTTTCCGACATCAACTGCTCTGCTTCACAGAGTCAATATCGATAGTGCAGATTCACTGTATCTCTATCCAGTGTCTGAGGATGAGTTGGTCGATTCAGTGAGGAAAATGAAAAACAAAAGTACGAAAGATTACTATGGCATGACAGTCCAGTTGATAAAATATATAATTCCATATATAAAAACACCATTGTGCAAAATCATAAATGACTGTTTCAAACAAGGGGTTTTTCCAGAGGAACTCAAAATGGCGATAGTTACACCCATTCACAAAGGTGGAGATACAGAGGAATTCTCAAATTATAGACCTCTTTCAGTTCTGCCAGTGTTATCAAAGATGTTTGAAATAGCGTTGAAGAAGTTATGGTCTCAAAATTTACATTTATTATTATTATTTGAACATAAAAATATAATTCTTCAAATGTTTGTATCTTCTAAACAGAACCGAATCGGATATATGTTCAGAGGAAAAAAAAATGTTCAAAATAAGCACAGCTACCATCTGTCAAAGTTTGTTATAGAGCTTATAGAACACCCTGTGTATACACTTACAAAACACAACTTTGCATCTTTTCATTTATATCGATGTAATTAAAACTATTTAAGAGAATGATGTGAAACAAACTTCTTTAAATAATATATTTATATTATTTGTTCAGTTTAACAAAGGATCCTCTAATTTTCAGGGCCCATAGCAGAAGAGAGATTTGCACTTTTGGTCAATTTGGGAAAAAAAATTACAGATTTTGGGAATGAGGATGCAAAAACAAGTGTCACTGAAGAAAACATAGATGAACAATATGGAATAAATGTTCAGTTTGAAGAATCAGAAGAAGAAGATGATGAAGATGTCTACGGAGAGATTAGAGAAGAAATGGACGATGATGATGGTGAAGAGGCAAGAGAAGATGGTGCAATTCATGCTGAAAATGTGAGTCAATAATTTTAAATTAAATTTTTCTTGTACAACCTGAAAGAAAGCGGTTCCGTATGTAGTATTTTGCAATTATTGTAAATTCTAATCTTAAATGACTATTTGTTAAATGTTTAGCTCAGAGGTAATCTTATTCTTTAACCAAATAAACTAATATTCCTCCTTCAAAACTAAACATACTAAACAAATATCATAGAGTTAAACACCCAAGCACATCAACCTGAACTTTGAATCAAAAATGTTTCATTTAATTTTTTATTCTTCTTAGTTGGGAGTCACTGAAGAAATGAAAAAGGAAAAAAGTTTGCATCCTTTAGACATTGATGCTTATTGGTTGCAAAGAAAACTTTCCAAAATATATAATGATGCCATGATTTCACAAGCTAAAGCTGCTGAAGTACTAAATGTTTTAAGAGATGCTGCTGATGATAGAGAATGTGAAAACCAACTGGTCCTTCTATTAGGCTATGATTGTTTTGATTTCATTAAATTACTGAAAAAAACATCGTCAAATGAGTAAGTTATGAAGTAAATTTACAACTGCTGTTACAAAGGGTACTTATATTCATGTTTTTTCAGTTTTGTATTGTACTCTACTGGCAAAATCACAGAGTGACTCTGAAAAAGAAAAAATCAAAAGCAAAATGTTGGAGGATCCTCTACTTACTCGTATTTTGAAAATTCTCGATACAGGAAAAGGTGAAGATGATAGAGATGACGAAGAATCTACAGCACACTCCTCTAGAAGAAAACATGATTCAAGTGATGTAGAAATGACAAGTGCAGCACAAATAGCTGGTTCCAGACATCTAATTGATTTAGAAGATCTTGTATTTTCTCAAGGCTCTCATTTTATGGCAAATAAAAGGTGTCAGCTGCCAGAAGGATCATTCAGAAAACAAAGAAAAGGTATAAGAAAAAACCTTGTAGGTGTAGAAAATCATGTCAACAACATAGGGACTTCATGCGTAAAATCGAGAAACGTGACTCTCCAGGAAAACAGTGCAGGAATCAAAAAAATTGCATGTTAAGATTATAAAAAAATGTTCCAATTCACTCTTACACAGATCTCAAATGTTGAAGAAATTCTATGGGCTACAATGTAGCTTCACTGAGTTGGTTTGGCATAATACAAATGTTGAACAGTATCAAATTCAATGTCTGTTTAAACGTTATTCACTTAAAAAAATTGCAATAATCCCTATTTTATTACGAGTGAGAAATTTATTTCTGACACAAACAATATCCTATGTGAAAATCGGTACTTGGATTCTTCTCTTGCCATAACTGATTTTAAAATACAATAAATTCTAAGACAAATAAAAAAGAATTCTACAAAAAGAAAATAACTCTAGTCAAAAGTTTATAAATTTAATTTGAGAGGATGAAATGAAGAAACACCCTGCTTGTTTTTGAAAATATAGGAAATTACCAGTGTGTTTTTTGATTTTATCCTTCATGTACTTCAACACACTGATGGAGAAATTCATGAAGTTCATTTAATTTAAATATTCTGTCTTGTTGTCCATGCAGCCAATGATTTATCACATGATCGTCATGAATTATCACACGATAACCATAACCAATCATCATTAATATTCCAATAAGATCTCTTTGATTTAAATGAATCATTCTTTATTTTTCAATTGAATTTATGTAAATTCCCATTTGACACTTCAGCAACAGTTGCCCCTACATTGTAGTCGTTTATTACTACTGAAAAGTAGTTGATTTACCCGTGATAATTCCCCGTGTATACAGATTTTTCTACACTAAACCCAGTATGTACAAATTCGAAATCCCAAGCTCTATCAACGTCTGCAAAGATATACAGGAGGTCCCATATGAATTAAAAAAGTTCAGGGTATTTCCAGTTCAAGTATATTATCAACAAAAAATTGTACATCAGATGAATTTTGCTCAAAATTTCATGAATATTGTCCTTTGTGTTCATTGCATTGCATTGTTTGCATTTATTTCATTTCTTTATTTAATTTAAACATCCTAGATATGCCAAATGAAGGCATCTCATATTTCTGATCAGATTAAGTTACGTGTATTTTAGCACAAAGTTGGGTTTTTTATCTAAACTCAACAATTAATTAAGTGAATAAGGGTCTAAAAATGCACTCTCCCAAAAGAAACCATTTATTGATTAGTATGAAATTACATCACCAATACAATTTCGATACCATTAAAGTACCATCTACCAGGTCTAATGAGATGACCCAAGGTTCTATCATATTACATGTTTTGACTTTCAGCATGAAAGTTGTGAACAGGCGATGTTCCTTCAATTTTGTTTTGAAGAATTAAGAGCAGCCTTAATTAAAACTGCATAATATATGGCACGATATTAAAAATATGATGATTTGATGCAACAGATTAATCTGAATAAAAAAAAATTTTTTTAATTGGAAATAAAGGTACGAATTTTCATTAAATTTCAATAAGATTTTGTTGCTCCATCAATCTCATGTCATAAACAGAATTTTTCAAATATCCTCGAAGACGAAAATTCTTGTGGGATAAATTAGGTGCCCTGGGGTGTCATATGATCTTTAAGAATGTCAATCTGAAAAAATGGTTCTGGGATATTGTGACTTGGATAACCTTGAAAACAGATATCATCGAAACTGATTTGGAGTTGTCGTCTTGCTGAAATTTTTCTGATCTGTAGCAGCTTCAAATATCTGACAGCATTTAGGTTACCATAGATAAACACGTTTCTATTGCTAATATCAACTTGTTGAGCAAGTTATCTACTCGAAGGAGGTTAGCTCGTTTCAACATCAGCACACACATCTATCTCTTCGTTTTTACAATTTCCATTAATGCATTTGGAAAAATCGTAATCGCTCACATTCCTCAAACTTAATTCTAGAAAATGTTGAACTAACAGAAATTGGTTTGATCTTCAATGCCACAATAAATTGCTATTTTAAGTCGTTATGATCTAAAATCTAACACTCCACTCTCTGTTCAGCAGCTAGAGGGCAACTGAAATGTCTTTGAAAAAGAACTAGTATGGCACTAAATTCCCACCTCCTCAAACGATGTGGAGAGAGTTAGAGAATTTTGTTCTTGTTCAACACAAAATTATTAAAGACCAATGCACAAATTTTTCGATTCCTCCACTGTTGGACTGGATGGCTAGTTTTTTTTCCGTATTTTTCACATGATTTTCTCAACCTGTATATTAATTTTCTAATAGGGAAGAATTACTTCTGGAATATTAAAAATTTACAAGTCAAACATGCACTAATGTAAAAATCATACAAGTGTTCCAGAAACTTTCAAACAATTGGTAAAAGAATACAGTTAATTGTAATATTAACACAATCGTATTACCCAACTCCCAAATATTTAATTTTCTTTTTGAAAAAGAATTATTTTCATGGAAAGAAAATTTTGAGTTGTAAGAACCCTGCAGGAAGTGCATTCATTCGCCTTATCCTTATTTCATAAGGTTCATAAATTGACATGTGACCTATGATGCTTCAGATTAAAATACTACTGTTGAATAATATTGCACATTATATTATAAGGTGCATAATATGATAAGTGATCTATTCTGCTGCAGATTAAAATAAATAGTATATAGTTAACGGTTCATTGAAAAAACACTTCTGCTTATCAAACTCACCTTAAAGTCAATGTCTTTGGGTGTTACCTAAAAAATTTGTCTGTTTTTTAGGCTATGAAGAAGTACATGTTCCAGCACTGAAACCAAAACCATTTGGTGACAATGAAAAACTTACTCCAGTGGAAGAATTACCAAAGTATGTTCAACCAGTATTTGATGGATTCAAATCACTGAATAGAATTCAGAGCCGACTTTGCAAGAAAACACTTGAATCTGATGAAAATATTTTACTTTGTGCACCTACAGGTGCAGGTAAAACTAATGTGGCCCTTTTGTGTATGATGAGGGAAATCGGGAAACATATTAATGTTGATGGAACCATTAATGCTGATGAATTCAAAATCATTTATGTTGCTCCGATGAGATCATTAGTACAAGAAATGGTTGGTAATTTTGGGAAGAGACTTGCTAGTTACAATATAACTGTATCAGAATTGACTGGGGATCACCAGTTAACTCATGAACAGATTGCTGCCACACAGGTAAGATTCTTATGATGCACTATTGATCAAAGGTAATTCTGGACATTTCTAGTAGTGATCTTCTAAGTTTTTCCCTACAACTGCAATGTAGACGGAAAAATATGAAAGAACATGCTGGCATGTTCTTTCTGTTGGCATTGAAAATGTCAGGGTATTTTTTTTTCAATTTTTTCATATTTCTAGGTGATTGTCTGCACACCTGAGAAATGGGATATCATAACTAGAAAAGGGGGAGAAAAAACCTTCACTTCTCTAGTCCGATTAATAATCATCGATGAAATTCATCTTTTACATGATGAAAGAGGTCCAGTATTAGAAGCTTTAGTTGCCAGAACTATAAGAATGATAGAATCTACTCAAGAAGATGTTCGATTGGTTGGCCTTTCTGCCACTTTACCTAATTACCAAGATGTTGCAACTTTCTTAAGAGTAAAACAAGACTCTGGTTTATTTTATTTTGATAATAGTTTCAGACCTGTAGCTCTAGAACAACAATATATTGGTGTTACTGAAAAGAAGGCTCTTAAAAGATATCAGGTAAATTATAATTATTCAATGTTTTATTTCATTCAAAGACCTTATGTAAATATAAATGCATTCTTAACTATTCGCATATTCCAGGTTATGAATGACATTGTGTATGAAAAAACTATGGAGCATGCTGGTCGTAATCAAGTATTGGTGTTTGTCCATTCACGTAAAGAAACTGGTAAAACAGCTAGAGCAATTAGAGATATGTGCTTAGAAAAGGATACTCTGGGACAATTTCTCAGGGAAGGATCTGCATCTATGGAAGTCTTGAGAACTGAAGCAGAGCAAGTCAAAAATCAAGAATTGAAGGATTTGCTTCCTTATGGATTTGCCATACATCATGCTGGAATGACTAGAGTTGACAGAACTCTGGTTGAAGACTTATTTGCAGATAGACATATACAAGTATTGGTTTCAACAGCCACACTTGCTTGGGGTGTGAATTTACCTGCCCATACTGTCATTATCAAGGGAACTCAGATTTACAATCCAGAGAAAGGAAGATGGGTGGAATTGGGTAAGTAAAAATTTTCTCAAAGTACCCAGCCAGCCATTTTATCAAATGAAAAAGTATCCAAATCTAGAAGAAATTTCAATTTTATATTTGGTTTTCTTCCATGGGAAGTATGTATCTTGTTTTTGAATTGACAGTTCATAATAATAATAATCTTTATTCATTGCCTTTGGACATATATATCAAGCATGTATGGGACAAGTCAATAAACAGCAAACAGAAAAATACACTCTGAAAAAATATAAAACAAAATGGCACTTTGGCCACATTCAGCCTTCAAATCACCATCAAAATATTCCTTGAGACTATAATAGGCTTTGGAATATAATACAATTTTTATATGTCTTTTAAAGGCTTTATAATCGAGCATTCTCGTCTCCATTGGCAGATGATTATAAAATTTGATCCCTCAATAATCTGAGAAGCTCTCATATTTAGAGGTCTTGTGCAGAGGGATAGAGGGAATACATTGCTTCTTCGTGTTATACTTTGTACCATCAGATAATTTTATGAAAGTGTTGAAGTTTTCCTTTACATAAAGAAGATAATTATATATGTAGATGCAAGGAACGCTCATAATCTCATAGATGTAGAGAGATCTACAAAAATCAGGAAATCTCACCTGAAATATCATCGCTTTTGGGCAATTAAAATCCTGTTTACACTCATTGAACTACCCCATAATAATATGTTGTAATTCAAATGTGAATGAAACATGCCACAATATATATTTAGGACAGATTGAATGGGAAGTGTGTCTTTAACTCTATTGATTGAATACAAGACTTATTTAATTTTTTACTCAAGTGTTCGATCTGTGTATTCCAATTCAGCAAATCTCAACTTGAAAAATATCCGCTCAGTTTTGTTAAAGTTAACAATTAGGGCATTTAGACGACACCAATCAGGGAAACTTTGCATCAAGTAAGCACATTTTCGCAATAATTCCTCCTGGCTTTGAGCCTTCATAGCAAAGGAGGTGTCATTTGCAAACATAGCGAACAAATCTGCTATTATATGATCAGGTAAATCATTGATAAACATAATGAAGATGAGTGGTCCCAGAATTGATTCCTGCGGAACACCCAAAAGCACATCGATCAATTCAAAACAGCAATCACCAATTTCACAGTTGTTGCTCTGTCAGTTAGGAAAGAGTTAATCAAATTTAGGAAAACACCTCTGAAATCTTAGTTGTATAGTTTATTCACCACAAACTCAATGATGTGGCAATCGATAAACATAATTCACAAATTATAGTGCAGCTGTTTGTGTTGAATGTCCCCCTACGAAAACCGTTTTGATTGTTTTTCAATAGTTTGTGCGTATCAAGGAAGTTAACAATTTTATTATATATCAGTCTCTCAATCACCTTTGAGAAGCCACCAAGTAAAGAGATAGGTCTATAGGTATTAATATCAGCAGGAACATTCTTTTTGAAAATCGGAATGACAATTTAAGTGAAGAAGGAAGAGGGTTTCGTTAGATGTTAGATAGTTGGTTCCCTTAACCACGGACAAGGAGTCTGATATACTCCGCTCAATCTTGCTCTATGATAATATTTGCGCGTAGCTCTATGATAATCTTTGTAGTTTAGGTTTACAAGCAACATAGTACCTTCAAAATTTAATTTCTGATATATTTTTTGATAAATCGAATGAATGTAAATGTATTATTATTTCATTTCAGTAAATTTCAACAAAAACCCTTTTCAAATATTCTCGAGGCGGAATCTGACAGACTCCACGTCAGTGTTAGTGTGAGATAATAGGTGTCCATAGTTAATTTATTATGAAGAGGTCTTAAAAACTGTTCCATCATTTATTATGAGATGAAGTGATGTGTAACAGACTCAACTAAAAATTCCTACGTACAATCCAATCTCATCTTCTAAATAGAAGATGCTCTCAATTGCATGTAGACTTTTTAGTGTTAGAATAAAAACATGGCCATGATGACAAAAAATTCATGAGCTGTATTTAAGTAATAAAATAAAATAACTATGAAAATTTTGGAATTTACAGGTGCTTTAGATGTGCTCCAGATGCTTGGTAGGGCTGGTAGACCTCAATACGATACTAAAGGAGAAGGTATCCTCATCACTAATCATAGTGAATTACAATACTACCTTTCCCTGCTAAATCAGCAGTTACCTATTGAATCCCAGTTGATTACCAAACTACCTGATATGTTGAATGCAGAAATAATCCTTGGAACTATTCAAAACATGAAAGACGCAGTTACCTGGTTGGGTTATTCTTATCTTTACATAAGAATGCTGAGGCAGCCCACTCTTTATGGCATATCACATGACCATATAAAGCAAGATCCATTACTAGAACAACATAGAGCCGATCTTATACATACAGCCGCTACACAACTAGACAAGTAAGTGATCTTTGATAAGCAAATATTCATTGGTTTTCTTCTCAGTATATTCAATGATGAAAGAGTTATGAGGAGTTAATTAAGCTATGGAAATAGCTTCCATAGACTATGGAAATATTGTTTAACCATTTTTTACTTATCAACACTTATTAACAAAACCATCGTTTACCTTACTCTTATACCCCTATCTGGATTTACACACGCTCATGAAGCTCATTCACATTGGCGTGTACATTTGGTTTCTGTCGTCCACCACCGCGTTATTATTTTCATGCTTTTTTTTTCAATCTGCGATATCTTCTGAACAATTCATTGAAATCAAATGATGTAAAGGGCAGTGTTTTATTAATTAAAATACTTGTGATTATCATAATAGAACGATCTCAAAAAATATAGTAAGTAACGTGCTTTTCAAAAAAATTCGTCGTCAAATAAACTATGGAATTTTGAAGATTTAATTTTCTGAACTACGTTCAGATACAGAATATTGACATTCAAAATTCCATAGCCTACTTGACGACGAATTTTTTTGAACGCATGTTATTTCAACTAAATTACAGGTGAAAAAATTCAATCCGAAATGACACATCGCACTGACAATTTGTTATTTGATTGCGTCATTTGACTTAACCAATCACTACACCCCAATCTGCAAAATGAACGAGGTTATAGTATTTTTTATTAATATTTTTTAATCTTCTATATACTTATTTTCTTCCTAACTCACTATAAAATTCTTTACATGCTCATAGTCATTTCTCAATTTCAATTTAGTAAAAACCAATCGGGTGCTATTAGAAGATTTCAATGATGTACCTATCCTTACCTCCATATTATGTTGCCAATACTGTAAATATTCAGAGAGGCTTTAATTGAGATAAGTAGCGTTATCGTATTCCACACCTCTGCCTTGTTATATGAGCCGAGAAGAGATAGGCATTTATCTTTATTCTTTTATCAACTTCAGCTGTGCTATCTCTTGTGTTTCATATAGACTCGTACTATTTTGAATAATCATTTTATTATAAATGTTACATCTGTTTTTTTTTTTGTAGATGCGGTTTAGTAAAATATGATCGAAAAACTGGTCAGTTCCAAGCTACAGAAATTGGTAGAATAGCTTCCCATTACTATTGTACACATGAAACAATGCAAACCTATAATCAACTTCTCAAACCTATGCTAAGTGAAATTGAACTCTTCAGAGTATTTTCCCTTTCTGGTGAATTCAAAAATATAACAGTTCGTGAAGAAGAAAAACTAGAATTGCAGAAATTGATGGAAAGAGTTCCAATTCCTATTAAGGAAAGTATGGAAGAGCCAAGTGCTAAAGTGAATGTTTTACTTCAAGCATATATAAGCCAACTGAAACTGGAGGGATTTGCCCTGATGTCTGATATGGTTTATGTTACTCAGTCAGCTGCAAGATTGATGAGAGCTATCTTTGAAATTGTTTTACACAGAGGTTGGGCACAATTAGCTGATAAATCTCTTGCTTTATGCAAAATGATTGATAAAAGAATGTGGCAGTCCATGTCTCCTTTGCGTCAGTTTCGAAAAATGCCTGAGGAAATTGTCAGAAAGATTGAGAAAAAAAATTTTCCATGGGAAAGACTTTACGACTTGGGACCTAATGAAATAGGAGAATTGATTCGAGTCCCAAAATTAGGTAAAACTATACATAAGTATGTTCATCAGTTTCCTAAACTTGAGTTGTCCACTCACATTCAGCCAATAACCAGAGCTATGTTGAAAGTAGAACTGACCATAACGCCAGATTTTCAATGGGATGAAAAATTACATGGCCAGTCTGAAGCCTTCTGGATTCTGGTTGAAGATGTAGATTCTGAAGTCATTTTGCATCACGAATATTTCTTGTTAAAATCAAAATATTGTCAAGATGAACATCTGGTAAAATTCTTTGTTCCTATCTTTGAACCACTACCTCCACATTACTTCTTGAGAATAGTATCAGATCGTTGGATTGATGC
The DNA here is from genome assembly GCA_038502775.1 of Hippodamia convergens. NCBI lineage: Eukaryota > Metazoa > Arthropoda > Insecta > Coleoptera > Coccinellidae > Hippodamia > Hippodamia convergens. Next base: position 34,804,826 of record CM076609.1, read on the forward strand.
AGAAACGCAATTGCCTATCTCTTTCAGGCACTTGATTTTGCCAGAAAAGAACTTTCCACCAACAGATTTACTGGACCTCCAACCATTACCTATTACTGCACTCAGAAATGATAAATATGAATCATTGTATAAAAATAAATTTCCTCAATTCAATCCTATTCAGACTCAAGTTTTCAATTCAGTTTACAACAGTGATGATAACATCTTTATTGGAGCTCCAACTGGTTCTGGTAAGACCACTATAGCTGAATTCTCTATATTGAGGTTATTCGAGAAAAATGCTGAAGGCAGATGTGTATATCTAGTACCTAAGGATGCTTTAGCAGAATTAATATTCGCCGATTGGCATAACAAATTCACTCAATTGCTGGGAAAAAAAGTCGTATTACTTACTGGAGAAACAGGAACAGATCTCAAATTATTAGCTAAAGGACAAATCATTATCACTACAGCTGAAAAATGGGACGTTCTTTCTAGGCGTTGGAAACAGAGAAAAAATGTGCAGAACATAAATTTGTTCATAGTTGATGAACTACATTTAGTTGGTGGGGAGGATGGACCTATTATTGAAGTGGTATGTTCTAGAATGAGATATATTTCTTCGCAAATTGATAAACCTATAAGAATTATCGCTTTGAGTGCATCTTTGACTGACTACAGAGATGTAGCAGAATGGTTAGGATGCAACACTAACGCAACATTCAATTTCTTACCAAGTGTGAGACCAGTGCCACTAGAACTTCATGTGAAAGGTTTCAATATAACACACAATGCTTCCCGATTGATTTCGATGGCTAAACCTGTTTACAATGCAATTTCAAGATACAGTCCACATAAACCCATCATCATTTATGTTCCTACAAGAAAACAAGCAAGAATTACTGCTATTGATTTGTTGACAAGTGCTTCTGCTGAAGGTCAACCGAATAGGTTCTTCCATGCAGATGAAGAAGATATCAAGCCATTCTTAGATAGGATGTCTGACAAGGTGAGTTGAATACAACAAAAATCTTCTTTTTTCTTTTTGCATGAAATAGATAAATATTGAATATAATATTCTAGAAATTGGAAGCAGAATCAATGGTGACATAAAATAGTAGTTGTTTTAAAAACAATTCTATAAATATTTTTTTAGAGAAAACATATAATTCAACACATTTATCAAATGTTATAGTAATTGTATGTCACAAATTTTCCATTAAAGAATTTATTCTTGTTCAAAGTTAAATGAGAATTAGGTGGTAGAATTTTACAGGTTTTTGCAACTTTGGAGCAATTTTTAGTTAGTTTTGACATTGTCCTTTCAAACACTTGTTTAAATTACTGATATCAGTATGATCTCAGAAACATTAGGAATTTTTCTATGAATGAACTAATAACACTATAACAAGACTACAAGCATCAAATTTTTAATTGTTTCTTTCGCAGACTCTGAGGGAAACACTATCTCAAGGAGTAGCATACATGCATGAAGGTCTTTCTGCTAGTGACCTAAGATTGGTGGAACAGCTGTTTGATTCAGGTGCCGTTCAAGTAGCAGTTATCACCAGAGATCTGTGCTGGACAGTGAATATATTTGCCCATCTTGTTATTATTATGGATGTGCAATACTATGATGGAAAAACTCATGCTTATGAAGATTATCCAATTACTGATGTATTACAAATGGTGGGCAGAGCTAATAGGCCTCTGGAGGACGACGATGCCAAATGTGTACTTATGTGTCAAAATTCGAAGAAAGAATTCTTCAAAAAATTCCTGTGTGATCCGTTACCAGTTGAGGTATGTACCAATAGGCACAAAAGCTGAAACTGTATTGAAAACGTGAAGATTTCATTCTTTCATTTTTGGATAATATAGTTATCATCTATAATAATATTATGAACGTGAATGTCTGTGTGTTTGTTTGTCCTCTATGGACTCAGGAACCAGATGACCAATATTGATGAAACTTTCACTATAATGTAGAGAATTCATTTTGGGAGGTTTTCATGTAAGGTTCATTTCTATGTCATGAAGAAATGAGAAAAAATCGAGTTTTCATGAAAAAGTCGGTAATTAATCCGGTTTTCTCAGGCTTTTCCGGCCGATCCTGAGTAAACTATAAGAGATAGAGAAACAAAGGCAGAGACACTTTTGTAGTGCTCAAAAAGTTCTATAAAAAAAGTCTGACTAACCACAATCGTTTTCAACATTTTCAGTTCAATTCAAAATAATATTCAATTCAAAGAGGGCACCCGACTGGCATGGAATGTGATTTTGTTATCTGCGGCATTTATTCCTGATGAAAAATACTTTTTGCACTATAGTTTTGTTATGGATACTTTAAAAGTTACTACAGGTTGAACAAATGCGAATTTGAGCAAGAAATTATTGAATCTATGCGAGATCGCTTGTCACGTAGTCATGCGCCTGCCTCTCCTTCAACAGGTTATGAATGTGGGGTTGCGGTCCTATCAGTACCGTTTCAAATTGAAAAATTACGCGAACGGAGCCGCGGATTTGACGTAGTTCCGAATAAAATCCCTTCATTTTATCAGTTCCATTATGAATCGTACAAATACAAGTGAAATTAGGTTTGCTATTACACAAGCTCATTCTCAATTGAACAGAGTTGCGTTAATTGTCTTGGTATTACAGATTCTCATTTTGGACCCCAACAATCTTAATTGTGCTACCTCTACCAATAGGCCAGTCAAAAGCGACACACTAAATCGCTAAATTGGAAAAACATGGTGTATGTCTGATTTTTTAGTATGTTGCTTGGACCTACTAGGACATTTATACCCAAGTTTGCAACTCCCAAAAATTTTTATAAAAATTTTTACCTACCCTAATTCGGCAATGAATTGACTTACAGAGTTCCGGTTAAGCTACACAAATTTAATGCTCTCGAAAACCGTGTATAATAATTTTTGTCAAAAAATGGATGGATTAGGAGATAAAGAGCAGAATCTGGAACAAGTCCAAAAGTTGCGCTGTTTTTGGTGTGTAAAAATTTTTCCACAATTTTCTGAGAGTTGCAAACATGTGTATGCATTGCTCTAATGAATCCTAACATACTAAAAAAATCAGAAATAAATCCGATTTATTTTGACTGGCCTACAAATTAAAAAATGTAAAATATGTATATCGTCTAGATGCAAAACCTAACTATTACACGGGATAATATGCATTACCCATTTTGGCAATGAATTTGAATAGGAACAGCCAAACAAAACCTCCGACTTAATGTCGGTGCCCAAATTTTTCAGTAATGCTTAATCCAAAACTTCATTGTTCCTATTGATTTTCTGTATCTTCGCAGAGTCATTTGGATCATCGATTGCCGGACCATTTCAATGCGGAAATTGTTACCAAAACTATTGAAAATAAGCAAGATGCTGTTGATTACTTGACATGGACTTTCTTATACAGAAGACTTACTCAAAATCCAAACTATTACAATCTTCAAGGAGTCACACACAGGCATCTTTCTGATCATCTCTCAGAACTAGTTGAAAATACTCTCAGCGATCTAGAACAGTCAAAATGTGTCAGTATCGAGGATGAAATGGATTGTATTCCTATGAACTTGGGAATGATTGCTGCATATTATTATATTAATTACACAACCATTGGTAAGATTTTTTTGTTACAAAGGTTATTGTATATTATGTATCAGAAAAATAGTCGTTAAATTAATCTATTAGATATTAAAGTAAAATTAATTTAAACAATGTTATGTTTCAGAACTCTTCAGCCTTTCTTTAAATAGCAAAACCAAAATACGGGGTCTCTTGGAAATTATATCTTCAGCCACAGAATATGAAGACCTATGCCTTAGACACAGAGAAGAAAATATTTTACGAGAGCTTTCATATAAACTTCCTAATAAACTGACCAGTGCATCAGGGGGACCTCCAAAATTCAATGACCCCCATGTCAAAACCAACCTTTTATTACAAGCTCACCTGTGCAGATTACAACTTGGGGCAGAATTACAAGGAGATACTGAAATTGTATTAGGAAAGTCCATCAGACTTATACAAACTTGTGTTGATGTATTGAGTTCAAATGGATGGTTGTCACCTGCTGTAGCTGCTATGGAACTGGCACAAATGGTAACACAAGCTATGTGGAGCAAAGATTCATATTTAAAGCAGTTGCCTCACTTCACGAATGAAATAATTAAAAGGTGTACAGATAAGGTAAATATATGACTTCATGTTTAATTCTTTTTCAGATAAATTCTACAGAAAATTCTTTAAATATATAGTTTGACAATTTACACCCACTCAGCATTTAGAAACGTCACATATAACGCCATCGCTCCTATTGTTCTATTCTTTTCAGCAGAATAAAATTTTAAAAAGTATATTCATTTGAATGAAAAATCAAAACTGTTTTTGATGTGTTTTAATTTTTATCTGAAAAATAATAGAAATGCTCAACTTCTAAGCAATGAGGAATTAATCTTGGGGTGGGCTGCCTCGATGTTGCAAACTGTTGGGAAAATACGAATGAGTTTGGAGTCATGGATTGATCATTCGTTTTTTGGCTTATCTATAACGGTCGTGTTTGTGGTTTTCACAAGAGTTTGATTTCAGTATTCAAGTTCGGCTGACGTCGCATAATGTTATCTTAATTTTTGTCATCCTCTAAAGGTAGATTTCACTATCCCAATAAAAGTGTATCTATATAAACTTTTCAACATTTCTCTACAAATATAATATAATCATCATTAAAGTTTTATTCAGTATGTTGTTTCTTCTGGAATTACAGGTTTGCTTACTGCTTCAGATAGGCTTATTAGGGATAATTACTTATCCCATATTATATCTTATCGCCTTATTCTTAATGTGCCTTACTTCTCGTATTGAGAATGATACTAGGTTTTTGAAACAAACAAACTGCAATTCACAGTTATGGCTGTGATAAGCTTACAATATTCCTACGTACTATTTTTTCTAGAGACAAATGCAAAGAATCTATTATTTTACTTTTTGGCGTCCTTTTCTCTTGGTTCTAGTTTGTAAATTGTAAAATTATTTCAATCTTGAAATTCATGGAACTAAATACCCAAAATCCAACTGTTCAAAGTATATGAAGAATTCAGCAATAATAAAGTCAAATTTATACTTTTCAAAAAGAAACATTGAATTAAACTGAGAATTCTATATTGAAGAAAATGTCAGCAAGTGATTTGATAGGGAGTTGAAGGATTGAGTTTACTTCCAAGTAAAAATTCTAATTTTGGTATTTCAGGGAGTGGAAACAGTTTTTGACATAATGGAGCTCGAAGATGATGATCGAGCAAAACTTTTACAATTGAGTGATGCACAAATGGCAGATGTGGCAAGATTTTGTAATAGATACCCCAACATTGAGTTAACTTATGAAGTAGCAGATAAGGATAATATTCATTCTGGATCTTCAGTTCATGTAAATGTACAGTTAGAAAGGGAAGATGAAGTTAATGGGCCAGTTATTGCCCCTTTCTTTCCACAAGTAAGTATTTATTCTACATTTTTTAATTTTCTGGGATCATTTAACCAATATTTTCTTACTCTATGTAAGAAATTTCAAATTCTTTGAAAAAAATCTAATATCTATTACTTTTTTCCAGAAACGAGAAGAAGGATGGTGGGTAGTTATTGGAGATCCTAAAACAAACTCCCTCCTTTCAATAAAAAGGTTAACCCTTCAACAGAAAGCTAAAGTCAAGTTAGATTTTGTAGCTCCAAGCCCAGGAAACCATAACTATACATTATACTTCATGAGTGATGCCTACTTGGGATGTGATCAGGAATACAAATTTAGTATTGATGTTGGTGATTTTGAATCAAGTGGAAGTGATTCTGATTAAAATTTAATGTATTTCTAAAATCAATTCCTTAATCAAATAAATTGTTTTTATCCTCAATGCATTCTGAAATTGTTAATGAAATTTTTATTCATATTTCATGAGTAGTTATGTCGACAAAAAAGTTATTACATACCGATTACATTTGCAAAATTAAAATTTCTCAGAACAGTGATGGGATGAAAAAGACCCTTAATGTCTTGCACAAGGATTTAGGAACAAAACGTCCACAAAACATCAATTTGTTTATCTCAAAACCCAGTATGAACGAATTTGGAATTCAGAAGAATAATTGCAAAAAATTGACGTTAAAATGTACAGGCTTGAAAATTACCAAGTTTGTGCCATATCTTAAAAACAGTGCTCCAAAAAATTTTTTACTACGTCACTGAATTTAATGTAAAAAATATCCATTATAAGCAGTTTTTATTTTTTCTATCATCCACAGAGCCTGGGAAATAGTAACATCTTCAAAAGTGAACATTTTTGTTTTCGCCCTGTATTTAAGGAACAAAAGTAGTTGGAATATTTCTGTTTGTAGATTTAAAACTTTTACAAAAAAGCCACACCAGGTCGCTAAAACCGCGTGTCTCTATCTTCAAGAGTAGCTGAGATACAGTGCAGATTAAACCAAAATGGGACACAAATCCCAAATTGCTTGATTTTGGCTGTTTCTGGTACTTCTAGACTGGATAGGTAAAGACGTTGAAAGGAGTCTTGGGCTCGATTTTCGTGAAAACACCAGTAGTGAAAACCGTTCCACGATATCTTCATTTGTTTTGAGGATATAATTCGTAAAAAACTCAGATGCTCCCAGAACTGTTATATCAGCCTCGGATACTGGACGGAACACTAATGACGACATGGCACGAAAAAGGAAACGAATATGGAAACGGAAGCAAAACATTATAAGATTAGGAAGCTGGAATATTACATCCTGGACTAACAAAGACTACGAAATCATCATGGAAATGGAAAAGAACCGAATAGACATCTGCGCTCTTTCAGAGACCAAGAAAAAAGGGAAAGGAAATCAAAGATACCAAAACTATATATTATTTTATAGTGGTGTTGACAAGGACCTGAGAGCACGGGGTGGTGTAGGGTTGCTAGTAAAAAAAAAATTCGAAAAGGATATAAAAGAGGTGATATACATAAATCACAACATTATGCAGATGACCATGGAACTAGCCAATGAAACAACACACCTGATAAGTGTATATGCGCCAGATGCCAGTAAACCTCAAGAAGAAAGAGAGGAGTTTTTCGACATCCTTCAACACACTTTACAAAGGATTCCCACTAGAGACAAAGCGTTCATTATTGGCGATCTGAACTCAAGAGTTGGAAACTCGGTTATCCCGGGTATCATGCACAATTTCAATGAAGAATACAAGAATGACAACGGAGATATTCTGATACAAACATGTGCACTCAACGAACTACGCATCAATAATACGTATTTTAACCACAAGGAACAACAGAAGTACACTTTCGTCAATACGAGAGGTCAGAAATCAGTAATCGATTATGTGATTACAAATAGAAAAGTCCATCCCTCTCAGATACTCGATGTACGCGTATTAACGTCAGCAAATGTGGGTACACAACACAGACTAGTTCTATGTAAGTACCGTACAGCACACATAGCAAAGAAAAAGAAAGTGGCCAATTTCATAACAAAATTTAATATAGAATCTCTCAAAGATGAAAGCACCAGATATCTCTACCAAAGCCGACTATGCAAGAAAATTAATGAAAACCCAATAACAGAAGAGGATAATGTAGAAGCCGCATGGTTAAAATTAAAGAACAATTTAAAAAATAGTGCTAAGGAAGCCGTAGGAGAAAGAACAATAGACACCAATAGAAAGAATAATAACCCATGGTTCACTCCAGAAATCAAAGAGCTGGCAAGAGAAAAGAAGAACGCCTACATAAAGTACATCAACAATAGATCAAACGAAGATTACGAAGTGTACAAAGCAGTGAGAAACAGAACAACTAATGCAATTAAAGAACTGAAGAAAAAATACTGGGAAAATTTCTCGGTAGAAATGGAGCATGATCTATACGGAGGTCAGAGGAAGATCTGGAACATGCTGCGGAAGAGAAAGAAAGCTGTGAACGAGGAAGTGGTGATTAACGCTATAGACCAAGAAACGTGGGTAACATACTTTGAAAACCTGTATGATGCTGGTAACGAGGACCAACTGAACACCGGATGCCCTTCTTCTCCGTATGATTCAGAGGATCAGATCACACTTGAAGAACTACAGACAGCACTGAAAAAACTGAAGAACCGAAAATCCCCAGGCACAGACGGTATTCCAAATGAACTGCTGAAATATGGAGGCTCAAAGATCGAGAGAGAACTAATGAAACTATACAGCAAGATAGAGCATACTGGATCAATACCCGAGGATTGGAAGACGAGTATAACAATACCAATATATAAAAAAGGACAAAAATCCGATCCAAAGAATTATAGAGGTATAACATTACTTAGCAGTGTACTAAAGTTATTAACAAAAATACTAGCGACTAAAATTAATGCTAAGGTAGAGATCTCCGAGGAGCAGCAAGGTTTCCGTCCAAATAGATCTACTGTGGATGCAATATTCATACTACGTCAACTAATAGAAAAATCCATAGAGTTCAATAAGCCTATGTACACATGTTTTATAGACCTGAAGCAAGCATTTGACAGAGTGAAACTCCGGGATGTTATTGATCGATTGAAACAAAAAGGCGTGAATCAACATCATATTAACCTAGTGAGGCAACTCAATACTAACAATAAAACGAAGATAAGAACAGAACATGGCCTCACGAGAGAACTTAAGGTTTTATCTGGGATCAGACAGGGAGATAGTCTTAGTCCGTGCCTTTTCAATACAATAATGGACCAGATAATTGAAAGTGTAAATGAAATTAACGCCGGTTTCAAAATGGGCGATCGTCGTCTGAGGATACTCTGCTATGCGGATGACGCATTTCTGACGGCTGAAAATGAGGACGACTTACAGCGCCTCCTACATAGGTTCAACTTGACAGCTCAGAAACTCAATATGGAAATTTCGTGCGAAAAAACGCAATCTATGGTAATATCCAAAGAACCGATACGATGCAAATTAGTAGTAAATGGCAAAATCATAGATCAGGTTATGAATATCAGCTATTTGGGTGTAGTAACATCAAGCAACAGATGCATAGCGAAGGAGGTGGACACTCAGGTGAGGAAGGCCGCAAGAATATCAGGGTGTTTACGAGATGTAATATGGAGAAACAGATATATGACCACTGAAAGTAAGACGCGAATTTATAAAACTTGTATAAGACCCATATTGACTTACGCTGCTGAAACGAGAGCAGAGACATCAGAAACAAAAAGAAAAATGAGAACAACAGAAATGAAAATATTGCGAACAATAAAAGGAATAACACTGAGAGATAGAATACGCAATACAGACACTCTGCTAGAATTGGGAGTACAGGACGTTGTTCGATGGGTGAGAACAAGGCGCTGCTATTGGAGGGATCACGTAGATCGGATGGGTCCAGAGCGACTTGCGAAGTGGGCCAAAACGCAAAATCCAGGAACGAAAAGACCAGTTGGTAGGCCCCCAAAACGTTGGAATGACAGCTGGACATTATTAATGTCACAAGAAGGCACATGACAGAAATGACAGGACTCCGTCCTATTTCAAGAAGAAGAAGAAGAAGATATAATTGAAATTTTTTGCATTTAGAAGATGTGCCGTAACTTTTTCATTTTCGAAAATATCTGAAAAAGATAAAAACTTTCAACAAGCACTTTTTCACTGGGAATAAGACATTACTTCAAATTTTTTTTTATGATATAAGATGAAAAAAATTGCGTTCGTATGTAAAATAAAAAAGCATTTTTTTCCACAAGAAAAAAAAATAGAACAGCAATTTGGGATACCCTGTAGAGTTGGGCAAAATTGGTGATACCTAAAGTACCACTTTTTAACCCAATGAGATAGGGGAAAATTAATGGCACATGAAGGCCTTCTTTTAGAGTTATAGGCCAAAATTGAAATTTCGGCGATTACAACTTTGGTCATTATCTCCGTTTCTGTTTGTGACAATTTGTTTACCGTAGAAAACGCTACAAGTTAATACTTTCATTTTATTTTTTAATTTAATTAGTATCAGTAATCTGCCAAGTTTCATTCCCCTAAATTTTTTGAAGTGGACATACAAACAATTTTTTTGACCTAATTTTAAAGGGCTGAAACTTGGATGGAAAAGGGTGTTGAACAAAAAAATATATGAAAGACACCCCCTAATTTTCTAAAAAAATCATCCATTAAAATCTTTCATATCAATTCAGAAACACTATGTATAATAAGATAAATTTCTTTCACAAAACCTTTTTACACTCAAGTTACGTATAAAAACTATCAGCTTCAAAATCCTCTACAGGGGGCTGTCGTCTTAGTATCAAATGCATGCAAACAAAAAATTTGTTGACTAACAACAGGATTACACTTTGAGGGTTAGAAATATATTATGTTGAAAAATTCCATATTTTAAATTTCTGAAATGGAGGGTTCCAAACAATTCAAATGAATCAACCGAATTTTCATGAACATAACTGGAAAAATTTCATTTCACATAACAAATGGGAATTATTTACTGGTATGTAGGACTCGAAAAATATAAACTTCTCAGCTATAGTTTATTTCATGAAATATTTTAGAAAAAACTGTCAATATAAATTATATTTTAATTCAGTTTTGTCATTCTCTGATTGAGAAGCTATTGAACTGAATTGAGAATTAAATCAAAGTTGGTAAGGATATTTAATTTGTTAAGTGATGAATTTATATCGCCTATTTTCTTATAAACTAATACTTTATGATCATATGGAAACATTCGACTGGTATGAATTACAATATCCTTAACAACCTTAATTGTTCAATTTTTATTCAAGAATATACAAAAAACAAACTTTTTGATAATACAGAACAACACTAAGATGTTTCCATTGTTTCTTCTCCTTCAGCATCCATTTCTTCATCCTCGTCCTCACCATCTTTTTTTTCTGGTGGATTCTCATAAGCCTTGTCAAGAGGGGCAACTACGACTCCATCCCAAACGGAGAGATCTTTAGGAACTGTAGCTCTTTCTTCAAATCCTAAGATGACTTTATAGCCCCCATGAGAGAGAACTCTCAATAAAGTTTGGGCTGTTAAACACACAATATCCTGCTGTTCAAGAGTCATTGCAGTATGAATCCTGAGACTCACTCCTTCACAGGGATCTGTTATACCTGCTGAACCAGGTAAAAAAAGTCCAGCAGATAATAATTGAAGTACTCTCCTGAAGGCAACATTCAGAGGTAACGCTTGTCTACTAGGATTATGCATTATTGCAAAATGTGCAAGCAAATCCAACATCCATGGGGTCAGAGCTTGAAATCCATCAAAACGATTTCTTAAATCTCTCAATAGTCTTATTAAAACCTTTATAGAAGAATGATGGGCATTTTCTTCAAACCAACGACTATGCCTTATAGCAGCCAAATGACTTAACATGATTTTTTGGTCCAGATGGATTTCTGGATCTAGTTTCCTAATGTTATGATGGAGAGTAGTGACCATTACCCTAACACGGGCAAAGCTATTGCTTATTTCAATTCCTCTTTCGTTTGTTATATGAGTTACTTGCTCTCCTTTTGAAACAACTTCACTTTTCATAAGATTCTTAAGTTCTTCTCGAACTTTATTTCCAAGAGCTTCAACTGCCTCACGAGTTGGAAGAGTTTTCAATATGACAACAATATCTGCAACATTATGTCCAGCAATCATGGTTCCCTTTTTAAAAGACCCAACTTGACGAACCTCCTCCAGTTGCTGAAAGCATAAAATAAGTATGTTATCAAAGACTAGGAATAGCAATCAAGTACTCACACAAGCATCAAAATTTCCTGGAGCAACAACCAAATTATCTAAGACTGTCTGTATTTTGGTCACAAGATTTAAAATAGCAGTTTGTTCCGCTGCTGTCGGAGATAGGTCGCTATTTCTTTTGAGAAGCGCCTGTGTGAATTGACTGTCATCTGGAGTGGGTTTACATCTAGGAAAAGAAGACTCGCAAAGAGTCAAATCAAAGGGATGTCTTGGCAAAAACATTTTTGGTTTAAATGGAAGCCTTCCTCCCATTCCACGATTCATCCCGCGACCACCACGAACACCACCTCTAGCCATCTAAAGAAAAGTATATCGCTTTTACAAATTATGCTAAGGAAAAATTCATATCTCTCACCTTAAGATTTCACGAATGAAACAATCAGAATAACAAGTTATTTCCTTTTTAGAATTCAGGAATGGCGACTGTAAACCGGCTTACAACTTACAACAAGCATAGAAAATAAATCGATCAATATTTTAGACCATAGAGTAGGAACTGTTTTTCTATGATTACAATCGTACCTTCCAAGGTTGCCAGAAGCCAAACTAAAAAGACGTTCATCATATGATTCCCAAACTGTGTCTGACAACAAAAACGTACAAATTATCATTTTAAATCAAATCTTCAGTTTATCGAATTCATTTTTTAAACAGTGAATGCAAAATCAAAAATTCGAAGGATTTTTGAATCTGCATTAATATAGTTTCATCCTCTGCTTCTGTGACATTGAAACATGAAAAATAAGACAAAAACAGTTAATGGGCGCATTCAGCAGAAAGAGCGCTAACAAAACTGTTTGCGCTACTGATAGGTACCGGTAGCGGAAATCTGTTGACATCGGGCGCATTCAGCAGAAAGAGCGGTAGCAAACTGTCACAACTGTCAGTCACACAACACGTTACCGAAAAGGAGCGCAAGCCAAGTACGCTACTAAAAATGGCGCCGCTACCCAACATGTTACATAGGTAGCTCAACGTTCAGCAGAAGATCATAGAAATTCGGTAACAGTTCCGTAACTGTTTTCTCTGCTGAATGCGCCCAATGTCTGAGTCTGCAGGTCTTTGATTTAAATGTTCTGTGTGTCACTGTCAACTGTTTAAAGTGACGAAGATTAATCTATGGTCACAGTCTATTTTATGTTCTGTGGTCTATGGTGTGAACCAGGTTAACCTGAACCTGGTTCGATGTTCTGTGGGTTAACCTAAATGATTACGATTCTTTTGCAGGATGAAACGTCTCAAATTTGTTTAAAAATATTTAACTGAACAAATCTCTTGTAACTTGACAAAATGGGAGAGAACGATGCTATGTGTGAGAAAGTTCTCCGTACTTTAGAAAATATAATTGAAAGAGATTCAGAAATGTATGTTCTATAATTTCGGCTATTCTAATCTAATGTGTGTTTAATTTTTAGACAAGAATTTGCTATTGTGCAGACCACGGAAAATCATAAAAATAAATCACCGGTGTTATATGAAGAAAATTGTCTTGGTTTAGAGTCATGGTGTAAATCCTACATTCGCAATTACACGCATTCTGTTTTACTCAAAAATCGAAAAAAACTTTCGCGTAAACAATTGTCTTTGGACGATATGAAGAATTTAAATCATGTTCTAATTGGTGCCCTTCTTTTACAACCTAATGTAATTACATTTTGGAACATGAAACGAGAACTATTAGAGAATGAAGTTTTGAATATCAAACAGGAATTATATTTCAATGAATTAGTTTTATCTATGCATTCCAAATCTTACGAAGCGTTTTCTCATCGGAAATGGTTGTTGAGTTGGAGTATTGAAAGATTTAAAGGGCTAGAATTATTTGAAAATGAGGACAAAATATGTGAAAAAACTGCAAGGAAATCTTCAAATAACTATCATTCTTGGAATTATAGAGTATGGTGTATGGAAAAATTATGGCGAATGCATCCTGAAATAGAAAACTCTGTTGATTTGGAGATGAGATTTTCTCTTGAATGGATAACAAGTCATATTTCAGAATATACTGGTTACAATTACCGACAATTTTTAATAGGTATCTTGATAAACATGAAAAATATCTCAAGTAATATAAAAGAGAATTCCAACTTCGATAATGCAATAAAATATTTCAATCTTCCCTATAATGATGATTCATATCAAATGTTGAATTTTCTCTTTGGTAGGTCGCCATCTTATCCTGATAATGATGATTATCCAAAATATATCAATATGTTATCTGTGTTGTTGAATGATTTGATATTTATATCTGTTGAATTGAATTATCTATATGGCAATCATGAATGCCTTTGGAACTATCGGAAATTTCTCGTACTGAAATTAATGGAATTAATATATAGTTACCATAACATGAAATTCGATTATCAACTTCATATTGAAAATGAAAATATCAATCAACATAATAATGTCAATTTATTGAGTTTGGATATGAATGTATTGTGTTCTGTAAAACCTGAATTACCCAAAAAAATCTCCTCATCAAATTTTTATAATATACTGATGAAAAAAGAAATGGAATTTATTGAAAAAAATAGAAAAATAGATAATGCTACAAGCTTCAATTTACCTACAAGATACCTGAAGTGGTTGAGTCTAGTATTTATGAATGATTGACTAATGAAGTATTGCAATCGGTCACAAGACCTTTTTTGAGTTTCAATAGATTCATAAAATAAAAGTAAATTAATTCGAATTGGTAATGTAATCAATTCATCTTGAAGAAATTAAATAGATCTAGTTTCTTCTGGATACATTTATTGATGGATATAACAAAATAATGGTCATGAAAATATTCTTTATGACCTTTAATAAGTTTTCAAAATTCTACAAATTATGATGAAATTTCTTCAAAGTGAACAGAAATAACATTTAATTACATGTTGTATTGAAGTGAACTCTAACAATTGCTGTGAAGTTATTCTTTTTTCTAAATAAATCAAATATTACTGAGAGTAGAATTGTCTCTGAAATGAAAATTGTGTTCTGTTCATAATATTCATGTTGAAAAAGAATTAACATGTGGTACGAAATTGAACAGAAAAATACGAATTTATTCAATACCTAACACATAGGCACTGAAAGCAATGGGAGCATAATATGATTTTTCAAATTGTAATTATAATTATTTGAAACTGCTAACTTTGCTACAAAAATATTCATTTTAGCAAATACCAAAATGGGGCCACACGCGCAAGTCAATAAGAACCGCCCTTTTCACTTCAATGTAGGCGAAGTTGTTGCCCCATCCATAACCCTACTAATACCCCATACCTAAGTTAACAACGTTCGTTACCAGGTGCTGCTTCAATGATGTCGTGAACTGTCTTTTTATTTCGAGGAAACTTCAGAACACTCACCTCGGTTTTTCTGTGAATTACTAGTGATCTAGAAAAGTGAGACTAAAATGGAAAGAATAAACGGATGGCAAAGTTATGCAACAATTTGCCGGTTGTGTCTTCAAAAAGATGGTTTTATGTTTGGTATATTCAATCACAATAATGGAAATGAGAAAAGTTTATATAAAAAAATTGTTGATTGTACTGCACTTCAGGTAAGTTGAGGTTAGGTTCTGGCATGGAAAATTTTGGACCTATATTCATTTATCTTAATGTTTTTTTTTTGTACCATAGTAATAATAACTGAGACAACTACAAAACAATTAAAAACCGTTAATATATTTTTTCAATTGTTTCCTCTAAATCCGTGATGGCTATATGCTAGAATTCGACTTTCTAATCGTAAGTTAGCAGAGTTGCTTTTTTGTTTCAAGAACACATTTATAAGTGATCTTCTATCGAAATTTTATCAAATTTATAACAGCACCCCAGAGGTAAAGTGTGTTAAGTCACAATATCAAAATTAGACAAAACAGCAATTTTTCAGTTCCATTATTGTTTCAAAGAATGTTTATTGCCATTATTTAGTGACTTGATATACCCAGGAAGTCAAAAATGCGTTCCACTAGCTAGAATTTACTCATATGAATCCAGTATTGTAGATAGTTCGTGTCTGAAAAAATGTGACTTAACACACTTTACCTCTGAGGTGCTGATAAATATAATCCTAGTAAAAAAGTTTTAGAGAAAATATCCCATTGATAATGTACTAAGTTTCGTTATTGAAATTGACAGGAAAATTAATATACATAAGCATAATGACCTCATCTATCATGTTGAATTTAAAAATTTGTCCATGTTTGCAAGGTCATCTCTTAAATTCTGGTTGAAAATAAAAAAAGAACTGCTGAAATTGAACGTGAATGTGAAATATTAATATTATAAAATACTTGTATTTCGAAGAGCATAAAAATGAAATTATGTCTATAAATCCAAACATCTATATTGCTTCTTCAACACAAGGTCTGCTATTGTCACATTCGTCAGAATCACATCCATTTTCATAACAGCTTCTGTTAGATATTCATTATTGAACGAACGTGTCTATAGTGAGACATGTTCAAGAGTATTCGAATACTGGAGGCATTATAGAACTAAAGGAGTTTTCACTAATATTTTGATATAAATGTTCTTGGCTTTGTATCTGTATTTATTTTGAATTTGGCGCCTTTCGTTAAAGAATTGTCACTTCGCAAATCTATGGCGCGTGAACAAAGGAGTTAAAGAAAATGCAATTTTTTCCAACTTCAACTTTTGACCTTAGTATATGGAATTATAGTTCCGTGCTTGTGACTTTTCAGTCGGAATTTGATGGTCACAATTTAGTGTTCTGTGGTCACAAAACTTTTTAACCAATCATATGCGCATGCCTAAATCTGGATCGTACACGAGCTGCGGTGGGATTCTGTACTTCCGTTAACGAATACGATAACGAAACTTGAGAATTGAAAGAGAAAGATGCTGTACTTCACTTTCTCTCATTTGTATTTGTATGCTTTTCTCTATTTCAGTATCGTATTGAGTTCATTACAAGTGTTGCCCTCATAAACTCATTGCAGTTTTCTTTTCAGTTATATATATTCTTCGTTTTGTGGTTTTCAACTCTGACTTCCGATCCTATCAATTTTCAACAAACGTTTCTATCAATTTTCTTGACAGTCACACTTACAGCCAAGGTACAATACAAAAGTCGCCCTTAGGTATATAATCTGACTTTTTCATTGAATTTCGAAAATATTTCACAAAACTTGAGTGAAATACAGAAAATATCGTCTAATAATCGTTGCTGAAGGCAATTCAAACAGTCATTCACATTCGAGTTCGAATTGGAGCCAATTCTGCAACTTGTTTTAGAATACCATAGAACCATTAAATATAGGATAGAATTATGTGTAGAATATACCATTATCTCTATCGCTTCGTCTGGCACAATTACTTAGTCAAATTTGATCAATAGGAATTGTCATTCACAGTTTTCTGACGCTAGTGGTACAAAAAAAACGATTTAGAGTAACATACAGTAAAATTCGGATATAACGACCATAAAGGGACCGACGATATTCGGTCGTACTAACCGGACGACGCAATAAATGAATGGGGAATAATTTGGACTTAAACCATTCTAATAATGCTTTGTCTACCTGATCTTGAGTGGATTTCCTCATTCTTTCAGATTTCAGAACATTATCATTGATGAGACCCCCAATATTATTTTCGTTTTTCTTAATTGTCGAAATTGTAGAGTGGGATTCACCATTCACCATCATTGAGGCGATGTAGTATAACCGTTGATTGAAATACTTCAATCAACGGTATAACGCTTTTCTCCTCGATGGTAAAGCTTTTTCTCTTCGCGGATGTCATTTCAGCACAGCTATAGTCCTTCTGTTATGTCGCAAAGCAAATGTAAACAAACACTGACTAAACTCTACTCTACCAATGTAAACAGCACTTAAGGCTCGAGCTATTGTCCAAATTACTCGCGGGTAATATAAGCACGAGCAGTAGGGGTAGTGTGAATGTGAACTGCGTTTTGGAGCGATATTTTTTGGAAGTTTTGATAATTTTGCCTAGCAGTTTTAGGTAAATACGCCCCATGTCCGAATTCATACCTAAAACGACCCTTTTTTAGAAACCTTTCTATATACAGCAGAAAGATAAAAAATTGGTAAATTTGATGTCTACAGATGTCATAACTGTGTGGGTTTCAAAAACAATAATAATGCCTTTTCCAGGCATCAGTAACTTTCTCGATATTTTCTAATAGAGCTAAAACGGGAATTACTCACCTACACGCAACAACTTGATCAAGAACGTTAGAACAAAACAACAGAACTGTTGAAGAAATCTATGCAATTGAAACTCCATATTGGCATATAATCGTTAGATACCTAGGTATTCCATTTTTGATAATATTTTAGTTCCCTTCCGCCGTTAAGATTGAAAGATTCAAAATGGATTATTATTACTACTTGTATATCTCTGAACCAGTATGAAAGGTTGAAGCTTCAATATGAAAATATGTTGTTACATAGTATATAACGAACACAACATGATGCACATTTTGCACGAGTTTGAAAGTTTGCGACACGAGCCGAAGGCGAGTGTTGTTACCATTCTAACGAGTGCAAAATTGCTATTTTGTGTTAGTTACACACTATACTTTTTCTACAACAACAACCATTCTAAAAACACAAAAGTAAAATTACAAAACTGGTGAAATTTGTCGTCCTATCAAATAACTGTGTTCTTTGGTCCCTATTCTCTAAGCAACCATTGAGTATAAATATTTTTATACTCCACTAAGTATTAATATACAACCCATATACTCGCATTTGCTGCCTAGAAACCAGTGCAAAATGAAATAATGATTCGATTTACACTCTCGATTTGAACATTTTTCGATGTTGTCGTAGAAAAAATATTTTGTTTTGTTTGTTTGATGTTATTGTATTTATTGTGTTTTCGATATTTCAGATATCAATGGATGATGGACTTCCTAACGTAATATGTCACCGTTGTTTGTATAAAATTGATTTTTGTCTCGAGTTTCGCCAGCAGTGCTTCGTTTCGGATGCAACTCTGAGGAGAATTCACGAAGAAAACGAGCAGAATTCATCAATAGCACAGCCAGCATTAGGTTTTCATGATCACACATCTGATGTTGTAATGGTTGTAGATCCCAATGCGGCAGATTATAACTCTGATATAGACGCCGAACCAGAAGCTCCTAGTGAGAATGATAATTCTGTCGTTAATAAGAACTATGGTTACTCAAACATATCAATGTGCAGATATTGTGACCATGCCTTTATGAGCAAGGATGAATGCAATTCACACGAAGCGATGGCTCACAATACTGAAACTCCTTACTGCTGCGTACCTTGCAATGCCAACTTCGAGGATCGAATTCACTATTTAACGCACCTTAAGAATGTGCATAAAGAAGATAAGCCGTTCAAATGTCCGCAGTGTTCCCGTACTTTCGCAAGAAGATCTGATTTGAGGAAGCATACAATAGTACATACAGGCATAAAACCTTTCACCTGCAAAGTATGTTTTAAATCGTTCTCGAGAAACACAAATCTTTCCAAGCATATGCGAATTCATTCTGGTCATAAGCTGTTCTCATGCAAAAAGTGTCATAAGAAATTCTTGAGCAAGGCTGACCTAGGAAAACATTCCGTTTACCATTCCAAAGTGAAAACTAAAAAGGCACAAATTTCAAAAAAAAAATTACAACAGTCGTTACCTATTCAGGAAAATTTAAACGGTGAAGATATCAAATCTGATGCAATAAATAAGAATACCGAAGATGGAAATGAAGGAAATTCGGAAAACTTGATCATCAGCGTTGATCCATTCAATCAAGATACCTTCCAAGATGAAGAAGATGATCAATTGTCAAATTCTTCAAGAGTTTCTGAACACAATGTTGGTTATGAACAGATAATGTCTACTATGAATCAACCAGAAATGTATTATTCAAACGATACTCAAGAACAATCACTAAAGCCTTCGCGTCCATTTGTATGTAACACTTGTAAAAAATCTTTCATGCGAAAAAGGGAGCTAGATAGACATATTTTGACTCACACAGGTATGAAACCATTCAAATGCACCAAATGTGACAAAAGCTTCGGCAGGAAGGATAAACTGGTGAGGCATATGAGGATTCATGATGTAAATAAACAGTTTCCATGTGACATGTGTGAAGTAACTTTTAGTAGAAGGGAAAGTTTATCACATCATCAAAAAGTTGATCATACAAATTATCAAAGTGATGTTTATTAGAGTAATTGTTGAAATTTGCTGAATGAAGCTTTGTTGTATATATTATATTCTACAATTTTTGAAAAATTATGCTTTGATTTGTTGAATTATGAAAGCTGAATTCTATTTTTCAAAATAAATTATAAAATTAAAATTTGTACCTTCAGAAATGAATATTTCTTTATTTGATGACTTTATTTCCCATACCTTTACGTGATATACATAGGATGTAAATGAATAGGTGTGAAATATTTTGAGAGGACATTTCGTATCATAAAATTGGATTGTTCATATAGGTTTTTTTTTTAGCAGCGTATTGCTTAGATGCATTCCCGCAAAAGATGTCGCAAAAATGCAAAACTCAAAATGATTTGAAAAAAACTTAAAATCGAATCTGGACTGAACTTAATCAGAACTAAAAAATTTACTTAACAAAATAAGTACTATAACATTATTGTTCAATTTGAGTTCGATAACAATTTCATTTTATACTACACGTATATATACAGGGTGGCCATCTGAAAACGAAACAGACGAGATTACAGACGAAATAAATTTTTTCGATAGAAATGCTCGGACAGGTCGATTTCTGTTTCGAGGGGGATAACTTAAGATGTAGAGGTTACGGACGCATAGCGCTTCAACCCTTGCTACTACAACCCTCACCCCCAATTTTTGAATAGGAAAGATGGGGTGAGTGATACCTCATTTGAAAAGTATTTTTATACTGATTTCAGCACAGTAATTGTTTTTTCATTTTATGCATTAGTTCTCGAAATATTCTTAACTAAGCATTTGAAAATGAAGTGGTGTTTTCATGGCACTTGTAGTGTTTTTTTGTGAAAAATCGACATTTTGAGCTTCAAAACAACCATGACTGTGGCTTCCTTCCTCCAATCCACTGACATAGAAATCTATAATCAAGATGTCGAACAAACAATGCGTATTGCGAAGGAGCTCAATCTTGCTGAAACTCAATCTAAATTATCTTCGATATAATTTGCAGTATTTCCAATAACATGCGGTAACACTTGATCGATAGAAATCTCCAAAAATTCCAAATACGTACATATCTCTAATCAGATTACCAGGTAAGAAAATCAAATCATTAATGATGCCACAGAAATATTCCAGTCCCAATTCGTGAAACGATTTCCGACTTAATTATGAAGTGTTTTCTCAGTTGGCTTCAATAATGTTATCATTTTGTTGATTATTGAATTCATATCTTTTTCAAAAAAATGAGAATCGATAATTTTTTATTTATTACGACAGATCATTAAGTTGGCTTACTGGTTCTTTGACATGTGAATTATTCTTAGTTTTGAATCGAGACTTGTATGTGTTCTAATTCATTGTTCGACATGGTTTATTCAATTGCAGAGCGGGAGGAAATAATTTCACTTTTTTTTGCAAACAATCAATGTGCGAATAGAACCGCAGAATTCTTCAATCAATGACATTTAGATAAACATGTTAATAGGAAGTATGTTTTGGAATTAGTGTCAAAGTTTCAAAAAACCGGGTCCGTGGCTAATAAAAAACGAAACATGGAAAGAAATGAAGCAGCTGAAGTAGCTGTTCTTGGACAGATTGCTCTGAATCCAATGACGAGTACGAGGCAGCTAGCACATGAATCTGGTTTTACACGAACTCGAATTGCAAATATTTTGAAGCATCATAAATTCCATCCTTACAAAATCCATCTTTCACACGCACTAAACGAAGATGATTTTGACCGTCGTGTTGAATTTTGTGATACAATGAGTGAACGATTAACTGCTAATCCCAATTATCTGTACAATGTTTGTTTCTCCGATGAGTGTTCGTTCTTTCTAAACGGCACAGTAAATCGACACAATTGTCGTTATTGGGCCGATGCTAATCCGAGATTGTTCCACGAAGTTTATCCACAACAACCACAAAAACTCAATGTTTGGGCTGGAATATTTGGTGACAACATTGTCGGCCCGTTCTTTTTACCTGGTAATCTTACTGGAGATATGTATTTGGAATTATTGGAAAATCACATTGATCCAATTTTGACGGAAATTATTGGAAACAATGCTGGAAATTATGTGGAATATCAGATTGTGTTTCAGCAGGATGGAGCTCCTCCACACTACGCCTTACCAGTTCGAGAATATCTGGATCAAAGATTTCCAAATCGGTGGATTGGAAGAAGGGGTCCCACTGAATGGCCAGCCAGATCGCCAGATCTGTCACCACTAGATATCTTTCTTTGGGGCCACTTGAAGAGTAAAATTTACTCTACACAGCCCGATTTCATAGAAGATTTAAGAAGACGTATAGTGAACGAATGTCGTCAAAATCACTCCAGAAATGCTGCAAAATGTGCGCCATCGTTTCGAACAAAACTTATTTCATTGTATGGAAGCTAATGGTGAACAATTTGAATATTTAATTAATTGATGTGAGTTTTTGATAAATTATTTACTTTACTTTGAAAAGTCTTATTTCTTAGATCAATACTTCAAATCGTTCTGATACCGTACAGTTGGAGAATTATTTCAGTGAATAAAACAGCTAGTCGAACATCTGACCCTAGTATAGCATTAACACGTACGGTATGACTTCATTTGCCCAGTGGTAGATGTTTTGCAATTTCAAATACAAGTACGGAAATTTTGGTGTTTCGGAAGCACGAAATGTCAATTATTCGCGAAAAATTAATTTAAGTGATAAAATTAACTAACGCATGAATATTTCGAGAACTAATGCATACAATGAAAAAACAATTACTGTGCTGAAATCAGTATAAAAATACCTTTCAAATGAGGTATCACTCACCCCATCTTCCCTATTCAAAAATTGGGGGTGAGGGTTGTAGTAACAAGGGTTG
Source organism: Hippodamia convergens (assembly GCA_038502775.1). Taxonomy (NCBI): domain Eukaryota; kingdom Metazoa; phylum Arthropoda; class Insecta; order Coleoptera; family Coccinellidae; genus Hippodamia; species Hippodamia convergens. Next base: position 34,827,644 of record CM076609.1, read on the forward strand.
AAGCGCTATGCGTCCGTAACCTACATCTTAAGTTGTCCCCCTCGAAACAGAAATCGACCTGTCCGAGCATTTCTATCGAAAAAATTTATTTCGTCTGTAATCTCGTCTGTTTCGTTTTCAAATGGCCACCCTGTATATTGTCGGTTTCAAAACGTCTTCTGACGTTGTCCGATGCCTAATTGCCACGCCAGACGATCATTGCATTGATCTTCAGTAATGTTTGATCATTGCATTGATCTTCAGTAATGTTTCTCTCATTCATGGCCCTCGATATTCCTTCCTTCCAAGTCTTCCTTGGTCTCCCTCTCTTTCTTCTTCCTGTCGGTATCCACTCCATAGTTCTCTTAGGTATTCTTGTAGTCGGCATTCTCTGGCTGTAGGTGTCCGTTCCAAATCAGTTGTTTTCTTTCGATGTCTGTTGTCAGAGATCCCTCTATACCCATTCGGAGCTTCACTTCTTCATACCTGTTGCTAAATTATTTTTTCCTCAAAAACTTTAGTATAGACAAGAGGTCCGCAATTTTCTGCATTCAGCGGACACAACAGTTGTGAAACAGTTGCAAGAATTTCCGCTGAACGCGTTTGATCAGTGATCGCTTGCTCAACATGTTCAGTGAGCGGACGCCATTTTTCTGAGCGAATTGAATGGTATTCATTTCGATGATTAGTATTTTGAATTTATCTATGTTTCGGTATGCTCCGCAAACTTTTTATTTGCTACAACAATACATTATCCTAGCAACAGTATAGCAAAGAGATTTAAACATACTTTTTTTTATTCATTACTAGCTGGCCCGGCGAAATTTGTTTCGCCTCAGAGATACATAAAGTTGTATCAACAAAACATTGGTATTTTGTCAAGTAGGAGATATATTAGGCAGAATTAAAGTTCAAAATAAACAAAAAATTTAATTAAATTGAAATAGGTAGGTATGTACATTGTTATTTACATGTTAAAAATGTCTCATTGTAGTACCTTATGATGAACCACATTTTTAGTTTTTTTTTCCCGGGTGCGAGAATAAAAGGAGCAGAAGCCGACTCATGAACACGCAGCATACAACTGGCCTTGAGAAAAACGACTACCTATTTTATAGATTTATGCCACACACACCAAATATTATAGAGTTTGAAAGATAGGAAACGCCCTTACATCTGTGGTACTAAAATCTGACTACGATTTTTGGCTAGTTTCTTACTTGTGACACCTAGATGGCGCTGAAAACATAATTCAGTACAGAAAACTATTTTAATAGGCGCGAAATTCGAATTATACTTTTCATAAATTTCCATTAAATTGAGTACTCTTTGTCGAGCTTTTAGAGAAACATCCTGTTCGACAAAACAAAAGCGGGACTCCGTTTTTTGATCAGGATTATATTTTCCATCTACACATTTTTTTGAATCAAATGAAATACGTTTTGGATTCTTTATATTTTATTTGAAATGATCGTGTTAAATCAACTGCAATGCAATAATTATGAAATTGAGAACATTTCAAAAATTTGTTCACATATTAGAGAATTATTATAACAATTTCAAGAACTTATTCATACAGTGAACTCTCGATAAATCGAACATCGATATATCGAACAGTTGTTCTGGACCCGATTCATACATATCTTACCCAGTGTATTTTAACCTCAATGAGTCTAGAGAGTCTAGTAGATGAGTCAAACTGCTGGAAGGGTCGTCAAGAAAACCACCACCTCTATAAGTCGTTCTTCTGACTACCATTGCCTCTATGAGTGGAACTTTTTGATCTAATGAATAAGATCGAAGAAAATTCGGTTCGCAAACAAATTATCCAGAACAATATATTTTTGCCCCGAAACCTCTATCCATTTGACAGCACTGAAATAAAAAGCAATGAACAAGACAGTTACAAATTACGAGTTTCAAAACTTACATTTCCATTCTCTTTAGTAATGAAAAGAATTCACTTTCAAGATTATTATTTCTGCAACTAATCACCGCGCATTTCGAATGTCGGCCAGTTTCTAACACAAAATTTATAACAGAAAAATACACAAACCAAGATTATGGAGTGAGCTAGGTGCTACTCTTGTAAATTTCGAGTTATTTCAGTGGAAAATACGCGAGAAAATACAATCATCATTCAGCAAAAATATTTATTCAAGTATTTCTTTCAAAATTGACATTAGCCTACTAATAATCTCTATATAACCTATGCCAAATGGACCCCAATTAAATATTTTAACCATAACCCGATTACTTTTGAAAAACAGATGTCGCTGACATCACTGTAGTCGCTTCGTTTCCCATCTTTATACTCTATAATCTTTAGCTTTATTCGGGTTACAATTTTCAGGACAGTCCTAGGATCGTTCTAAAACTGCGCCGAACAAATGCGCACTCGTTTCGATACCTAGGACCGTTCTAGGACTGGTTCAAGTTTTGAAAAACCCGAATGCATCAAACGATCCAAATATGAAAAAGGGAAAATAAAAGCATTTCTGTTTTCAGCACGAGAAATATATATTGTCAACGATATCTTCATTGAAGATAATCGATGGCATCAAGATTCCGGCCAACAACCATCACGTGAAGACCTAGAAAGAATGCACTCAGAATAATCCTAAAACAGTACCTGCCCAAGAGCGGGGACAGCTTTCGGACTGTTCTCGGACTATCCTAGGATTATTCGTAAAAACCCGAACGCAAAACAAGTCAGTCCTGAAACAGTCCTCAAAAAACCCGAACGGTAACTATCGCGAACAAATATACAGCGCAAACTCCTGACAGTCCTAGAACAGTAATTGTGTGAACCCGAATAGAGCTTATGACACACACTCAAGGACTGGCCTTGGGATTTGTTAATTTGTCATAGCAAACGCTAGACGAATTGGAAATTGAATTCTCTTAAACTCAAATGGCATATCTGTTGGGATCATCGGAATTCTGGGAATAAGAACTTCCTAACCTTTATATTTTCCTTTGAGTATTGTGCAATTTGTAACCATCTGGGGCCCGTAACATAAATCCTACAAGTGTAACTACAAGTTACAAGTGGTCCTGTTGGGATATTTCCCGAAAGAGTTCTTCACACTGCTAGTTACGTACGTGTTCCCAGTACGGGAATTCTCATATAACAAGTATACATTTACCTAGCTAGGAGGGTAGGTAAAACATTATCTACACTTGTTGAAAATTCCGTATCATAATTGTACAAGAGTAAACTTAGTGCTGCAGAAAACGTTTACATATTTAGAGATTTTTCCTTAATTACTGTGACGTACGGGACATTTTAAATTGGACTTGTAGCTGCAGGTAGATTCTACACTTGTTACACTTGTACGGTTTGTGTTACGGGCCCCTGTTCTGGTCGAATTCCTCCAGATGAGAATGTGTCCATGTGGCAGGCCTCGTTTTTGCCATTCAATTGAATACATCCAGCATCGAGTATCCCCAAAGACATGATGTTTTGTAATAAAATTGATTAGTGACTTCTCTTTCTGTTTGAATACTCGTGCAGTGATGTCATGTCGATCAACAGATGTTTGTCCGGGAAGAAGCAGAAGTAGTGATTTCTTCCCATTTTGGATGTAATGAATAAATTAGGACGACCATAATTTCGAACGTATGTCATTGCATCTTGTGAATATTCATGCATATGACGCGGGCTGCCATTTAAAATACCTTGCTGGTAAAATTGTCAATCTACCTACATTAGGTGCATTTCCTTCGGTGGCGATTGCATCTCGTAAATGAATATATTCCTCTGAACGTAGTTTAGATTGACGCACTCTGTTTCAATTTTACAATCCATGTCCACAAAATACTTCTGTAACAATCAACGAAATCTCAGCAAATAGTTATCAGCATTTTGACTTGCCACGAAATGAATAATAATTCATCGAGCTAACTTTCTTGGCCTAAAATCAAATAATTCAAATTTGTATTGAATAGACATTTTAAATTTTAATATAGGTACTCAATATTCAATGGATTTATCATCTTGATATTGAAGTGAGAAGTGATATCCATCATCACCTCTCCAAAACATTAGCGGGTATTGTAGAGCATCGTATGAACGGTGTGCTTCATATATTCGTTGCAATTCTCCAGTGTTGCGATGCGTAAGAACAATAGCAAGCCTTTCCAAGTTTATCTGCTCTAATCACAACCTTGTGATCGTCATTATTTCATACGTTCCAAAGCAGTTTTAAACAATCGAACCAATGCATGATATTCATGAAGTAGTTGCTGAAGATCTTGAAGAATTATTCGTCTCACATTTGCATTAATTGATTGACGTTAATCATCCATATTGCCTATGAAGTACCTAAATTTGGAGGAATTTATGTTGTTTATCTTCAAGTGGTTGTAAGGATCCAATTCTATGGTGAATCTGGCCTTGGATCTAATAATAAATAGCAGAAAGGTGCAATGGTTCAGGTGGAAGAGGCAATCAATAATGGCAATTTCATCTCACTTTGCCATTTTGACAGCACAAACAAGACGTTTAGGCAGCTCAAAATACACAGTAAATATTTACATTGATGACAAATGAGGATTTGTTCAAAACATCTAGTCTTAAAATTTTCCGTAGTGTTTAGAAGAAAGATAGGTGTAATAACACATGAACTCAGATGCGTTAATATTATTAGAAAATGTAGATCACCAAATTAATAACAAATATAATACTTTCACGAAAACGTTTTTAACCGTGGCGACACCTACTGGCGTTATTCGCAAGAAAGAAAATTGTTTCCTATTTATTTTCCATTTCATCAAATTTTTCAGGGTTTTATGGTATTTTATGTTAACCCCGCCGTAGAAGAATCCAACAAAAAAATTTCATAAAAAACAGTTCATCCAATCTTGAGTTATAAATGGTGTAACCAACAATATGGATTTTTTAGGACACTGTGCTTAGCTTGGTCATTGTTTTCGGGGTTACCAAAATTTTAAATCAACTCGGTTTTTTCTTGCTGCAAGTACCCGACGAGAGAATTATAGCCATCAGCGAATTATATCATATAACTATTAAACCCTACTTCCTGAAAATACCCTGCTAACGTGAAAATAAAATTGATGCAATATAGTTGCTATGCCCAAACGGAGGTAAAGTGAGGTTACGTTTTTTACATCTGTAAAATACATTTGACAAGTGAATATAACTATTTGGAAATATTTTAGGTTTTCGCACATACGCAGTGCATCGCTGAGGACAAGTGTACCACAGCCATCTATAGAAAGGCTGTGAGTGTACCACGTGATTGCTGCTTCAAATGAATGCAGGTAAACGGACCAATGATAGCGGAGTTTATACCTATATGAATTAAATTAACAGCCGTGCAGTTAGAATATAAAATATATTTCTATATTCTGAGGGAGAGGGGTTTGGTCATTCTTGGTTTCGTTGCTCGTCCTAAGAACATGGTTCTCAGGATTCATCACACTCAAGCTCGCAGACCATGACAAGGGAATGACCGATCGTGCGAGGGTCACGTAGAAATTGGGTAAAAATTTTTATCTCGACACAAAGATCGACTCGAAAAAGCTATCGCAATCCATTTAAAAAAGTATGGCTGCGGTTCCTATATAATAATTGATAAATATTTTCATAATTTAAAAATACTTGAGAATATTTTCCGCACAAACTTTTCCGATATCAGGATTGAGTAACAGCATCATGTCGCTCAATCCATCTCATTTGACAATGTTGTAGAGGTATTAATTGTCGCTTCGCAGATCGATGGCTTTGAGAACGCTCTATAGATGATTTTTTCGACCACTCGATTGCTAAAATCGACAAACAGTACCTGCGCGCTTGTAGCCTTGCTACGTAGATTTCCGCTAGCGAACATTGATTTTTCCGTCTCAGAGCGTCTCTTGATTTCATATATATAATAGTATTATATATATGCTTGATTTAACGTTAGAAAGTAACTCTCGTATTTCTAAGTATAGTTCAAGTCTTTAAAGTTCTAGGCGATTGATATAATCGGTTATATGTTGATCAGACAAATGTTACTCTGATTTGGTTATCGATTTATTTGTTTTATGTGAAAAAAACGAACGAAAATGTCGTAAGTTTTAGATCGCCATTTTCTTGTTATCACGTAGCTTGTCGTATATGCTGTCTGAAAATGCCTGGTGAATAGAAATGCCTTCTTTAGATGTTCTCAATTATTGTTCTAGCTAGTGATCGATTAATGTATCACATGAATCAGTATTTGTACTTCTTCTTTATTATTGTAACAAAATTACGATTCATTAAATAACCTTCGACATTTCGCACTTTTTGAATTTCTCTATTATTTTTTTTTCATTTGTGCCAGTGCGTTCTCTTTGAACAAACGTGGTCATTTTTTCTTCTCTTAAATTTTGATTGTGTGAATTATTATTATCAGAGATCCTTGGAAATTGTGGGACATTATCAATTCAGATACTGATGAATTTGATTTTAACAGCCTTTTCTGGAGAGAGAGGCAAACTTAATAAACTATTCTGGAGGGATTGGTACAAACATTTCCGCAGGAATTGGCGCAAATTTTTTGGAAAAATTATTACATTACTATTCTGGAGAAAGCTCCGCAAATAATTTCCCGGAAAGAATCACCCTCAGAGTTAAAGATCTGATTTCAACATCTAGGATTGAAACGAACCTGAACATCAAGGAATGCTAACTCTGATCCTTTCTCCAAAAATGAAAATGAACTCGTGCAGTTTTTAGACAACACGCTGTCATGCAAAATTATCGGTAATTTTGATGCACTTGTGCAATTACTTCCGATAAGTTTCATACCGAAGTGGAGATCACATGTGATTCATAGTTTTAGGAAATTCCTAATGGCCACTTGGCCACTCAATTATATATCTATATTTGTATAATAGTAATTATTGTCATAAGAGTGGAATAAAATCTCACTATTAAGAATCTATTATCATTGTCCAGAGTAGAAGCATTTATCTGAATACTTTGTAATGCTAAATAGAAATATAAGGTGGTCTCATGCTCTTCAACTAGAAGAAGAGAAAAATTCATTTATTTTCTGATGAAAGCTGAAAAAATAGAAAAATTCATGCAAAAATCTCAAAGTTATTAACAATGAAATGAGGCCCTCTTTGAGAAAGTTTGAAGGTTTTTTTTTCAGATTTAGGACGAATTTTCTGGGAAAAGTATGCAAACGATATTTATTAATAAAAAAGTTGGTATTACATTTATTTTAATTGAAAGTTGGTATCATTTCCTACGGAACCGGAAATCCAACAAAATGTTTTCCAAATATTTATCTCGAGTCTTTCCTTGAAATAATAATAATAATAATAATACTTTAATTCAAATTACATAGTAATTAGGTCACAATTAATACAGATGTTCAAATTTCATAGATATTATAGATATTGAATTCCGTCAGGCTATATGGTGGATTTTCCTGTAGAAATTTTCTCATCTTTTTCTTCATAGATTTCACCTCTAGTTCTCTCCATGTTAGAGGAAGTTTGTTGTAGAGCCTTAGCCCAGTAGATTTTCTGGCAGTAGTTTGCAGTCTTGTTCCCTTTATGTTAAGGTCCTCTTTCGATCGTATATTGTATGTGTGGCAATCGGATCTCTTCTCATATTCCCCTTTATTTTCAGCAACTTCAACAACCAGTCTTATGATTAGTTCGGCTATCACGGTCAGGATCTTATATTTGGTGAATATTTGTCTGCAGGAAGTCCTAGCTGACACACCTTCTATTGCTCTAACAGCTTGCTTTTGAGTGACAAGAACTTCTTGTACATGATTTGAGTTACCCCATATCTGTAGGCCGTAAGTCATTCTAGAGTGGAACAAAGCATAGTATACTTGAAGGGCCGTTTGATGATTTATTATTTGCCTTACACGTCTTATAGCATATATGGCTGGTTGTAATTGTTGTTTCAAATGGGAACAATGGTTTTTCCAAGTTAGTCTTGTGTCAAAGCTTATGCCCAAGAACTTTGCACAGCTTGAAGGTATCATAGTGGATGATGTAAAAGTCACTGTTTGGGTTTTTTCATTATTTAGACATAGTCTATTGGATTTGAACCAACTGGCTGCTTGTTTATTTATATCATCTGATCTAGAAAATAAGTTATTTATATTGTGGTCTTTTATAGCCAGTGTTGTATCATCTGCATATAGTACAGTGGGGCAGTCAATATTCCCTGGAAGATCGTTGATATAAACCAAGAAGAGAAGGGGCCCCAGGATCGATCCCTGAGGTACGCCATGTGTGACAGTTGCCATGGTACTATTTTGTTGATTTTGTGTACACATTTGTTTGCGGTTTTGCAGATATGAGGCAAATAATGATAGTGCTATTCCCCTGACACCATAATGTTCCAATTTTTCCAAACATATCCCATGGTCCATACAGTCAAATGCCTTAGAAAGGTCACAAAATTGAGCTTGTGTTGTTTCCCTTTCATTGAAACCATCCAATATGTACAAGTACAAGTCCTTGATACCATCAATAGTTGATTTTCCCTGTCTGAATCCATATTGGGAGCCTGAGAGATAATTATGTTTATCCAGATAAGATATGAGTTGTTCGGCCATCACCATTTCCAGAAGTTTCGAAAAAACAGGGAGGACTGATATAGGACGGTAATTGGTAACTAAAGTTGGATCCCCCTTTTTGAGTATAGGACGTATCTTAGCGAGTTTCATTTTATCAGGAAACACTCCTTCTTGTAGACTTGAGTTGATTATATCGGTTATTGGGGCTACGATAGTATCACCCACTGATTTCACTAAACTTGAACTGATTCCAAATATATCCATTGTCGGTTTTGATGCCATCTTTCGCAGGTACTTATGTGTGTCTCTTTCTGTGATTGGTTGGAAGAACAGTGAGTGAGGTTGGATGATCTTTACTTTTTGTAGATATGTTCGAGCGGGTGGTGCATCTGATTGAATACACTTCAATATTGAAGGTCCTATGTTAGTAAAATACTCATTAAAGATATCAACTGATGGGGAGTTTTGTACTTTTCCTTGTTTTGCTACCCTGGTTTCAGCCTTAATAATCTGCCATGTAGTTTTTTGTTTATTTTTGGCCTGTGCTATTTTCCTTTCATTCCTGTTTTTTCTATCTACTTGTGCGCTATCTAGGTAAAATTTTTTATATTTCTTATAAAACTCCAAGGTTTCCTCATCTTTATTCTGGATATATACTTCTCTGATAAGATCTAATGTTTCTTATTTGAACATTGAAACATTGCGAATGTGAAGACCTTATTCTGAACAGAATGCAATTATTTTGTTATACTCCTTCCCGAATCTGAATTCAATTTTTGTTTTTTTGTGTTGTCTGTTCAGAATATTGCCTTCGCACTCTATGAAGTGTTTTTTAACTGCATGCTCGTGGAATTTACAGATAGTGGTTTTGTTTATACTCATCGTCATTTATCCTTTCGATTTTCAATTGCTATGGAATAGATAAAAAAGAATCTATATCGATCTTCATCTGATCGAGGCATCTTCACGAGTTGTGGCCTTAGGACAGCGAAGATTTCTAGTGTAGGGAACGCAATAAAAAATATCACAAGTCCGACCGTAAGCCTACGGCTTACCCCGACAGCGAAAGAGACTAATGAAATTGAAGCAAACATCGGAGAGAAGAGAAGATCTATAAAGAGAAGTCTAGAGATGAATGCTGATTTTTTCATTCGACGGCGACAAGAGAAAACTAATGGAGAGAGTAGGAAAATGGAAAAGTATCAGCCACCAGAACTTCTGTATTAGTATTTCCAAGTCTGAGATTTCTCAATCTATGTGAAAATGACAGGGGTGAAAATATGGCTGCACCATTTGCGACGAAGAGAAATAGTTAGGGTAATACTAATCATCATTACCTCTTACTGGCGGTTATCTGGAGTTGACTCGAAGGTGAAGACGCTTGTATCGGAAAGTCAATGCGATGTAGACATAGATATATATATTTACATAGATAGGCCCTGAGCGCGATATCAATAGAATGAAATTGAAGATCAGATATACAAAGCGAAGTTTGTTTTTGTTTTGAATTTTGACAGGTCGATGTAAACATGATATAAACAAACGGCAGTGTCGTGCATTTTTTGGGTACTTAAACGAAATAAATATAACTTCATGAACAGAGATCAAAAGGATTTTTTTTAAGAAATGAATCGGTTCCACCCTATGGTTATTAGCGACGGTACATTATCTAAATAATTATAGGTTTACAAAATGAGAGAAAATGATTGGAATATTATACGATTTCATATCTCTTGAAGTAAATTAATGTAGTTCAGACACTTTTTAAGAATTAAAAAATTACATAATTTCTAATGAGAACGTAAGGTCCTGTGGAAGTGGTATACCTATATTTGGAAATGGTGTAGATATATTTTAAAGTCTATGAGAAAATTTAACACTGTTAGAATCACATTAGGTGGTTTCAGTTCATTGCAACTTATGGTCTTCGTGTATCATCTTAGTATGACCAAGTCGAAAGTCTTCGAATAATATTTTTTTTATTTGAACTGTCGTATTGAAAATATTCTCTTCTGTGAGATGAATAATTATTTTTCAATAAGAGCTTTGATCGATTAAGGAAAAATGTTTGACGTATATTTATGTTCATTGAAAAATATTCTAAAATCAGAAGAAAACCTGATTTGTACATAAGACATTGAATTTAATTTTTGTTCAAATTCTTTATCTTTTCCATTTCTGCAATGGTTGGTTAATTTGAAAACAATTTTATTCATTATAATTTGTTTTTTTCTGCTCTTGTCTTTTCTCATTTCAGATTGAAGATTTCAGGTAGATTGGTGAAGTCTGTTTTTCTATCGACAAATACACCATGAATCTCACCTGAATGTTTATTGTTAAGACGAGGCCCATGGATATAATGCAGAAACTAAAAAAAACAGTTTTCGAAAGGAATTTATTAAATTCAAAAACCAGCAATTTAATTTATATTTGGAAAGAATAGTGGATGTTAGACAGGATGTCAGTTCCACCAATTTTTAATCCATACTGATAATCAATCAAATTTATTCATTGAACATAATAGTTACAAGTATATTCAGGAAATCATGAATAGCATAAAAAGAGGCCATTACCTAAGACTATATCTTGTATGCAAGTGCCTCTTCACGAGCTCAAACAAAGCACAGTTTCGAAAAAAAGAAATAGAAAAAATATTAAATTAATCAAAAATTCAATTCACAAAATCAAAGAAAGAGATACATGAACATACATTATATGTTCTTCTAGAATAGGTAGTAGTGGTAGTAAACATTTTATTAACTTTGAGCTACAAAGTTTAGAATATAAACATCAAAATAAAGTTTCATCATCATATACTCCTTATCTACTTCTAATCTCACTTATTATCAGTGTCATGAACTGATTCAAATCATCAGTACACCTCATATACAATACATATTGGCAATGCATTGTACATATTCAATCCATTATAATATACCAGCAATATCCATTTGGCAAGAGCATAGCCATGATTTGAGAGTGATTTCTCGTCATGGAAGTGATCTCCACAATTTTGAAAAATGTCTCCAGGCAAATCAATCATCGTCCTTATTATCATTAGTTTCACAATACTGTAATTATTTGAAAACAAATTCACAATTGAATTCATAAGCCTGAATGATTTTTCACCTTGCTCGCATAATTGATCTCGAACATTGAGGCCTTCGTCAAATTTCCATACATCTCTCTAATTTTGAGTTTTGAATGTATCTCGTCAACTTCCAATAATTGTCAGCATTTCAAGCTCATTACAGATGACTTGAGCTTCATCAAATTACCTCTGTGGAGGGTCAGCTCAGATATTCATCATACCCTTTTCTGCCTCTGATGCTGTGAAAGTAATAGAGGAAGCTGGTGATCTGTAAAAGAATCACATTATTTTTTTATGTTCCTTTTCTGATTCAATATTTCTCATTCATCTTAGAAGTAAATGTTGCATTTAATAATTAAGTGTCATTTCATGATCCCAAGAACACGAGGTCATAAACCGTATACAAATAAAGGTGGAATCAATCTCGTGCTAATTCATAATGAAAGAGTTGTGAATAAAATATGAATAAATGAGTGTGTTTCTAACATCTTAATAGAAATAGAACAGTTACCTCTGTGAAGGAAAGTCAGCACTGACATTCATCATAGCCTTCTCGATCTCTGATGCTGTGAAAGTATGAGAAGTACTTTCTCAAGTTCAATATTTGGGACTACCTTATCTCTGAATGTTCATTTTGTATATCAGGATCAGTTGAAATTAAAGATGTTGGCGATCTGAAATAGAAAATTGATTTTACATAATTCTTTACTCCTCTATGCCAACTCGACAAAGAGCTAATATCAAGAAACTTTGTTTCTGGTCATAATGAAGAAAACTGCTTTGATCTATGTGGAAAAATTCTTATTGATACCTATTTTTTTATCGTATGATCTAACATACAACAAATATCAATACAATACGAAATTTCTACCCACTACCCATAATCAACTGACGCCACTGTACTCACCTTTGTTGTTTGTTGCTGTTTATAAATAATAATGTTTTTCACATGTCTTGCAAATAATACAATATTTCGACATTTTTCTGAAGTAAATGAACTTCAATATCAATATAAGGCACATTAAAACTTAGGATCACGAATACTAGCGCAAATATCTTGAAAATAACAGAAATACCCCAGGTTAGGTTAATGTTTATAAACAGCAGGGGGGGGGGAATGTAAACACTGAGATCTTTTCTTCATTTTTGCCTCTGTTTACATCTGACAGGGCCCATCTAGTTAATCTATATCTATGGATGTAGACAACAGATTGTCTGTTGGTTTGGATGATCCAACGTCCTGCCGAGCGTCGAGAAGATTATCCTTCAGAGTCAAGTTCGACTCCCGAAGACTCGAAGACATTGGGCGTTTGTGATTGAACCAGGGTGCATTTTTCGTTGAAAAATTCCCAACCTTTTTTGTTGGGGGCTATTGACGGCGTGTATACCCAGCAAACTCCAGCGTAGGATATAGTCGGTCTGATTATTGACTTGCAAAGAACCAACTTTTGTGAACAGACATATTGCTGCTTAGAAAATGTTGCTCTTTTTTGATTGCTTGATCGATGTGCTGTTTGTATTTTAGTTCTACGATCTAGAGTGGCAACCTGGTATTTAGCTTGAAATTGCTAGGGAATATCTTTTCCAAATAAGTTAACATAAACCGATTTCAAGCGAATAACCTGGTCTTCATTGGTAATTACCAACTAGGACCAACTGCATTCAAGCGACTTCGGTCATTGTAGGTTATAATCATTTTACAAGGAATATCCCTGAAGGCTATAACCGTAGATAACCGCAGGCAGGACCGTAGATAACCGCGGTCATTACTGGTTATTCGCTTGAAATCGGTTATAATATAGGATGGATTGGTTGAAGCTTTCGCGGCCATCGGTCAATGTCACCTGCTCTTTCGATCATTTCGGTCGTCGTCGTGGATAAGTTCTCGACGTTTCGCCAGTTCGAGTGTCTGGCATGTCCAGGAGTTATATTTCAGGTGATGTTCTCGCTGAATTTAGCTGCCCAAGGACGGATTTACGGAGGGGGGGGGGGTAAGATAATATGGCTCAGATATAACCATTTGTCTTCAAGATATCTTGTTTTGAATGCAAAATGATCCTTTGGCACTTAACTGCCGATATCTCCGGAACTACAAAAAATTTCCTACAAAAATCTGTTTTTTTCAATTTAAAAGAAATTTTTTTTCACCTGTCACATAAAACGTGGAAAAAGAGGAAAAAAATTCCATTTTACCGTTTTCTGTATAATGGACTGTATCTTCGTCAATATTGACGGAAAAGCTTAGGTTATGAAAACATTTTACAGCCGTATGTTCCCTGAAGTCCCCCCTAATCGTTAGATCGATCGGTTCGGCAGTTTTCTTGAACCGATTGATTGAAATTTTGAAAAAATTAACAGAACAAGGTTTTTGTTCCTTAAACTTGATCTAATTTTCTTGATCAATCAATAATTATATTATTTCTTCACTTTTCACTCGAATTTTTTCTTAATAAATCATACAAAAAATTTTTTTTTTTCAAAAATTTCCGAAATTTGAAAAAAAAACATTCGAAGAATTTCGTTAAATTTTGTTTTAAAAGTAAAATAAGAATGAAAAAATATAATTTGAAAAAACAAGAGACCATTTCTGACTCACCTCCACTGGTGCTGTGGACACCAGATACATATTTAAATTTAAACCTTCATTTTCCTCAGAAAAAAATCATGGAATGAATTTAAAGTTGATACCCCACGGTACTCGTAAAGTTTTCTGACACCACGTTTTAAAAAACAGTTTTTTTTTAAACCTTCCGACTCATCCGGTGAAAAAACCGATTCAAGTTTAAGCAAAAAAACCTTGTTCTCTAAATGTTTTCAAATGTCCAATCAATCGGTCCAAGAAAACCGCTGAACCGATCGATCTACCGATCGGTTGCAAAAATTTTTGTACCCGGCTTACCCCCCAATATTGAAGATGATACAGTCCATTAACCAAAAAATGATAAAATGACATTTTTGTGCTCTTTTTCCACGTTTATGTGACAGGTGAAAAAAATTCTTTTTAATTGAACAAAACAGATTTTTGTAGAAAATTTTCTGTAGAAAAAGAAATCACTTTTCAGCGCGCTAGGCGAGCAGTATTTCCGGAGTTGAGTGAAAAAGGATCGATACTTTTGCATTCACAACTGAATATCTCGAAAGTCGTAAAAAGCAAATTAGAGCTGAATGAACAGGTTATGCGACATTTGCATTGGTCAAGCTAGAAAAAATTCCCCGTGAGCGTAGAGCAAAAAAATTAAAATTCGAAAAATTTTCAAAATTGTTTTCTTCCGAAAGATTGTCAACCAATAATTTCAAAAACTAGAGTCTTCAAGCTTCAGAAGTTGGTTTTTTATACGACCATTTTTCACGGAGATACAGCCTGTTGAAATTGTTTCGCGAAGTGTATTAGCAAAGAAAACTACCTGAATATGTGGTAAGCAAATACAGTAGAATCTGGATATGACTCCGCTTACAACGCACAACCGCTTTTAGCGACGTAAACGCGAAGTTGGTTTCATGGAAATTTCTATGCATTTACATCCGTTTATTGCGTCGTCCGGTTAGTACGACCGAATATCGTCGATCCCTTGACGGTCGTTATATCCGAATTCTACTGTGCCTTTCAAGATCAAAAAATCGGAAGTCTCTAGTTATTCGTTCTCAATGGTTATTACCGGGGGCGTATTCAGCATCATGTTCGTAATGCAGTCAGGACCTGAAACTTTTTTCAACTTCGTGCCTCAGATGATATTCCGATTTTTCGCCGGTGTCGTTGGTTCGATCTTCGATCTGGTCGTCCGTTTCTGGTTGCGTATCTTTTATCTCACTCACCTCATTCTTCACTGCTTCCAAGTGGCCTAACTCGGCTTCTGCTTGTTCTATATTGTAGTTACAGACTTTCAGCGAATTATTCCGTCCGAATTACCGTCCCCAACAACATATCAAAAAATTACGTTGTTGCTAATTACCTGTGATTCAGAGGCTTTATTGACTGGCCTAAAAAAGCTATGTGAAATGAATCGATGGGAAAGTGAATATGGTTCGTACTCAGCTTCCCTAGCCCTTCATCTTAAGAAATTCAATAATAGGTTATCACTGAGTTGCAGCAACGTCCATTAAAATTCAATGCTCCCTTAAACAGAATATCTTTAGACAGGAGCCATGGATCCTCCGTTTAAAGGAGGATTAAATTTCAATGGACGTTCCTGCAACCCTGGGTCTAGGAGCTCTAAATTTAATGAACATTGCTGCAACTCAGGGTATATCGTACACTCTGATAAATATATTTTGATGTTCTGTGGTGATAAAGGTGTGAATGGCCAATAGGATGCAGGCGCAATGCGTTTAATTCTCCGAAATGAGGTATTAAATTAAACCATCAGTTATGTCATTGAGTATTAATATAACTAGAGCAGCAACCCAGTTCAAGGAATTGAAGCTACTTTCAGATGAAGTTCCTTCTTTGCTTCATAGAGGCGCTTGTGTGTTTCAAGGAAAGCAAATTTCAGCCCCTAACATCTGGTGGTGGGTAGATGAACTATTAGGTTCGATTTCATAACCGAGCTGAACTCCAAGCTGTTGATAATCAGGGCCGTCATAGGATATTCAGTATACTATCGCAATAAAGGTCGTCGTTTATGAATAGTCGTGAGAAGATTTTACCTAATCTATTTCAATTCGAATTCTCGATATAACCATTGAGTATTAATATATTATATATTTATACTTTGTTGTCAAAATAAATTAGGATATGTGAAACTGAATCTAAAGCGTGGAACTCAACAAATTTGTTATATGTGACCTCTCTCGATATTTGTTTGATCAAATTAATCGAAATATTCAAATCTAATATGAAGGACTAGGAAAAAAAAATCCTGTCGAAGAAAAGAATAAGGTATATATCACAATAGGTATATCACATTCAATTTTAGGTAACGTTGAGTAGCATATTTTCTGTAGTAATGTAGAATGTTAATCTTTATCCGGTGCTATATGAATAATGACATTTTCGGTAAATTTAGGAGGAGTTTGAATTCCTTCGAATAGAAAAATACATTACTTCATCAAGGAGTTAAACAACTCAAACTTCTACAAAATTAGCGATCTTCTCACATCGGAATCATTATCTGACCTTTTTTTAATCAATCCGTTGAATGCAGAACTTTCAAACTAAAACTGCTCTGTTTAAAGCAGAATATTTCTTTTGAATTTTTCCAAAAATTACTATTTTTTTTATTACAGTGTTAAGCTTGGTGAAAATTCAAAAAAAAATTTCATCTTGTACAATGAGCTTCTTGGACTCACTTTTATCTATATTTAAAAAAAAAATTAGATTGAACTTCCGTGATTGTATGAGTTTTATACATTGTGCAACATCTTTCTGAAAAATTCTTGAGGGTGTGCCTTCAACAATTTTTCTTTCATTTCCTTTATTTTCAAAATTCCAAATGACAGATATTTCGATGAAATTTTATATTCTTGCATGGAATGCTAACATCTGATTACCCGGTAACATCCGATTAAAAAAATCAGGTGTAAAATCACAAGAGAAACAAATATAGGTGCAGTTTTCGGCAGATTTGAAAGAAAATGCTGCTTAACGAAAGCTGTCTTCATTCTTAAACTCGCATAGTATAGCATTGGGTAAGGGTGCTGGTATTTCGCCCTGCAGTTCATAAACATATACATCATAAAAGGGAATAATAAAACCCTCGGTAAAACCACAAGCTCTCTTGGAGCGTCTTCGGCTATCCGAACGTAATGAAGTTAGCAACTGACGCCATTACATAAATGCACCTCTAATTAGTCAATATCAACACCACGAGAATGCGAGAACCCATAATGTTTACTTGAATTTTCCGCTCTGCAACTTTTGTTTGAAACTTTTTTCGATAAACCTTCTAGTTTCCGAGAAAACGTAACTTTTTTGAAATTTTCACGAATTTTCCAAGGTTTCTGAAAATTTGGGAACCTGCATTTTTGACCATGAGTTCCTACTCTAGTGACAATCATTATATCAAAAATGCAGCTCTTTACGCAAAAAAGTGATTTCAGACCTTCGTTTACTGGACTAAAATTCGGAACCCGAATACTAAATACCTCGGCAAAACGTTTGTCATAAAATTGCTGGTCCGCTTTCCCTTGTATTTCATTGCCTGCCTGCCTTCAAGTTTCGTCGAGTCAAAAGAGGTAATATTTGTCGGATTTTAAGGAAGCACTCAACAAGATGTTGAACAAATTACCGTGGATCCTGAAATATTCTATTTCGATTTATAAAAGTAGGCGAATCGCAACATTCCTCATTATTATAAAAAACGGAATTTTAATAGTCAAAAAATACATGTAGGGTCGGTTTCAAAAAACTTTGGTCTGTGCGATTGAAAAAACCGGGTGACGCACAAACAGGTAGAATTAGGCATTTCCAATCAGCTGATTTTGACACAACAATCTTCTATGTTGTGAGGGGCACACAAACTTTAGAAACCAGTTAAAGTGTTAAAACCACCTTCTTTTTGGGTGAAATCTTCATACTACGTGAGAAATCTCAAGTCACACAGGATAGAGTACAAAAATACACAAATATCTGACAAAATCACTGCATTCAATTTGCTAAATTTGCTTTGTGTGCCCCTCACGACTTCGCAACGCATGCTCTGTTGACGTGTGTGACGTCAGCTGGAAATGGCTAATATGTGTTCCAATATTCTCCTTATCGCAAAGTTGGGTTTATTGGGTCATAGAGCAATAAAATTATTCACTCTTCTGCAAGTTTTCTTCTTCATCAGGTCTAAACCTACGAGAATCTCGAGAGGGAATAGTCTGGAAATAGCTGCCTTCCCACCTATTACAATTTTGAACTGATATGTTTTTGAGAATTTCACTAGTGTCCATTATATTCAGTTGAGAACTTTTTCTTTCGTCATATTTCTTCACAATATTATATTCAAATAATCCAAAATCCAATCAACCGACGAAAAAGCGGTGAAGACAGTACAAGATATGAGGGCCCGCAGAATTACATCCTAATATTCCTATTAGCGCCGGGGCTGGCGCTTCAACCACGAAAATATGATGAACATTTCATCCACATCAATTTCATTCAAGGGGGAAACAAAGAAATTATCTTTTACGTTCAAATAATAGTATATTCTAAAAAAGGTTGCTCTATGAGCGCCTATTCCAACACGAATGTGAAATTCAAAAAATTCAATGTTTCCAGCTGGAACTCGGATTTTTGCTCATAAATTTCTGACCATTGTCACAATTCTACTGATATTTTATCCTAACTCAGATATTATTACTGTGAGAAGGTATACAAGGTGGCCAAACAATCAAGTGGGTGGTTTCAAAATTACTGAGTGTTCAAGATAGATGCGGAGTCAGAGTCCGCTCGCCAGCCGCGAAAAGTTAAGGGTTTGTGGTTTGCAAAATTATCCATAAATATTTTTCATTATGGTAATTACGTGTTGTGTAGAATTGAAACTTTTAAAATACATTCATACAGAGAGTT
The DNA here is from genome assembly GCA_038502775.1 of Hippodamia convergens. Lineage (NCBI taxonomy): Eukaryota > Metazoa > Arthropoda > Insecta > Coleoptera > Coccinellidae > Hippodamia > Hippodamia convergens. Next base: position 34,846,743 of record CM076609.1, read on the forward strand.
TGTCAGAAACAGTGAACTAAACGAGTATAAGATTTCGTATTCTAAAAATTGAAATCTGAAAGCAAAAAATCAATTTGTCTATTTCAGTATTACCGGTCACTGGCTTCACTTGAATTATTCGTAGTAGTTAAATCCTCGTGAACGAATGTGGGAATTTCACTCGCAAAAACTAATAGTTTGAGGAAGAAAAAACAATTAATGTAACTCAAAGTCTCTTTTCAAAAACAGAGCCTTCTTGAATTTAAGTTCTCATGAGGTTTTCAAACTTCTATTTTCACATATAGAATATGTCTATCATTGATTGATCAATCACGAACAAGAATGAAAGCAATTTACTTTGTGAAAATTGATAATTTTTTTTCGGATATATAAATTCAAACTTCAAATGGTATTGCTTTAAAAATTAAATAAGTCTCAATTCCTTGATTTGTTTGGTACTTCTGACAAGCAATAGGGATAGTTTCTTGGTTTACTAGGTCCTGACAAACTCCTTTGCGTCCGTTCCTCGGCGTTCGTAACGAACCGCAACAAATCCGACCCTGCTTTTGTATCGTAGTACCCGACGGTAGTAAATATTACTACAGATTGCTGTAAAGGAATAGCTACCAAAATGGGCATGACTGAGCAGCCAGATTGTAGTTCCTATTTCAGATGCTATGTACCGCCACTTGACGGGCAAAAAATTCGGCTTCAAATTGTATAAGGACGTTACGCCTCTTGTTATATTTATACTCAATGGTTATGTACAGAATTGCACTTTTAGGAACAATGCGAATCTCGGACGATTGGTCATCACCTAGTCGTGATGTACATGTTCAAGTAGTTGTGATGAATCCTAGAACCATGTTCTCAGAATGAGCAATGAAACCAAGAATGACCCAACCTCCTTTCCGTATGTCCCTTTAACAACATAGGTTACCTGTGTTTCAGAAAAATCCCAAGCCACTAAGAAGCAACGAAGGAAGAAATGACAATTCCAAAGGAAGCACCAAGCTGACTACATGAACTTGAATCCTTCCGAATTCCATTGCTCATGTCTATCCACGACCCTAATTCCGTATCCAAGAAGTGGGAACATAAGAAATGGGGAGTCAAACAGTGGGTAGTCCCTCCTTACAACGAAAACTGGACGACTTCGAGTCTGGTTGGCAAACTCCAAACCCACATCCTAGGGCTGGAGTGAGCTCAACTAGCCGCCGAAACAAGTTGCCTGGATAGAATCGGTATCTTTGGGGTTCCAGCCAAACAGCTAAGCTGGGTATTTCAATTGGTTAAAATTCATCAGTCTTTGGCATCTTCAAGACGTGGCCGGTGTCAGCAGCTAGGCTTTTTCCCCACCATAAGAGCACGAAAAAAAAAAGCGACAATGCTTTCCATGCCTGAATACCTTAAATGCATCTAAATCTTGATTAAAAATATCAAGTTAATATTTCTTTAATGAATTTAAAGGCGAGTTTCACAAATCTTCGTGCGATAAAAAAACATGACGAATCTTAGTTCAATTCGAATGTGTTTAATCAGACAATCAAAGTTTTGTGAAACCCACCTTCTAACTTCAAAATTAAGAGTTATGTTAGAGATAAGGACTATTTTTAGCGCCATTGTGCAAATTTTCATTAGATTTTCAATAAGTTTTCATTTTTTATTGATTTATAATGTATTCTTGATACTCATATACACAAATCTTCATATTTACGATCACCTAAATTATACAATTCTGAGTACTTATTTGTATCTTTTATCTTCAATCATCATCATCATCTTCATCATCTGATATATATTTTCTGGTGTTTTTCTTCTTTCTTCCTGGCAGCTTCTTTTCTTTTTTTAATTTTAATTTCATCTTTACAGTCGATTCATTATCAGATTTAGTACTACTTTCTTTATCATCATCATTATCAGATTCTGCATCCGTTTCAAGTCTTTGTTTGGCATTCGTGAACACTGATTGCAGAACAATACTATCTTCATGTATCAAGGAAGCTTCCTCATTATATATTTGCGCATTTTGACAAAGGAGCATGAAGTCTCTCTCTAAATCTGCCATATCTGAATACTGAAATAAAAATATGTTGTTAATTATTTAGCACTATTCAAAAGTATGAGCAGTGAAATAAACTAAAAAAATTACTTTTCCATCCTCAATTCGATTCAATATTTTATTTATATCAAGTGGTTTCTTGATAACTTCATAATAATCGGGATAGTCTTTCTTCGGTGGTAATTTCATAAAAGGCTCACTAAGCAGTCTTCCATCACTAGAATATATTCAAATTGAAATAATTGAGAAATTACTACCTGATATAATATTACCTGTCTGTGTATTTTGTAACTATACTCATGAGCTTTTTCATCTGCTTTTTCAATTTCAAATCAGCAGCAGACATTTTACGTTTCTTTGAACTTGTACCCACTTCTACATCAGAATCATCCTTCTTCTTTCTCTTCCTGCCTCTCTTTTTTTTTGCTTTTTCTTCCTCTTCATCTTCATCCTCGTAATCACCTCCTTCATCAATGGCTTTCAACCTTTGGAAATATAAGAATTGAATATTCTGTGAAGCAAATTTTGCTGAAAATTTTTCTTAAATATTCATTAAATATCAGTGTCATTTAAGTAATTCGTCTAGATGCCTGGAATTTTCAATTTGTTTGGATTCTGTCAGTCGATAAGTTTCAATTCTGTCAGTTTATAACTAGACACAGAATTGTTTTACTCAAAGAATATATTTAATTTACAGTTCACCTACCACTCTTTTTCAGTCAAGCTGTCGGTGTAGTCAACTTCTTTTCTTTGCCTACTTCCCCTTCCCAAAATACTCTCAGTATCATCATAATTCCATTGATCTACTTCATCTTCCTCTTTGACCAACCAATCAGGAAGTTCATTTACTTCTAAAAGTCTAGGTTTACGATTAGATCCTAATTTTGCCTCTTCTCTTCTTCGCTCAAGATCCATTTTTTGGAAGAGCTCAAATTCAGTTTCTGTTCTAGCTACCATTTGATTAACTGCTTCGTCATCAGGCACCTCATTTTCTTCCTAAAAAAATATTTCTGGGGTAATACTTATGCATGATAATCAACAGCACAAGTAATATAATATTATGATAATATGAGAAAGCTCATATTATGATCTTTTGATCACATTATGTTAAAGCTAGTCAATAAAGATTACCTCTTCATCATCGCCATCCTGATGCAGAATGCTCTGCAAAAACTGTTGTCGTTCAGATCCAGTTGATTTTTGATCAAACATACCAGCTTGAATAACTTTCTCATCCATGTTCAATTTATACCTAGCAGCCGCCAAAATTCTCTCTTCAACTGAGTTGACTGTCATCAATCTCAAAACTCTAACTTCATTCTGTTGGCCAATACGATGAGCACGATCTTGAGCTTGCAAGTCCTGTCAAAATTAAATAAATTCATATTCGCATTTATATTGATAAAGAAGGGCCTGTCATACTATTTTCAATCCTTTGTGGAATATATGACAATAAATAAATTAAACTATGATAAGTAAATATCCAAACAGCGTACCTGATGAGGATTCCAGTCAGAGTCAAATATAATGACTGTATCTGCACTTTGAAGATTCAATCCCAAACCACCAGCTCTTGTGGATAATAAAAACAGAAAATAGTCACTATTTTTAGCATTAAATTTTTTCAAGAGATCTCCTCTGTCCTCAGCCTTAGTAGTACCATCTAATCTCAAGTAACCAAATCCTCTCCAATTCAAATAGTCTTCCATTATACTCATCAATTGAGTCATTTGACAAAAAAGTAATACTCTGTGTCCAGTAGCCTTTAATTTTGGTAATATTCGATCAAGCAATTCAAATTTTCCAGAAGATCGATAAATGTCTGGACTGAAAAAAGATATATTTATAAATTCGAGTTGACTCAATTACTGCTTGGAAGCCAAATTAATTCCTACCCTGAAATCATTCCGCCTGCTATTCCAACATGATCGCAGTATTTCTCTTCAATATGAGGAAACATGAACGGGTGGTTACACAGTTTTCTCAACTGAACAATAGTGTTCATTAAAGCCTTAGCTCCTCCTCTGCCCTTATTTCCTCTTTCTGAACCATCAGTTAAAAGAACACCTTTACTCTGCATATGCTGATAGAGTACTTTTTGCAATCCAGACATGTCACATTTGATGATGTATTCAACTTTGTCTGGTAATTGAGATTCAACTTCTTTCTTAAGTCTTCTCAATAAAAATGGTCTCAGAACTTTGTGTAGACGTCGAATAATCAAAATGGTTTCTTCTTCATTCAGCTCAACCTATAAGAATGTATACTGTGATTGGAATATTTTTGCTCGAGGCATTTCAAAAAATATACTACTAAAATAATACTCAATTAGAACTCTAATATTTCGTCGAAATGCCGACAGCCTCGTAAGTAAAATAAATTCTAGAAGAGCAGACCTGAATTGTTAATATTTCCGGAATAAGTTTGTTGTCTGTATATGCTGTTATGTTCTTTTATGGACTAATATCTGATGGAATCATTGGGCGCATTCAACAGAAAGAGCGGTAACAAAACTGTTTGCGTTACTGATAGCTACCGGTAGCGAAAATCTGTTGACATTGGTAACAAACTGTCAGTAACATAACACGTTATCGAAAAGGAGTACAATTAAAGTACGCTACTAAGGGTACCCGCGCACATGCGATTTTCGCACGATCATTTGGTCGCGAAAATGGGAATGCACGCACATGCGACTAAATAATCGTCGCGACTAAACAGTCGCATTTTTGAAGCCACGCGATTGTCCCAGATCAGAATAAGTCAAGCTTGCGACAATTCAATCGCAATTCAGTTGCTGCCGAAGTCCGAAATTTTTTGTGTGAGTGAGAATTATTTAATAGTAGAGTTACAACGCAAGCGGTTTCCAGTTAAATCCATGTTTTTATTGAATGTAGTTGCGACTTATTAGTCGCAAGTGCGCGCATGAAACATTTTCGAATTTCTTTCTTGGTTATTGCGAACATTCAGTTGCGCGACAAAAAAATCGCAAGTGCGCGCCTAGGCTAAAAATGGCGGCCGTTATCCAACATGTTACATTACATTCAGGAAAGATCATACAAATTTGGGAACAGCTTCGTAACTATTTTCTCTGCTGAATGCGGCCATTATCTACTTGTGCCTTTTCGTTTCTTTACAAGGAAATTGTTTGAAAATGGTATAAAATTTCATTTGATTCTGTGATTCGTCTCTTTTTGTTGATAATTTGAGAAACTAACACAGGAGGAGCATTCTAACAATATATTCAATACTTCTATATTGCTAGTTTCGTGAGTGGAAATATTGCCTAGTAAGAGAAAGCGAATTCATACTCCTTCATTACATTGACATTCATATAAAATTCTAAATATAAATGAGGGATAATAATAATAATAAACTTTATTCGGGTTACATAGTAACAACGTCAACAATATGAATAAACTATAAAACATTAAATTCCAACAAGGAGTACGGAGGGTTTTCCTTCTTCAAAGACTTCATATGAAGTTTTCTCCACTTAGCTGGGAGCCTGTTGTATAGCCTGAAACCAAGATTCTTTCTCTCTGTGATTTGTAGTCTGGTGCTTGTTATATTGAGATCATTCTTGCATCTTGTATTATATGTGTGACAATCTGATCTTTTCACATACTGTCCCATGTTTCCAACAACATCCATGATGATTCTGATGATAAATTCAGCTATGACTGTAAGAATTTTGTGCTTGACAAAAAGCGGTTTACAATGGGTTCTGGGATGTGCACCTTCAATAGCTCTGACAGCTTCTTTCTGGGTAACAAGAATCTCATGTAGATGACTCGAATAACCCCATATTTCCAAACCATAAGTCATTCTGGAGTGGAAAAGTGCGTGATAGGTCTGAAGTGCTGTTTGATGATGTATTATTTGCCTCACACGTCTAATTGCATATATAGCAGGTTGAAGTTTGACTTTTAGATTAGTGATGTGTGCCTTCCATGTTAAGTGAACACAAATTGCACGCCCAAGAATGCTGTGTTATCGGTACTGATATAGAGGTATATCTGCACTGAATTGTCATCCTTTTTTTTTACCCTACTAGCAATATTAAATATATTGGGTCAAATGTGCAATAAACCTCGCCTCTCGTGGAAAACTGATATCACTTCTTGTTTTCTTTCCAAGCATGAATATCGCTTGTGTAGAACGCATCAAGTAAAAACGAGTGAGGTACTAATGAATTCTATCTCTATTGCTCGGCAACGTTTCTATTTAGGAAACAAGCTGGATTAACTAAAATTAGTATGGTTGGTTAAACAGATTTATTCTTTGTTGGGACATTATTTGGGCTATTTCCATTATCTATATTGTTGGTATTTACCGACGTTTCGGCAAGCATTCGCCGGGGTTGTTGGTCCTGAGAAGGACGGGTCTTTGCCAAACTTGTTCCGTCTGGACTTGTGCCAATTATGATGTGGGGATTCAAACGAGAGCTGTTAGAGGTGTAACTTATATTGGACCCGGTTACGTACTGAACCTCGCTAGTCGTTGGATGTAAAGTGACGTCACTCGGATCCATCGCCAGTCTCGGAAACTCATGTTTATAACTCGATATCTCGGGCGCTATTTGACGTATTCAAATAATTTTTGGACACAATATTTTCATTTTCTACGGAGAATAGGAATATGTAGAAATTGAAAAATGTGAACATTCCTCATTGGACCTGGTTATAATAGGTGCAATACCGACAAGTTCTCATGAAATGTAATAAAAATCTGAAAAATATTTGCTGCATCAAGACACAATACAGAAGTCACTAGGATGATTTTTATTCGAATTTCGAGAGTTTTTCACTGAAATAGAGAAAATATCGTCTGATACTTGTGGCAGAAAGCAATTCCAACACTCATGTGTTGAAAACTCGCCCCTTTGTCGCTCGTTTTCGAATTTAGCTTTCATGTTGGAATATGAGCTCATTCTACAACTTGTTTTAGATTATACTATTAACATTGTATTAAAAGAAAAAGTGTGACTTATCAGGTATTTCATCTAAGCAACTGATATCATTGTTTATATAACTAGTTATTCAGTGGACAGTATTTGAAGGAGTTAGATGATAGAGGGCGCTTTAGTTTTAGATGCTCATTTGATGAATTCAATTAAAATTGGACTCTGAATGGGATTCTTCAGAATCCAATGAGAGAAATGAATATGAAATTGCATCAGGACAATTGTAATAATAGTGGAGTTAACTGAAACGCCCTCTGTCAGACAAGTCCCCCAATTACTCTTCATCGAATAACTAGAGATTTATATATTATATAAAAGGCTGATATGAAATATGAAGTTTATGCTGGCTATGAACATAGACATTATATCTTTAAATTGAACAATCTCAAAAAAGCTCATGCTTTTCTTGAATCTTTTTGTGGGTCGATTATTGAATGAGGAATACCTATCCAGAAGCTAATTTATTTCAAGAAAAAATTCTGAAGGCTCACCTTTTCACCTGTTGTTGCAAAAGGAGCATTAAACCATTGTTCAAATGTTGAGCAACTCTTGAATATCGAAGGTAACAAGAAATTCAGCAGGGCCCACAATTCCGGTAGTTTATTTTGTAATGGTGTACCAGTGAGAAGTAATCTATGTGGAGCTAAGTAATGCGTGTTCAAAACTTGTGTAAGTTTGCAATGATGGTTTTTCATTCTGTGACCCTCGTCAATTATCATATATTTCCATGGGAGCTGAAAGAAAAATATATTTTATTAAAACAAGTATTAGATACAGTTTTGAGTATTCATCTACCTACATGTACTTTCATTGTGTGAAAATTAAACTTTTGATGATTTTTATAGTTTGGTATGAAAAATATATCAGGTTATATATTTTTGAAAAAGAAAATTATAGAAAATAAAAATCTTCTGTTAGAACTCTATCTTTGAAAGCATAGTGATGCTGATTAAATTCTAAAAAATTTACCTTGGCCAAGACTCCTTTATCTTTGATAACATACTCATAAGTTGTCAGTAGAACATTAAATTTGGTTGAACGCATCTGACTCTGAATTGTTCTCCTGCCTGCAGGAGATCCTTTATACGATACTACCACTACTGAAGGAGCCCATTTTTCAAACTCCAAGACCCAATTAGAGAGAGTTCTGGGAAAAAAATGTATTCAGATTTACATTAATCTGTATGTCATGTATGATGGTTGAAAATAATTTTTTTCTATATAGTATAATGTATACTTACGATAAGGGAACTATGGTGAGAAAAGGTCCATTAACTTTTTTCTTCTCCATTAGATAGGTAATGAGTGCTATAGTTTGAATAGTTTTACCGAGACCCATCTCATCAGCTAATATTCCATTTAGATTGTTGTTGTATAAGGAAACCAGCCATTCCAAACCTTTTATCTGATACTCCTTTAGTTTTCCATTTACCAATATAGAGGCTTGCTCAGTTACTATTTCATGGACTGTATGGGCAATACTAAAAAGTAATAATAAGAATACAACTTCATATGAAGAATATTTCTGTTCATAGTAAGTAAAGTTGCAGTCAAGCTAATTACTAATTGGTTCAATCATTGCTTCAGAAGTGTGCTTTTTTTAAAGAAATTGAAAAAGTAGGGTAGGTTAAGGTTTAACTGTTTTTTTCCCTGCACATTTTTAGTTTCTGAGAGTTTATTTTGTTATTTGTTTTTACATAAATATTCTGTATAAGGCTGACTTACAGATTTGTAAATAATGAAATTCTGGAAGTTTTTCTGTAACTGTTGTATTAGAAGTGTCAATTTTGAACTATTTCCTAATAAGATCATAGAATAGAATTTTTTTCTCTATAATATTGGATCGTAAGTATTGATTATTGGATATATTTATGTTCGATTCAATGAGAAAGAGAAATTCACAACCAAAGTGCGAAAATGAATCACAAAAGTAGTTGGGTTTAGAAAAGTTGTTTATATTCTGTGACAAAAACAAACCATTCAACATAACCTCATAATATACCTTTCGATATGCCTCCGATCACCTGTAAGCTACAGATTTTTAAAAAGCGTTGAGAATAGCAACATTCCTGTAAACTTATGAAAAGATACACATTTGCTTACACATGAAAGCAGAATATCGCCATTATGGCAGTATTCTGCTTCTGTAAGCAAATCTGTAGCATTTTATAAGTTTACAGGCAAATCACGATTCTCGTCACTTTCTATAAATCTTTAGCTTACAGGTGATCGGAAATATATCAAAAGGTATATTGTGAGGTTATGTTGAATGGTTTTTTGTTGTCACAGAATATAAAATAATTTTGTATACTCAACTACTTTTGTGCTTCATTTTCGCACTTCTAGACGACGATATTGGAGAGACCACATCGACAGATTGATGGAAGATCGATGGGCAAAATGGGCAAAAGATGAAAAACCAAATTCAAGGAGACCTCCCGGCCGACCTCCCAAGAGATGGCGCGAAAGCTGGACATCTGCTTCCAGGAATTTGAATAGAAGAAAAACCAAGACTAAGTCTTGAGAAAAGAGAAAGAAGAAGAAGGTTGTAAATTTCTTTTTCTCGTTAAAACGAACACAAATTGAACATGAATAGATCCAATAATCAATACTTACGATTCAATATTATAGAAAAATAAATTCTATTCCATGATCTTATTACGAAGTATGTAGTTCAAAATTGACACTTCTAATACGACAGCTATAGAAAAACTTCCAGAATTACATAATTTACGAATCTTTAAGTCAGCCACATACAGATCAATCGAATGCTACAGATTTGTAGCTTACACAGAAAAAGCAGAATACCGCCTGATGAATGTCTTAAATGCGAATGATATTACCTGTAGTACGTTTGTTCTTCATTGGCATTTTTATGATATTCATCATCTTCAACTTTGGCTTTTTTGATGACTTCTTTTGCTTTTTCTTCATCGGGTGCATCCCCATCTCTCTTGCCTATTAAAAATTGGAAATGATATCATAACATGTTACTATGGAATTCTATTTTCCTCTTTCAGAACTTACCCCTTCCATCTCTATCATCATCGTCGTCAGAGTCATCATCAGATTCAACCACTTCCCAGCCTGGATGTTGCTGAAGCCATTCATTCAATTGACCTAAGGTTGGAGCATCCTCCCCTGTTAGTCTCTTCCCAGTAATTGTTTCAACTACAGTTACAGGTTTTTGAGAGTCTTGGGATCCATCATCATCAATTTCCAAACCTTCCTTTTTCATGGATTTTTTCTTCTTCTGAAAGTTATTTCAATTATTCATGATCATTTTCATAAAGAAATATATTACTTTCATTCATTTCGATTAATTTGATGATTTGGTGTGTCATTAGAGTTTTTTCTCAAAAATTTTCAATTTTCTGAAGGAATTTGACAAATTTCTCACCTTTTTTCGTTTTTCTTCTTCTTGCTGTTTTCTTTTCTGTTCTAATTTATGTTGCTTCACCATTTCAGTCAAATTACTGATGTATTCATCTGTTTGTGAAAGTAGGAATGCCAAACGCTTATCTTTTTTCTGATCAATAAGTTTTCTATAACCTTCCTCATCTTCAGCCATAAGTCTGAAATAAAAATAAGTAACATATTTATGTTGTCAATGCAATTCTCCTCATTAAAAACTTACCTCCTCATACGTTCTTTTTCAATACGCTCCTGTTCTTTTTTCTGTTCTCTTTCTGCATTTGCATGATAATTCATGACTGCTTTATTCAATCTTGTAAGTTTGGCTTGATTATTTCGGTGGAATTCCTTGAAATCTTTGCCGTGCTGTAACACTGATGTTAGGAACTCTTGGTGTTTCTGTCTGCGCTTGCGTTCAGCTTCTAACTTCTGTTGCTTTTCAAGTTTTTCTGTAGCTCTAGCTTCCCGAAGTCCCTGTCGTTTAGTACGTTTGTAAGCTTTTACATTAACTGCTGTTTCTAGAGTAGTATCTCGACGGGTACAAGCAATAATTTCACTTCTCAACTGTCGCTGGAAATTTAAACATCTTAAAGCTCTTAATTCGATCTGAGCTTGAACTCTCAATTCCTCTGACATGTTAGTAGGTAGATTGCTGAGTTGTTCAATACGTGCAGCAATTCTTGCAGCAACTCTGTGGGAAAAATATTGAAATTAAGTTGTTGATTCTAAATAGAACATAATATCTCAGTCAATTTAGTCAATACAAATGAATACTGCACCTGTTTTCCCGTTCTTGAAGGATAATGAGAGGATCTAAACCTGCTGGTTTAGGGATTGAAGTAATGCGATTTTGCTTAGCAGGCATCTGTTGATGAGGTGGTTGAGTAGGTATATTGGGACGCATCCCTGGTGCTTGAGCTTGCGGAGTTTGAACATTTCCTGGTTGGGTAGGTTTTCCTCCTATATTAGGCTGAAAGTATATCATTATTCGTAAATGAATTCATTCTCATGTAGTGTACAATCACAATTATGCTACAGTTCTTAGTATACACTTCACATTGTAATAGGACTACATATAATATAAATATCAGATCACCACCACCGAAATTCAAATATAAGTAAGAAAAGTTTTGAATAATTCTTGTTTTCTTTCTACTTAAACAAGGTTGGTGCAAACTAGTTCGAATAAAACCTAATTACTCATATTCTAATCCTTTATACTGTTTCTGGGAATAAAATATAAATTCATAATTGCTCAGGAAAGCTGAAACAAATTCAATTTACATCTATTACTCATTTATTTGTGTTTTGTTGTTCAATATTATATAAAATAATGCATTTGAACAGAATAATCAAACATAAAAAGGGAATCAGAAAAAATGCTAATTCTCATTTGTGATGTTTCGCCCATGATCATTAAAGAAATGATTCATGCCGTATTGAATTAGTTCAGATGATCGAGCGTTTGCGCGCGATAGATAGATCGCGCGACTAGATACTGAGTAGTAATATAGAAATGTTCACATGGTCGCGCGATCATGTAAACATTCGTACATGGCTACTCAGTATTTCAAGTCGCGCGATCATCTGAACCAGGGCTTAAACTATAAGTTACAATAGAAATTTGAGATAGAAAAAAATTGGTTGGGTTTCATAACTCGGTGATTACACTGTAAATTGATAAAAGCAACAGAAAATCATTAAAATATCAAATCAGGTGATACTATTTGTTCCAATTCATGAAAGCTTTTTGATTGCAAAATAAAAGTTGTGGGAGAATTCTGCATTTTTCTCTGCAAGTCTCTGGAACTAAACAATTAAAAAAATTTTGTTTAGTTAATGGAAAGGCCCCTGTGTAAACTCTTGTACTAATTTTTCAGATGCCAAGTCTTTCCATAAAATTGTTGCCTAACAATTAAACAAAAAGTAACACTTTGAACAACTATTATTATCAAACCTTGCAACGTTTTGGAGTTTACTCCAGACTCCTTCATCAGACAAGTTCGTAAAATTGAAATGTGCAGAATCGTGAAATTTTTTTCCATTATTCAACCAAAACTTCTTCTAATGGATTTTATTCCAAAGACTGGGAGAGAAAGCCCTGAAGGGCATCAATAGGGGTAATTTCAAATCAAAAGCGAAACTTTCAATTTTGTTTATGAGTACTTCAATATATAATGTTAATCTATTCTGTTATGCACTTTCATTGACGGTATATAGTGTTTAAATATCATGAGTCTTATAAAATAGTAGAAAATTAAATTGCTGATACATTTCCAAATAAGAAAATCTCTTCTACTAAATCCTTCTGATAAATACAAAAATGAATCATCTTTAAATAGTTCTCACCAAGACTTAGATTTGGAAAAATTGATTCATTATTTATTTGCATTTGAAGAAGTGAATTCAAAGCATCCGACTCTTCTATCAATGAGTAATAGCATAATTTTTGATGAGAAATCAACAAAATTACTAAGTCACAACGATACTTCTTTCTCTTCTTTGATTGCTGTTCTTAAATTCCTGATGCGGAATTATTCTGAAGAAGTCGATGTGTCTCCAACATTACTCTAAATTCTACATGAATAGTGTAAGCACATTTTGCCTGAGAAAATCTAATACCAAGCATGATAGCTTCCATGTGCATTACTCAAAAACATGCAATATCTTTCAAAAACCCAGACATTACTGCTACCATAAATATTATTAAATTTTTCAACTAAAAATCCATCGCACATCCATCTGCATTATTGTGGGTTTTTCGACTTTAAGTAAATGCAAGCCGAAAGAAATACTGTGCGCATGCATGCAGCAAACGCTTTACCTGAGTTGTTACTGGTCCTGGGGGACCTTGAGGACCTGGAGATGGATTAGACTGATTTCCCAACGATGATGAAGGTCTATTAATTGATGAAGGACCCCCAGATTCAGGGGTTTCATTCGTTTCAGGTTGTCCAGCCTAAAATTGTTGCAAGTGGAAAAATTGAAGACAAACTCCTGACTTCATGGATCAACTCAAAAGTTTTTGACACTTATGAAGTGATCATTGATATCAATTCCACCAAATGTATTTTAACAAAATTATCTTTGAGATCAGAGTTCACAGAAAAATTGTATCTATTAGAAATAATAGACAAGGCAGTTTTTATAAATTAATATTTTTCATATTGCACTATTGAAGGAAGATACTTACACTATGTTGTTGTCCAGGGCCAGGTGGTTGAAAAGGACTTGAAGGGGGCGTAGGACATTGGGGAGTTCCATCAGGCCTTTTACCTTGTACAGCTAAGGCCATTTGTGGACTTATAGATTGATTTCTTGCAAATAAACGATAGGCCATAATTTGGGCCCTGAAAGAAAATATTTATTGTAGAATTTGATCTTACCAGCCTTATACATGAATTTTAATTGAGTTTCTACAGTAGATAGGTTAAATATAATTCAATAATAGAGAGTTATCGAAACGCAAATAAAGCCTAACTTAAATAAAGTGCATTTACTCATGCGCATTCACAAAAGATTTACTGTACTTAACTTTAATAAAGGACAGCCGTATTTAAATAAAAGATCCCTTATTTTGACAATTCTTACAATCTTCCAGGTTAAACAACTTCCCACAACTGTCAAAAAAAGGAAATGTCATAATAAGGTAGTCAAGAAATAAATTGTTTCGATAGCTCAAATAACCAACCAATAACTCTCTAATATTACGACATTTTACCTCAATTGACTCATCTGCAACTGGGAGAAAATGGAACTACTTCCATTACTGCGAGCTCGAATCGCTAGAAGTTGAGAATATCTTGGATCCTCTTGCAATCCTTTTTCTTCCATTGAGTCAATTGCTCTTTGTAGTGCATTTAGATTTTCTTGACCTTGAGGTGGGGGGCCACCATGATTAGTAGAAGAAGAATTCTGCTGAACATTAGAGGGCGGAATGTTCTGAAATTTTTTTGAAGAATAAAGGTGAAAAAAATGCTTATATGCAAAAATTTATATTGAAATTAATTTTCAGCATTCAGCTCCTAGGTTGTTATGAAATTTCTTTGTAGACGGTACGAAACTTTTGTTTAGATAATAAGATTTTGAGGAATTGGAAAGGTCAAACAGAAGAGGTAATCCACCTATTCAGTATCAAGTACAATTTTCTCAGAGTGGAGGCAGTATCTCCAAATTGTGAAACTTCAGAATTATTCGCTGGTGCTGAATGACCGAATCAAGCAGAAGAGCTCAATTTTCCTGGTATAGCGCACCGTTCAAATGACACCGATCATGTCACAAAGTTGGTAAACCATATCAAAAACTATTTTCACTGAATACATAACTGCTGATCTGGGGTTATGTATTCATTAGATTACATTCCATAAATACTTTCTTGCTTTTAAATGTTCCGCCCTGTCTCCTATTGATCATGTAAAGGATATTCTAATTCCAATAGGAAATGAGTGATAGTTCCTATTACAAATTGATGGATGGAAAAAACAGATGAAATCAACAGAGTATCAGGTACAACCAACACACCCTAACCTAACCTCTTCTCTTTGAAAAGTGATACTCGTTTACGCGGCCTTAACCTGAAGTTGAAAAAGTAGAGATGCATTTCCTTCCTAATCGTAGAGGCAATTATTGGAACTCTACCTCACAATGTTGTGAAAAGTTCCAAGAAGCTGTATGATGCCATTTAGTTCAGTTCTATGTTCTTTCTGTTGAGACGAGTTAGCTCAGATAATTTTTGTAATTCTGGCAGTAATTCAGTCAATTTTATGTATCTTCATGTTGAAGTAAAGGTACCGTTAAATTAATTAGAGCCACCGAGATTCGTTGAAATTTCAAAACGAGTGATTCGATTGGTTCGAATTTACGTAAGGATTTTTAATCGTACAATGAGGAATGTTCACATTTTTCAATTTCTACATATTCCTATTCTCCGTAGAAAATGAAAATATTGTGTCCAAAAATTATTTGAATACTTCAAATAAATAGCGCCCGAGATATCGAGTTATAAACATGAGATCGATGGATCCGTGTGACGTTACTTTACATCCAACGACTTGCGAGGTTCAGTACGTAGCCGGGTCCAATATAAGGGCCTCTCGTCTCACAGACTGCGATTTGCGAATGTAGTATGACGTCACATCGCCGCGAGGAATTGAATATTCACGAGGTTGTAAAATCCGAACTACTAGGTCTTTTCGACTGAAACAAAAGCTAGTGATTTCATATACATATAGGTTATACTGTGACGAAGTTTCGATCGATTTTGCATACCTGTGAACATTCCTCATTGAAGCTTTGTGAAACTCACCCATACTTGAATAAATAATTTTGCTGAATGACGATTGTATTTCTCTCGTATATGTTCATTTTCCACTGAAATAACTCGAAATCTACAAGAGTTATTAAATTTTCATTCAGTCTTTCATAAAAATTCATTTATATGTATACTTTATAATAGCTGTTATATATGTATTTCATTCTTCACTAATTAAAGGCATTTTACATAACCAAATTAGAAGTACCCAAACTTTTTGAAGAAACAGCAATATTTCATGGGACTATCTCTCAACCGGACATCTCCCATGACCGGACAAAAACTCTGGTCTCGTGAATGTCCGCTTGTGGGAGCTTTCACTGTATATATATAAATATAAGGGCGAGATTCAGTTCATATAACTTTGTCTGCTCTTCCACCTAACCCTAACATATATTTTAACCGGTCTCGGGTGACATACTGTGAGTACCAAGGCATTGTGGTAATGAAGGAAATGAAAAAGGCTGATGCCTACTGGACCTGAACCTTTCTGTGGGCTGGGAAAGGACCAATATACGAAAGGGGTCAAACAATAGGAATACTCCTAGACTTTCAAAAGCAAAGAAATTTGTGGATTTCTAGCCTTCCTACACCAAAAAGCTAAAAAAAAATTAACAACAACAAAAGTTCTTTATTGACAAAGACAAAAGACTATTGACCGGGGCCTTCATCCATATATAAAAGGGCTGAATGCAACTCCATTAAAGATTCACAGGACTTTTTAATGTTTTAATAATTTTTGTCAACCTGGTGAAGACTGATCATGTAAAATCGACATTTAGTCCATCCGTTTGATATCGTTCAATTTATGATCAAACTGTGGGACTGAACTGATAACAAACTGATCTTGTAAGTGAGAGCGCCCACCAAAGTAGCAAAGCTTTGGCGTAACGCGTGATCTGGCACAAAACATGCGAGATGCATGATATGTCTATTATCTTAGTTGTGGATTTTGTTCCATTATCTGTGACAGCAGACAGCTGGATTCCTCTTCTTTTTTAATTAATTTCTTTTTGAATTTAAAGAAAACTTATAACATCATGGCAGAGTAAAACTAAAATAACGAGTACGCTCACTCCCCCACTTTAATGCCTGATCGGCAGTGACCTTGAATTGAATTTCAGGATATATTCTACCCTGAGTTGACCTGTGCCGTGTGCAAAATATGGGCGCAGTGATACCGAAGATAGTAGCTGAGCTACAACTTCACACTTTTCAGGAAAAAACATGCTGACATTTTAAAGAAAAATTCTAAACTTCTATTTTATATATTTTCTTCATCAATGAAGAAAATTATGTGATTTATGTATATTATATTTTTATTAAATATATTTTCCTCAGTGAGTGATAGTTGAAAAGAGATTTTATACATTCCAGAATAGTGAAACGAAATGAAATTGATCAATATTTCCATTTCAGCAGAACACAATAGACTCTTTTATTAACCAATGCAATATTTGACACAAAAATTGACTACGCCCATGTCTGTACCCCAATCGCTCGACTTCAAGGTCAATGTACGTGAATCGTATTTATGAATGAAAAAAGGGACATTTCCTCGTTATTTTAGTTTTACTCTGATTATAGGATCTCCGTCCTTTGTTATAGAGGTGGAGAATATAACTACTTATGTCTATGATCTTAGTCGTAGATTATGTTACAGCCCTTCATTTTATTATCTGTGACAGGTGGACTCCTCTTCGTTTTTAATTTATTTTTTTTTAAATTTAAAGAAGAACTTATAACATTATGGCAGCAATATTGAACTCATCTGCCAATGGCAATTCTGATTAATTTAAATCTATAGTTTGAAAAGCACTAATCACAGTTGATAATAAAGATATTATTTAATTCTAGAGTATCACTTGTTTTCACATAAAACTAAAACATACCTATATTATATACAAGAAGCAAGAGTAAACATGTCAAATTCGACTTGATGGTAAAAAAGCGCAAGTTGCATACAAATTCAAAGCTATACCGCAATTCATAACAAAATAATTTTGGTTTTCTTGGCAAAATTCAGTAGAGAATTCTGAAGAGAATTAACGGCTGTTACAAACAACGTTTAAACAATAATATAGCAATTTAGTTGAAAATTAAGAGGCTTATTATATTCTTTATATAAGCCCTTTAATTATTTATAAATACCTGAGACTGTTGTGGGTGTGGAGCGTGAGGATGTCCAGGATAAGGCTGTCCAGGAATATTCTGTGAATGCATTGGTGGATTCTGAGGTCCACCTGGATGTCCAGCCAAGGGTGGTTGGGAACCACCATGTATTGGATGAGGTCCCATTGCATGATTTGGATTCACATTTGGTGGTATTGGTCCCTGCATATGATGACCATGCGGGCCTTGACCTTGATGATTATGCGGTCCTGGAGGATGATTTTGTGACATATGGGACTGCTGTCCTGAATTGGGTGGAGGATGACCAGGCAATGATTGTGGAGGATTGCTGTGACCTGGGTGGGAAGTATGAGGTTGGGGCATATGGTTTGGAGTAGGATTAGGTGCAGAATGAGGTGGGCCATTCATGTGGCTGCCCATAGGAGATGGACTTTGAAATGGACTATGAGGTGAATGAGGAGGAGCTGGACTCTGGGTTGGAGGTCCCATAGGGCTGGGTGCTTGGGGAGGCGCCATAGGGCTACTCTGAGGTGACGGACTTGCCATTTTCTGTAACAAAGATTTTTTCATAAAGAAAATGCATTTTCATGATAGTTGGTAATAGGGAACCGAGCCAATATTCAAAATCATTGAGATTTGAACATTGCAGTAGATTTCCTATTGAATATAATTACTTCCTGAAGAACAAATGAGTTATTTCAGATAAAATTCTTTTTCGTCAACTGAAAAAAATCGTTACAACAGTTGGTTGTCATCAAATGCAACCTGGACAATGTTCATAATATTCACAATAAAATTTGTGTCAATTATATTGTAAAAACTCTCTCCAGGTCGTGAATAATTTACCAAGTAATATGTTCTCTTTACATGCACGAGAACTATTTGTTATTCTCAGTAAATTATATTTACTCCTGAAATATATATTGAATTAATAAGCGGCTAGAAGTGAACTGGGATAGGCCATCTTAGAATTTATATTTTCTGTGGAATAATAAATATACTTACATCTAAGTGCGATAATATTCCAACAAATAATAAAGCCTTGTGTTGATGTTTCGATTTCACATATTTTCCTATAGTTCTGTAAGATTTTTCATCATAAACCTTTTAACTAAGCTCATTTCACTATTTCACCGATTAATCGACAAGCGACGTAAACACTACACAAGTGCACAAGTCAAAGTCATAGAATAGAATCCTTGTTTATAAATTTATAAACAAGCCGTTGCCGGACAAAAAGATTTCTTTAAGCAGATATCTGTGCCGTATACTTACAGGGAGCTTTGAATTATTATTTGTGTTCTGTGCTCTGAAGAATGCAAAAAATGGCGAAAAAGAGTACTAATAGCGATTGCAGCGATGTTTACGAAATGAGTAGAACCCTTGTTCATCAAACTCTAGTTAATCAATTGAGAGTAGTAGGTTAGTTAGATGATAGAGGCCGCTTTGTGTTGAATAATTTTCATTCCCTATTCTGCGCAAAGAATGAAAATCGATCACTGCGCCGAATTCTGACGATGCACGATGTACGATAATTTCTTGAGTTGGAAGTTGGAACCAAGGGCCATAGATAAATAATAGGGCGTCGCTAGGACTTTTTTCCTGGAAGGGGGTAAAAAATATAAGATATAATTATTGTCATGATATATTCCGATGTAATGATTGTATGACTTATTTTTTGAAAGTCAGTATTTTTCTTAGGGGGGGCTTAACCACCCCCACTATGTACACATGACTTATTTGCATAAATTTTCTAACCTATCTTATGAATTTTATGATTGTGTTCGTCGTCAAGTAGACTATGGAATTTTGAACGTTAATATTACGATATTAAGCAAAGGTTATAATATTATTTATTATCTCTTTGGTGGACTCATACTCTCATACATTTTTTTATATAAAATAATGGAATCTATCTTTGGTAGGTGTAACTCAAGAATATTGGAAATATTATGTTGAGTTAATTCGAAAAATAATTTAACATCTTGAGACAATACAACAGTTTTCAATGTTTTCATACATTTCATTTCGAACTAGTTATACAAATATTGTATTCATGTGAGTAACCAGGAACTTAAATCAAAATTCTTAACTCAATTTTTATCAAATTCAAACTCTTTGTATCTACGAAAACATTTATATCACAATATAGTTCATTTGAAACGTCATACATTGGATCAAATTGCTTAAAGAAATTGCGACCCAAATTATGAAATAATTCCGTAAATTCAAAAATACCGGAAAAACGTCTTGACAAAACATGACCTGTTGTCGCCACTGTGGGATTAAACTCACTGTAAGAATTGATATTTACAGATGCCACCTATCGTATATTCTTGGAGTTATATGGAATCTGTGTGAAGTAAAAAGGAATCGATTCACATTTTATCCAATGGAAAGTTGAAAGCTAGTTCGGTTGATTTCTAAAAGGTAGCACGACAAAGTGTGACGTCATTTTATTGATTTGTGAACAGCATCTGCAGTCGGCAAACGCCATTTTGACTTGTGTTACTACTTTTATGTATGGTGGTTAATTAGGCTAAAGTCTGTGGTGTCTATTATTGAATTGAGAAGTTTTCTTATTTGATATTTTTGATTACATTCCCATTTGAACGGACCAAGGTAAGTTTCAATGATGAAAGATTATGTTATTTCCAATTGTAGATGCTTACCTCAAGGTAATCAAATTTATTGGCGAACTACTGTTATGTCGCTAATGCTCCGTTGACAAACATTTGTTTTGGTTAATTTTTCTGGAAAAATCTCATATAATACCTATGATTAAATAATTTTCAGATACTTACATACCATACACGATTTAAACTGAATCTTTTGTTCCGAGTATCATCCCTTGAAATGTATTACAGTAAAATACAGTTTTCTAATGTACTAATTTCAATAGTTTTTTTCGTGAGTCCTATTTCTCTTCCACAATAACTGTTTTTAATCATGGTCAAATGCCAATGGTGTACTTTTTTTACAAAAAAATTTTCACCTAGCAGCTGACATTTGTAGCCTACAATTGACATAAGTATGATCATCAAAATAAAGATAGGTTTGTTTGATATTATTCCATGGATAATATTATTGTATCAAGTGTGCAAAGTCGCATAAAATTGGGGAATGGAAATTGTGTAAAATCACTGATGACTAATTTTTCTTCTATTGTGACTTGAATGAGGCAATATTTCAAGATAAGATCTTCAAAAATTTTAATTTCTATCATTATGGTGACCTAATGATGATGAACCTTTTCGAAATACAATGATGTTCTTATACAGCAGTGTTTTCCAAACTGTGGGGCGCGCCCCCCTAGGGGGGCGCGAGACTGTTCCAGGGGGGGCACGCAGCTGATTTCAAAATTTCATTTTCGAATACAAAAACGAAAAAAGTCGAATAGGTGTCAAAAAATTAATCAGAAAAACGGTTATAGAAAAATTAAGGGGGGCACAACAAATTTTTTTCCAAAGAGGAGGGCGCAGGTACAAAAAGTTTGGAAAGCACTGTTATACAGGCTAGGCACATTTAAAAACTGAAGACTTCTGGGTATAGAGCAATGCTCAAAGCAGGCCTGTCTCATAGTTAAGATTCTCCAAACATCCATCAAGTATAAGATACTTCAATATGAAATAGGGCAATTAGAAAATAAAATAAATAGAACGACCAAAAATTATTTTAGCTATTTGTATAAACCGCAAAAATTGAGGAAGATTAAAATTTGCCAATAATTCGCCACATTAGGTAATTATCTAATGTGTTTTCCACAATTGTACAGGGTCTTTATAAATTATTCAACATCATAGTGAGCTTTGAGTTTTTTCTTGTTGGCCATTACCTAGGCAGACTTTTCATGTTGTATACCTAAAAATATTTCATAAAACAACCTGAATAAATGGATAAATTGAAATATTTCCACAGATCAGAGATCATTAATGTCATAATATGGTTACTTTGATATTTATGTGTATATAATTAATTTCTTTTAACTAGTTACAAAGTTTCAATGAGGGTTAATCCATTTGACTTCAACTCCCATATTTCATTTCCCAATTAATAAAAAACTTTTTATAAACTTTATAATTCATAGTTCAACATTTCCAATATCATATCTCAAGAATAGAAACTTCTCGAGAACATTTTCATAGTCTTAAATTAGTTGAAGAAACTGAATCCTGACAAAAGCTCCTATAATTTTTATATTTATTATATATTACATAAATATATGTATCTAAGTATCAGATGAATATCTGTGATATTAAATTATTTTCTTTGTGGTTTTTCAAAATAGTAAGTTATTGAGCAATCGGATTATTGTCATATACATATATAATTCAAAACTTACAGAATTATTTTGGGTTTATTCATGAAATAAAATAGAATCTTATTATATATTTCAATGCTTTTTCAAAATACAGTTGTGAGAAGGATGAACCACTTGATATTTGTTCGAAATCAAATTGAAAAATAAAAGTTTGTTGTCCTTTCTGCATGCAAATTAGACTTGCTGCACAGTTCTTACATTATTGTTACAGAATTCATTTTCCTATGGTATTTCTTTTTTCAGGGATAAGGTTCGTTCACTGGGTTCTGAAGTTATAAATGTGTGTGGTTAGACAGTATGTCTACTTTTTCCAGTCTAGGATCCAAAGGGGGAAAGCAGAAGTTTCAATCTTTGGATATAAATAGAATCTACAAAAGCAGCAGAGTGAGATTTGTTCTTCATTTTTCACCTTATTTCAATATTTCAAGTTACTTTTTTTTTCCCCTCCAATTTTTAGTATATAGGGTGTTCCAAGTTTATTAAATCTGGAAATTGCTATTATGATCTCTAAAATATTCTTGAAGCCTGAGCACTTTCATTTATACAAGGAAAGAAAATGAATTTCTCTCAAAAAATTTTGTTGCTATATTTGTGTTTCTAAAATGATTGAGTATTCAATTCTGAATATCTTTCCATTCAAATCGTTAAATTCATTGCAAAATATGAAAAACTTTTAAAAAGAAGATATGCGTTGTCTGTATTGCGTTCTATATTCCTATTGTTAATATCTCAGCTTAAACCACATTTTTGAAGAAGTAGGAAGATTGTGTATCTCCGAAATTGTGGAAGTATCGTCACAGGGTGTAAATAGTGTGCAAAAAATTGTTATCAGAATTTGCCCATAACTATGTATAGATTTTCAAATTAGAACCCAATTTTTTTATGATTGCCTTGGGTTTTGAGTAGAAAAATAATGATGGTGTTCTCACATGTTCATGCTCCCAAATCCAATGATTTTTGAGGTATTTTGCATTTTCTAAATTTATATCAAGCATTGAGTCAAATTCGTGAAATTTGTTGAATAACTATATTCTGTGTTGATAGAAGATGAATTTAAATTATTCCATTTATTTGGATTTCACAAAATGAATCCCCAATATTCTTATGTTGATATTCTTGGGGAAATTTTTTATTTATTTCATATTCATCTAAATGTAACAGTAAATTATAAGTAGGACCTGTCGGAGTGTTAACTTGAAGTATCCCCATTCAAAATGCCATGACTGGGAAGATATTCCGAAAATACTTTTCAAACTTTCTATGTTTTTGAGCACCAAGAGTACAAATGGTGATATCTTCAAGGGATAATTAAATATAGGATCTAATATTGTTTACTCTAACACTATTATTATTTTTCTCTGTAGAATCCAACTTCCAATCTTGAAAAAATAGGGGTCTACTTTGTAGAACAAAAGTTAAGGGCAAATTTAAAACACCCTCACAATTTTTCCAAAGTTCGGGAATAATATTCCCACATTCTTCTTTTTTGAAAATGAGAAAACGGTTTATTCTTAAGATGTTGTGAAAAGGACTAACAAACTATGCATATCACCCTTTTTTTAGTTTCATTATCAAAATTTTCATATTTCAAATAGGGTTAGTTCTTCAGAATCGTCTAATAGACACTCGAACTTGGGACACCCTGTCTTTTTCTTCATTTTTGTCTCAGAACTATAAAGAGAAATAACATAAATATAGGTTCTGATATCAAGAAAATTTCAAAGCTACTTTATATTGGTTCTCAATGTGTTGTCTGAACAGCATATTCTTTTTCGAGGGAACCAGATCTTTTTTTTTTAATTTATGAACCTATCTAACTAATAATTTTTTCATAAATCACTGTAAATCCAACTTCATTTAAAAAGAACGTAAAATATCTCGTAATTTGAAAATAATTATCTCTTACTTTGTGAAAAGAGGTTTAAAATAAATATGTACTTGGAATTTTCATCTTAATTCCATATTCATATAAGTTTTAAGATTCCTATTTTAAAAAATTTGTATGTGTATTGATGATCTATTTCTGTGTTTTAAGGGCGAAAGCTCAGAAAAAACTCAACAGAAAAGCTCTATACAATACAAACATGGCATGCAAATATTGGGAAAGGTACCAAACGCCCGTCGGCCTCCTGCAAATTTACCTTCTTTGAAATCAGAACATAGTGGTAGTGAAGCTGCAGTACCCCTAGTACCCCCAGGTGGACCAGGATGGGGAAAGCAAGATTCCAATGCCTTGCCCAACGGAGTATCTGTTTCCAAATTAGATCAGACTCCAGCTCCAACTTTACATCAAGGTGAATAAAACATATTTTTAAAAAGGAATTTGAATAATAATCTTTTGATAGTCAGGGAGACTTATAACAAATATGTTCTCTTTTTATATTTCAGGTGCTCAATCCTCCCAAGTAATCCCCCCGAAACAGGAAGTCCCACATCATGTGCCAAGTGCACCAATAGACAAATCATGGAGTTCGGTAATGAGCAGAGGGGACGCACATTCACACCATCCTCCACCTTATCAAGGCCCACAGTTTCAGCACGACTTTCCGAGCCTCTCAGCCACGGAAGGAGGGCAGGGCAGAGGTGGAGGAACAGAAGCTACCTATTCTTCAGGTTTGAGCTTACGGCCACAGACAGAAGGTTCATGGATAGGAGGTGGAACTGGACCAGGAGGAGAGGGAAAACCAACCTCGGCTCACCTGGGTTCCCCACCACAGCTATCGGCCCAGGCAGGCCTCTTGCAACAACAGCAACAAACGCTACCGCCTCAGTATAGAGGTGTCATGCCCTCATTTGTGAGTATATTATATTTAGACATGAAATTTGACTTGAATTGAGTATTTTAGCTGAAACTAATTTTGGTTTAGGTTTTTGAACTTGAAAACAATACAGTTTCATTACTAAGGGCCGCTTGACACTACACTAAATTCGGAACTACATTGAGTACTGAGTGGCAAATCAGATGCGTGCGCATAATAATATCTCGTATTTATTATGAGTGCGCATCTATCTGATTTAGAACTTAGAATTTTGATTAGTTTCGAATTTAGCGTAGTGGCAAGTGGCCCTTACATCTCAATGGCGTTTTTTATTAATGCCACCATCAGTGTGTTCAATTTTATTTTCAGAAAGGGTTAAACAAACTCAACCTAAGTGTTAAAAATTCTAATGGCTAAAATTTCGGGATTTGCTATCATCAGCCAGCTGCAAATTAACAAAAATGACAAAATTACTCTACATCTTTCTACATTTTTTTTTATAAATTGTTTCATAAAATATAATAATCATAAGTAGTTCAAAAATTATTTTTGTAGGTTAGGTTAGAGGTATGCTCACTGTCTTTGTAGTATAAATGTTTATTCATTTCATGCAGGATTCATTTGTTATATCTAAGTAGTTGTCTATAGGCTTTATTTGTGGTAAACTTTGGGATGTATAGTTTAAGATTTTTATCTTTTTTTTTGTTGTTGTCTTCTATTGGTAAAAAGTGGAATGAAATGTCATGGGAAGGACATGATGGTCAAGAAAATGGGAAGTAGGGTAATGACATTGTCATGTAGGAGGGAAGTCTCAAAGATGTTGATGTTATTCTTTAAGTCTGGTAAATCATTTAAAAGATGTTGTTTCTCTTTATTTTTAACGATCTTATATTGTTCAAGTAGTGTTAATTTTTTTAAAGGAATCCCCCCCAATTGTCTAAAGTAATCTTATGGTCCAATTCTTTCCAGTGGTTTACTATTGATAAGTTTGGTTTTTTTATGTTCAGTAAAACGCCTTTTCATCTTTCTTGCTCTCATGCTGATATCAGTATAGTATGCAGGGTGATCCACGGACGATGGTACGTTAGATGTTTACGGAGAACAAAAAGCAAGAATTCATTGAAAATTTGGTTTCTTAGACAAGAACAGATGCTCTATCGATCTAAAATATTTTCAGAGCTGCAGTGTTGCCACTTGTCAAAAAGTAGTAACTACTTTGTTATTTTGAATTGACAGCTGCACGGAATTCGGCACACACCCGTAGTACTGAGCGGGTGGTTAAGATGGTCTTTGATCTTTTTCGACGGTTTGAATATAGTCTTGAATTCGGCCCATTCTATCTGTTACCCGTGGGACAAATGGCAAGAATACTTTTGTCGGCGATTCTTGGCTACGTGATACATCGTCGGTGTTGTTTTGAAGCCTAGACAAATCAAAAATAGGCCTGAAAACACACCGACGATGAATCACGTCGCCAAGAATCGCCGACAAAAGCATCCTCGTTCAATTCAGCGAGAACATCTCCTGAAAGTATCACTTCTGAAAATGCCAGTCTCTCGAACTGGCGAAACGTCGAGAATGATTCCTGAATTTTCGTATTTATGCGGAGCCGTTGCTTCACTCTTACAAAGTTCTTCATGTTATGAGAGCCTTTGTTTATCTGAGCCTGGATGAGGTAGGATCTTTACTGAGTTTCCTGTAGTTTGAGGGTTCTAACAATTTCCGCATTTTAGAATCCTATTAAAAGGATTCCATCACTACCGTGGCGTTTCCTTTGTCAGCTGAAAGGGTCACAATGGATGTCCTCATTGAGACTCTTTACTTAATGGCTTGG
This sequence comes from Hippodamia convergens, assembly GCA_038502775.1. Lineage (NCBI taxonomy): Eukaryota > Metazoa > Arthropoda > Insecta > Coleoptera > Coccinellidae > Hippodamia > Hippodamia convergens. The sequence continues at coordinate 34,873,519 of CM076609.1, forward strand.
TATTGCCAGAATCTGATGATTCTTGAGGCTTCAGTCCTCACTTCCTCAGCCGTATCCTCAGCTAAAGACCGAATAAATTATTGCCTCAACATTGGCTACTATATTTTCCGCCAGAATTCCTTTTTCCTTTGTTCAAATGGAGAAATTGTTTCCTTTTTTCAAGGACTGATTTCTCCTCTTCTGTTAATGTCCTTTTGGACAAGTTAGTTTTTTTCCTGTTTGGAACTGAAGAAACAGATGATTCCTCTAAGCATGAGAATTGATTGTTCAGCCTTTTTGTATTGCTGTACATTCGCCCCTCCATGAATTTGTGGCTTTTGATATTGAGAGAAGCCGAGTCTGTTGTTGTCAATGACATTATTAGATAATTCTCTAATTTTCTGATTTCTACATCGATAAAGACAAGTTTCTGACGAGAATAACGTAATTCGCACATTCAGCTCGATTATAATATATCCCATGTGCCTGAGCACAAAGTTCGGTATGACATTTGAATCACGGCAACGTTTCAGAAAAGATAGGGGCAAAGTTGGTCTAATGGAATTGTATCTTTCCTCCCCGTATATATTTCGCCTCCCCGTAGAGGCGTTTAATAAATAGTTTAAGGCTTTCGCAACCAGATATAATGACATTGAGAGAATTTTCCTGCCTTATTGGCAGAGTGAAACTGGCATCAGAGTCAGAAACTCAGTGGTCGAGTTATAATCTCAGCCCAAGAATCCTCTACGTTCAGAGGATTCTCTAGGCACGTGCCTAGCACAGATGTAGGCGAAACGTTAGGTGAAATAACTCCTAATAGGCCACGGCTAACAAGCCCGGAAAACTCTCTTCTATATCCGGTCGTGAAAGCCTTGAACTATTTATTAAATCGACATTTCTTAAAATAGAACTCGCCTTGTATGTTCTGACCATTCAAAACTCGAAAACAATTCACTTACGGAATTCAGTTAAATGATCAGTACAGTGGTTCAGTGAAACAGTACAGTTAAAGTTAAACTCGGTCTAGGTCATTTTTATTTCACACAAACTGCTGCCAGCGTCAGTATTCAAAGTCGCCTTTCAATGTTAGTTCTTGTGAAAAATATTATTGGATGTCCTGATCATTACTTTTAAAATGCAGTTCAAACCAATCAGCCAAAATCGTAGGTAATTAACGTGCTTTGAGCCCAAACGTTACGAAAATCCATTTGGTTAGAAACACGCTCCAGCTTAAGCATCGTGAGATCAAACTTAGGTTTGGAGATTCTAGATTTCTGTAGAACATCCTATTGTTTCTTTGAGACATTCTGTAGATAACAAAATCGGTGGAGGGATCAGGGTCTGTGATTTTGAGGGCCCGAAAATATCAATTAATATTTGCATTGTTTTTTCGGACGTCATTGTATTGAGATGTGAAAAACGAATTATAAAATTATGTAGAGTGATTTTTGGGACTAATAGCTATTTTTACAAAAATGAATAAAATAAGAAATAATTACTGAATACAGTCAAGATTATTTTCACTGATTATTTTATTATTTGGACTCATGTCTTTATTAATATAATAAATTTTCTGGAGCCCTTCAGTTTCTTGCTCAACTCTACCAAAAATTAATATGTAGTCTTTATTGTTTTATTACATGCGTTATTATATTTCAAAATTTCCTTGTACTGGGTTGCATCAATATGCATTTATGGTTAAAACTTTTTCTCTCTTTTTTCAGATGTACAAAAACAACCCTCTTCCTGCTAATGCCCCCCCAAGTCTAACAGTTAATCATTCTGTTACATCTCCCCATGAAAATAATGGGCGGCAGGAAAATCAACATTTTAATAATAAAAAAGGGTTTGATGAAGGTGCTCCACCTTCTATAATTAAGGAAGAAGAACTACACAGAATGGATGAAATTGAAAGAGACATGGGTTGGGCTTATTCAGATGATATTGACTATAATAAGAAACTTACCTTCAGTGATGATGAAATATTGACTGATAAAAGTTCAAGAACTAAACAAGCAGATTCTAAAAATAATGAAAAATCAATGGATGTTCCAAAAAAAGAAGTGAATGACGTTTGGCAAACATCCAATAAGGGACATTCATCTGAGGAAGAAGAGATTAAATTGAAGAGAAGTCAACACTTTAAAGAAGTAGAACTTGCTGTACAAAGAGCAAAACAGAGAAAGAAAGAAGAAGAAAAGCGATTTAATGAAGCAACTAAACAAGGTGCTCAACAAAAGCTGAAAGAGTTGGAAGAGAAAATAAGCAAACGTGATCGCGACGGCGAAGAAGGTGTTGGAACTATAAATCCATCTATTGTGCCTCCAAAACCAATAGCTCCAACCGAAATACCCCTCCCTGATTTTCAAAGAGAAAAAGATTCAACTACGAACAGAGAAAAAGAAGAAAGACATAAATTGCAAGTTGAGAATCATGAGGAGAAAATTGAAAAATCTGGTAATACATTCAAACACTTGACAGAAATAGAAGGAAAGACTTTCAAGAGAAACTCAAAAAATCCAGAAAGAGAATCGAGGGAACAAGGAGCTCCAACATTCTCAAGACAATTTCAGAGCGATCTACCTCCCCGTTTCAAGAGACAACATAATCAACAAAATGTTCAGTCACAATATACAGAACACTATGATAACAGATCTCCATTATCTCCAAATTATCCTAAAAACAGTAATTCTAGGAAGACTCTTGCTGGTCCTGGCGAAATTGAAGCTAGAAAAGTAAATATGGAAGAACCTTTGTTGATTTCACAATCGCCTCAAGAAATTATCCGTAAATCTGAATCTCCCCACAGTGTTGATACTCATGACTTAGAAGCACCAAAACCTAAGAAAGAACCCAGAATACATGAAGAAAAATTTGATAAAACAGAAACTGATGTGAAGGACTATGAAAAAAGAGACTATTCCCAAATAAGAATCAGAAATGATTTGACTTCAACAGAAATTAAACCCAAAATCAACAAAAATCAAGATAATATTTTCGATAGATTCCAGAGGCTAGACTCCCAAGATTCTAAGATATTGAGAGAGAAGTATATTTCTGATGATAATCGTGAATATAATTCTTGGACTGACTCTAGATTTGAGATGGCGTTTGAAGAAAAAACGAAGAGAAGACCGTAGACAAGTTCCAGGCCCTATCACTAGAGATAGAATTGAAGCTGATGATATCAATGAAAGCCGCAACTTGACTGCTTTGAAACGTGGCCAAATTCCTGAAAAAAAACCCAATGGTATTAAAAATAAAGAAGAAAAGAATAACGAAAATATGGAGAGCAAAAACATTGAAAGTAACGAATCCAGAATCTGTTCTGATCAATCAGATAGAATGAAGAACGTCAAAAAGGACGATAAGGATAATAAAACAGGCGATATTCCGAAGAAAAATGTAAAGAATGATGAGTATAGGGACGATAAGAGGAATTCTAATAGAAACAAGCCATATCCATCAAACAAGGTTTGGAATAATGACTATCACCATAGATCCACAGGAGAACGTGGAAATTGCCAAAAAGATCCAATTCTAATAACAAAAATGCCAGATCAAACATTGGCCACAAACCAGAATCATTCATTGGAACAGATTCTGAGGGCTCTTCTGAGGAACATCATGTGAAGGAGGATCATGCTCATAGAAATGCTAAATCTGAAAAAACCCTCAATAGGAATCATGCAAGAGAAGATAAGAGAAATACAAAAACAGATAAAGATAAGCAGGGCGACAAAATGCAAGATGTGAAGAGAGACAATTATGTTCCCAGAGGTGAACCAAGTAGGCTTGGGAGAGGTGGGGGTAATTTCAGAGGTAGAGTAGGTCTGAGTAAGAGAATAGATGGATATGGTCCACCACCTTCAAAAAGTCCTTTTGCACACCATGATGATAAAAAGCCTAGTGAAAATGATGATCCTCAACAAGTTGTCAGTAATATGACCGAAAATGATAAGGAGCAAATTGATATTAAGGTAGAAGAAATCAGTGCAATTCCAGAAACTAAAATCGTGGATGATAAGGACTCTAAAAGTAAGGCTAACAAAAATAATAATGCAAGAAAACCAAATCAGCAATCTCGTCCTGTAAATGAAAAGAAACATTTTGGTAAAACCGAAACGTCTAGCACAATACAAGCAAAGTCCAGCAAATCTGATGACTCTAATCTGTTATGTAGTGCTATTGCTGATATATCTCTGAAAAATAAAGATGAACTTGGTGGTGATTTGGAGGAGGAAAATCTCATTCTTGGTGACTCTGATGGTTTCCAAGAAGTCAAGAGTAAAAAGACAGTTAAAGAACGTCCTAGAACTGAAGAAAAACTAAATCCTGCCTATACTGGAAAAAATTTGAAATCTGATATCAAAGAAAGAGAGAAAAATAAGAAACCTATTCCGCAACAAATTCAGCAGCCTACTCATAATATACCACCACTAATGGCTGTAACTGTGAACCCTCCTCATGTTTTACCCCAAACCAACAAAAATCAATTTGATCGTCAAAGTCGGCAAAACAAAATACCACCAAGATTTGTTAAACTTCGAGAAAATAACAGGCTCCAGAAAATGCAACAACAGCATGGCATGGCCGATATGAATGATATTAAAAACCGTAACATGTTTGGTTCTAAAATATCAAACCCTACAAATAATCCGTGGTACCAATATCCAATGCATGGGATAAACCCTTGGGAACGCAGTTGAGACAAATGGAGCCAGAGAATCTTTTGGCCACATCTATAGATGCTGGAAATAATATTGAACATCCTTCAGCGCCAGGAAATACCGATGTTGATAAGGTAAGTTTTTTTTTTTTATTTTTTTCCATCTCGTGTATATTTCTATTAATTAACTATGCAATACGGGATATTTCCGATGCATATTCAAAATGTATTTGGTGAGGTGCCCCTGTTATAGATCACAAGGTACATGCGTTCAAATCATTCATGTACAGGGTGGGCAGAATTGGTGATACCTGAACTACAGTAGGCGCTCGATAATCCGGCACCCGATTTTTTCCCCTTCATGCCGGATTATCAAATTTGTACAGAAAAGAAAGCTAACTTCATATGATTTTCACCAATATCCGATTTTCGCAAAATTTTGACCGCTATTTTGTCAAGGGACTCTGTGAAACAAAAGAAAACAAATACGTGACATCACGGCGCCGGATTATCGAGCGCCTACTCTATAACTTTTTAACCGTGAGAGATAGAGCAAAATGAATGACACATTACTGTGGTCTTTTTAAGAGAGACTGATAATGCCATCCACTGCATTCCTCTATCTTCTCATGTTTGAAGTTTGGACGATATCAAGATAGAGCAAAATGAATGACACGTTACGGTGTTCTTTTTTTGAGAAACTGATAATGCCATCCACTGCATTCCTGTATCTTCTTTTGTTTTCGAGTTATAGGCCAAAATTGAAATTTTGGCGTTTTCTACTTTGGCCATTATTTCTGTTTCTGTGTGTGCTAGGACGTTGAAATGAAAACATCATACTGACACTTTCTCATAGCAATCCAGTAGTGTACTTTGATTTTTCCCAAGAGGTTTCCTTGCTGAGCTATAACATGTGTTTTTTGTTATGGAAACAATAGTTTGAAATGGCTTAGAAAGAATCGCCATTTTTTTTCCCGTTTCAGAAATATATCATACATCATACATCGCCCTCAGATTCATTCAGATATCATGAAAATTATAGTTGGTATGATTAGGTATTAAGTACGCTGAATCACAGAATAATTGTCTCTACGCATGATGTCATTATTGTTTTGCGATTGAATACTCCGTGATTTGATCTCTGTTCAGAACAACTGAAGGGATGCAGTTGATGGCATTATCTGATGTAGTTTTTCTCTAAAAAAGACCACCGTAACGTGTCATTCATTTTTCCTCAATCTGTCACATTTAAAAAGTTGTAGTTCAGGTATCACGAATTTTGCCCACCCTGTACATTTTCAGAGACCTTGGATCCATTGTATGATTTCAGAAAGTTGAATAGTAAAAATTTATGGATAGGGTTAAAAAAAAACTATGATGATTCTCTAGTGAAATTACATAAAATATACATCAAATTTGAATGCAGAGGACAAAATTTTAGATTTTAGATGAAATCTTCACTTGCATTTGAACTTTGTTTACTAGGCATAGGGCGAGATTGTACAGTGAACAAAATGCATAATAAAGGATTTAGATCAACTAATTAGATCACTGTTATGATCTCAATTAGATCACTGTTATGATCTCCATTTATTTTTTTTTATATTCACTGTATGTGTGTATTCGCTATAATTCAATTCCGATATTGAAAAAATTTGGAAGATGAAAAATGTTTTTAAGAAAAAGAAAATTCTTTGCCTTTACGAAGATTTCTTTTTTTGCATTTGATTGGAGATGTGAAACTTCATTTTGACACAATTGGATGTCACCACCTTAGTACTTTGTAATATTTTACTCATTACTTCACAACCAATTGCTATAAATTCTGAAGTTTTTTATGAAGATTTTGTCCTGAGATGTGTGGGATACTGATGAGGCCCAACAAGGCCGAAACCGGTATATCTCTCATCTCAGTGACAAAATCTAATATCATTTCTCCAACCTCATGATACAAAGATCTCTGAGCCTGGGAATTGAAAATGGTATTCATTTCGATAATTACTATTTTGAATTCATCTATGTTTCAAAAATGAAAAATGTTTATATTTTTTGTTGGATTATTATTCATTTGTTGTTTGGTTGGTTTTTGCGTTGTTCCTGAAGCAGATGTTTTTGAAGTTTGGAATGGTTACCGCGAATGAACTATGAAAACTGAAAATATTCACGAAATACGAATACAATATTACAAAAATCGTTCAGAATACTAAATCAATTCCCATTTCCAAACACTAATAACGATAAATGCTGCAAATAGAACCAAATCACCAATTCAATAATTGTTAAATTAATGGAAATTGGTTTTTTCATATGGCCAATTTATGTTGCAACCGTTTCTCTCTGCTAAATTGACGATATGTTCCTTCCTTCGTATTCTTTATTCTATGAGGTAACCTTTATCTGTCACAGAATCGAAGAAAAATGACCAAGAAAAATCAGTTTCTCTATTTCAGTATCGTAATGAATTCATTACAGTACTAAAAATAGTCCTATAATGAAACTCATTGCAGCATTGTTTTTAGTTATATTTTTCGTTTGTGTGTGGTCAGTACTGACCTCTGATCTTATCAATTTTCGAATCATATCAATTCAAATTCCATAATCTGTCAAATTTCGTTGGTCACACCAACTGCCGAGATATAATACAAAAGTCACTAATCTGAATTTTTATTTGAATTTCGAGATTATTTCACAAAACTTAACTGAAATAGAGAAAATAATCGTCTAATACTTGTTGCAGCTGGCAATTCCAACACTTTCGCATTCGTGTTGAGATAGGAGCTCAGTCTGCAACTATTTTTGGAATATACTCTCTTGATATGTAAAACGGTATATGTATGATTCACTTTTGAGATCTTAACTTATCTTGTTCTTAAGGAGACATAACACTTCTGCTATATGTTTGATATCCGCTCGCTAGATGTCCACCAGATTCAAAAATAAATTTACTTATTTTGGACTTATTTTTCTAGAAAATCAACAAATCAAACCTGTCGGATACAGTGATTCTTGATGGAGCGACATCCATTCATGTTACTATTTTTTTTTCGAAAAATCAAATTAGCGCACTAATATACAAAAAGAAATGTATCAGTACTGACAAATCCACGGAAGGAAGAGAATACTCTTGAAAAATTCCTGATCGATGACATGTAATGTCACATGAAGTCAATGAAGCGATGATTGTGTTGCGTCGAGAACAAAGTTTGATGATTTTCAGTTGCACGATAAAGAAAGTAGTCGTAATGATTGGAAAGCTTTTGAAGATGACAAATTCCAAGGCTGAATGAATATTGGCTGGAATGCCACCTGCTCATTCAACCACTATTCAAAGATGAGGAAAAATTGGACTTTGAAGTCATGATGAAAGACTATGTCTTACCAGACCAATTCATTCAATGACAACTGGAGGAAATGATATTTCCACTGCTGATGCTCTGAATTACAAAATTCAGTCTGTAAAGAAAGTTTGGGAAACACCTTCAGAACATGGTGTGGCACAAGAAGATTCCAACCCAAATTTCCCTAATTCTTTTGTTCCCGATACAAATTCTCTGGATTCAAGTTCTTATGTCAAAGGAAATGATAATGTTGAAGATAATCATGAGCAACATGGCTATAGTCCAGCAGCTAATCAGCAAACTAGTAATAATACTACTAATGTGTGTAAGGTACGTGAAATGATAAATAATTCGTTTTCAGTTTCTGTGTTATTCAATCCACTACTATCAATAAATCATAGTTTGAATATTTTTACTTAGAGTTTTGTCCTTTTTTTTATTGGACTTGGGATATCATAATAGCTTACCATATATTTTTAAAACATCTAATTAATCTAAGTTTCTGTACAAAATGTTAGGTCAAACCCACCCAACAAGTATCTGGAGCATCAAATCAGCAGTATCAAGCACTAATGCTGCACATCCTCCTCATTCTGGTATAATGGGCCCCAGTCTAATGGGCAATCCTTTATCACCCCCTCCAATTCAGCCAGTCATTGGTGCTGGGGGTTGGCATTGGACAACCACCTCAGCAATTCCCTACAAACCAACATATTGGCTATCAGGTAAGTTTTTTTTTCATTGGTTTGGTTAAGAAGATGCAGGCTAGTGAAAAGTTATACAGGGTGGGCTTTCAAAAACGAAACAAACAAGACGGAATGAACTCATTTTGAAAAGAAATACTGAGACACGTTAATCTTCGATTGGAAGGGACAACATTCGAAATTAATGGCGATATTCTGCTTTTTCTCTGTAAGCTACGAATCTGTAGCGTACGATTGATCTGTAATTTATCTATGGATCTGTATGTAGCTGACTTACAGATTTGTGAATTATGACATTCTGAAGTTTTTCTGTAACTCTCGTATTAGAAGTGTCAATTTTGAACTACTTCGTAATAAGATCGTAACTACTTCGTAATGAGATCATAGAATATAATTTATTTTCCAATAATTTTGGCTCGTAAGTATTGATTATTGGATATATTTATGTTCAATTTGTGTTCGTTACAACGAGAAAGAGAAATTAACCACCGAAGTACGAAGATGAAAAACAAAAGTAGTTGAGTTTAGTAAAGTATTTTATATTCTGTGACGAAAACAAATCATTCAACATAACCTCACAATATACCTTTCGATATGTTTTCCGATCACCTGTAAGCTACAGATTCATAGAAAGCGTTGAGAATCGTAATTGTCCTGTAAACTTATGAAAAGTTACAGATGAAAGCAGAATACCGCCATTAATTCACATCTATATTGTTTTCTGCCCATAGTGTTACAATCCCAACCCCTAAATTTTGTATAAAGAAAATGGGTTAAGTGATACCTCATTTTTAAGATGTTTTTATCTTGAGTTCAGCAGATTGAATTTGATTCATTTCGGAATATTCACATCTAAATTGTAAACATCTCTACATTTTCTGTCTAGCACGAGTTGTAAATCAATCAAATGTATCTACTCATTTATTGTATTTTGATTATCTTCATACACTAACATCAACAATGAAGGTAGAAAAGTTTATCAGGACCACTTTCAAAGGTAGTATCACACCCATATCGCTTCAACACTTAGTGTTTGTTGATGTGAAAAGCAAACAGTATTTTTATGTCTGGTGAATGACAGTTATTCGATTGATTTTCAAAGCACCCGTTTTAAAATGGGTAAAGGATTTCCATATAATGAACATGATTTCTCAGTATTTGCTTCATCAGTTAACTCAGAGTCTATTAAATCATTGCATAATTATCATGACATTTACGTTGTTGAGAAAGCCCTATGGGTTCCTAATGATACTATTTATTAGCTGAAAGGTTCCATATAAACTTGAATGTGTGGGAGTGCTCCTTGGGCATGTCCTCATAGAAATTTAAAGGTCAATAATTCATCTATTTTTAGACTGAGGTGGAAATGGATAAAGTTGTTGTTTCTTCAGTAGCGCTGAATACAAATAACCTAAGGCTATTTAAGAAAGAACTTAAATTAGTTGTAAATCGATATTTTTAGAGTCTACTTCGTTGCTGGTGCTACCAAAAAAAAAGGTGATTTGTATACCTAGTACTTCTGTAATTCCCAAATTTTGTGAAATATTCAGAAAACCAATTAATCCAATGAAAAAAATTCAATTTGCTGAACTCAAGTTAGGAAGACCTTTCAAATGAGGTATCACTTCCCCCTAGTTCCTATTCAAAATTTAGGCGTTCGTGTTGTAACACTAAAGGTGGGTTTCACAAAACTTTGATTGTGCGATTAAAAAACCTTATGTCAATTCGAACCAATTGGATTCCTCGTTTTGAAATATCAACGAATCGCGGTGGCTCCGATTAATTTGACGGTGCAATTAAAGTTTTGTGAAACCGCCCCTAAGGGCTGAAACAATATGGATGTGAATTTAATCTCAGAAGTCCAATCAAAAATCGACGTGTCCAAGCATTTTTTTGTAAATATAGCAAAACTGTGGAGCATTACCAAATTCAAAGTGAAATTACAAATACTGACAGGAATGGAATAAACATAAAACATATTTCAGTCCTGGTTATCACATTTAAAAATCCACTTAGTCCTCCTAAAACTACCATAAAATTATTACTGATTTTAGACGTATGATTTTTTCTTTCAGACAAGTCTTGGCAGTAGAAGCCAATATGGTATGTCAACAATTCCATCCCCACCATCAGTTTTACCTTACACAGCCCCGCCTCTGCAAGCACAAACAGCCAACCTGTATGGCCCCTTCCAGATTGATCAAACAGGTGTTCTTGGAGGACAGGGCAGGTCTCAATTCTCCCAATATCCCAATCATTATGGTCTGGGCCAGGCAGCTTCGAGCCCTTATTCGGCACAGTCTATGTTCCTTCAGACTCCGCAGGCACATCCACCACCAGCTGCTCAAGGTCCTGAAATCTATCAGAACTTGAATAGCTATAGGTTGTCAACTGCAGCTTTTGGTCAAAATCAACAGCTCAACAATCCAACCACCGTTCTTATTTCATCCACATCTAATTCATTGATGTCAGCGTCTGTCAAGCCGTCTACCCAACAAATAAGTGCAATTGGTAAGTAGAAAAAAAAAATTATTAGCATAAATTTTAATAGGATGATATCAATCAAGGACAACCCATGTTAACCATTTTCAACATTTCCAATTCCATCCAAAATCATGTTCAATTTGAATATGGCTCTTAATTGGAATGGAATGAATTCATATAAAAATGAATATGATTGTTATCTGCGGCTTTTATTCCGGATGAAAAATGCTTTTTTTACAGTATACTTTCCTAATGGATATATCAGGTTGAAGAAATATCAATTTGAGCAAGAAATTATTAAATCTACGCGAGATCGCTTTGTCACGTGTCCGTCTTTTCTTATAGGACAGGTTACAAAAAGGGGTCGCGATGAACCTACAATCAGTACCGTTTTGAACGTATATAGGTATATTTAAATGTCCTGTTTTCTAACGAAAGAATGAGCACTATACCTGGAAATAATTCAAATTCAAGACAAAACGTACTCAGTCTTTCCATTACCGAAGATGCTCTCTAAGTTTAACTCAGAAAAAAGTTGAATACATGTGTCTTAGAAAGTTCAATAAAATTCCCAAAAAATATCAAATTTCAACAGAAATCAAGGAATTCAAAAATGCTGTGTCCATTCTCTTAATAAAACTAGCACCGTATGTACAGGGTGGGCAAAATTGGTGATACTTGAACTACAACTTTTTAAACCGTGAGAGATAGAGGAAAATGAATGACACGTCTTTTTAAGAGAAACTAACAATGCCATCAATGTTCTTTTCAGGTTTTTGGCCAAAATTGAAATTTGGGCGATTTCAACTTTGGTCATTTTCTCCGTTTCTGTTTGTGCTAGGATGTTGAAATAAAACATTATAGAGGCACTTTTTTTCATAGCAATCCAGTAGCGTACTTTGTTTTTTCCCAAGAGGTTTCGTTGCTGAGCTATAACATAAAGTTGAGTTTTTTCTTATGGAAACAATAGGCTTAGAAAGAATCGTCATTTCTTCCCGATTCAGAAATATATCATACATCATACATTGCTCTCAGATTCATTCAGATATCATGAAAAATATACTTTGTATTTGAAATTTGAATTATTGAGTATAAAGTAGGCTGAATCACAGAATAATATGCCTCTACGCATGGTGTCATTATTATTTTGCGATTGAATACTTGATTCAATTCTCCGTGCTTTGGTCTCTGTTTAGAACAACCGTCAATTCAAAGTCATTATTTCCGCTTAAATAAAACATTTTCACATATCATATTTCTCGCAGTTTTCGAACATTTCCATATTGCCGGCAATAATGACTTCGAATTCTAATAATTGACAATAATTGTTCTGAACAGAGATCAAACCACGGAGAATTGAATCAAGTATTCAACGGCAAAATAATAATGACACCATTAGGCATTTCCAATCAGCTGATTTTGACACAACGATTTTCTATGTCGTGAGGTTCACACAAACTGTAGAAACCAATTAAAGTGTTAAAACATGAACCGATTTCAAGCGAATAACCAGTAATGACCGCGGTTATCTACGGTCCTGCCTGCGGTTATCTGCGGTTATAGTCTTCAGGGATATTCCTTGTAGAATGATTATAACCTACAATGACCGAAGTCGCTTGAATGCAGTTGGTCCTAGTTGGTAATTACCAATGAGGACCAGGTTATTCGCTTGAAATCGGTTATAGATGAATTCAAAATAGTAATCACCGAAATGAATACCATTTTCAATTCCCAGGCTCAGCGATCTTTTATCATGAGGTTGGAGAAATGATATTAGAATTTGTCACTGAGATGAGAGATATACCAGTTTAGTCCTTGTTTGGCCTCATCAGTATCCCATACACCTCAGGGACAAAATCTTCACAAAAAACTTCGATATTTGAAGCAATTGGTTGTGAAGTACTGAGTGAAATACAGTAGAACCCCGATTATCCGAGCCCGCTTTATCCGAGGTCGCGATTATCCGAGTCGCGTGGATAGCACAGGATAGTTCAATTTCACAAGGTCAAACTTTGCTCGCGTTGCGAGATGTCTGTGCTTGTCATTTGTTAAGAAACATATCTACATACTTAAGTATTATTTTTATATAATATATGTATTTATTTATTTATTTAGTAACTGTTTACATAAGTATAACTCAATTTGATTAAAAACATCATATTTTTCCAGAGTTATTTTATAGAGTCCGTATTATCCGAGTTTTCGATTATCCGAGGTCGGCTCGGTCCACAATAGCTCGGATAATCGAGGTTCTACTGTATTGAAAATACTGTATGGGATACTGATGAGGCCAAACAAGGCTGAAACAGGTATATCTCTCATCTCAGTGACAAAATCTAATATCACTTCTTCAACCTCATGATAAAAGATCTCTGTGCCTGGAATTGAAAATGGTATTCATTTCGATGATTACTTTTTTGAATTCATCTATATTTCAAAAATGTAAAGGCAAAGAACTTTTCTTTTTCTTAAAGTGTTAAAGCCACCTTTTTCTGTACGTGAGAAATCACAAGTCACACAGGATAGAGTCACAGTATAGAAACCAACCAGTAAGTGCACTCCGTGGATTTCTTTACACCATCTCGGACTCGCGCATACCTCAGTGAGTCTAACCTCAAATTCATTTTTGAACAAGGGCAAATGACTCAAACTACTACGAATTCATTGCATTACGTAGTTGAATTGTCTCGTTGAACATTGGAACGATCACACTAACTATAAACCTTCTGCCTTTTTTGATTTCATAATATAGAACTGCGATTTCTGAAGGAATTAGAAGGAAGAATTTATTGAATAAGAAAATAGCAATTTTCAATTGCCGCAAAATGAATATTATCATGTAAAGCATTTATCACAATTATAATAATAATTATAATTTATTAATTCTTTTAGACATAACAATGTATGTATGTATGTATAGGACAAGTCATAAATGCAAAATAATTCAAACAATTTCTAAATTATCATTATAGTACTCACAATTAGTTATGATTGTAATCAAATATGAACAATTATGAGAAAGAATTCTGTTTTTTTTTTTGGAAAAATTGTGCTATGATTTCCTGGAGGATATTATGATGATTATTATTACATTATTACTTGTTTGTGACGAAATTATAATGAATATAATGCCATTGGTATATGAATTTTAAATGTCAGTGTTAAAAAAAGTTACTTCGACACAAATCTTCCCATCTAAAAATCATTAGAGAAAACTATGAAAATGAATGAAGCAAAAATTATAATGTTATATTCTTATATTTAATCTTATTTCATCTCTATATTCTTTGGAATGAAGCACTTTGCGAAATTGACACTTCAAATATTTCAAATTGCCGTTAAAATGAATGCATATCCTAGCAACTTTCTAGTGCGCACCGAGGTATGCGCGAAATCTCGTTGGAGTAAAAATTTCAGTTCATTTTATCGAGAGTGCACCTACTGTTTGGTTTCTATACTGTGATAGAGTACAAAAATCTGACAAAATCACTGCAATCCATTTGCTTTGTGTTCCCCTCACGTCACGCGACGCATGCTCTGTTGACGTGAGTGACGTCAGCTGAAAATGCCTAATGCATAGAGACATATTATTCTGTGATTCAGCCTACTTAATACTCAATAATTCAAATTTCAAATACAAACTATATTTTCCATGATATCTGAATGAATCTGAAGGCGATGTATGATATAATTCTGAAACGGGAAAAAATGGCGATTCTTTCTAAGCCATTTCAAACTATTGTTTCCATAAGAAAAAACACAACTTTATGTTATAGCTCAGCAACGAAACCTCTTGGGAAAAAACAACTGGATTGCTATGAAAAAAGTGCCTGTATAATGTTTTTATTTCAACATCCTAGCACAAACAGAAACAGACATAATGGTCAAAGTTGAAATAGCCCAAATTTAAATTTTTGCCAAAAACTCGAAAACAAAAGAAGATAGAGGAATGCAGTTGATGGCATTTATAAGTTTCTCTTAATAAGACGTGTCATTCATTTTTCTCTATCTTTCACGGTTAAAAAGTTGTAGTTCAAGTATCACCAATTTTGCCCACCCTGTACTCTTTCGATGAATACTTCAACTTTAAATTTCCTGTTTGAACATTTTGTTTGGTTGTAGTTTTTTCACTTTTTAATGTTGTGCCGAAGTTGTGCTAGTGAAAATCTAAATCATGAAGTAAACTGAAGGAACGTGTTGTCATGGAACAGGAGTAAACTGCAGTTCTTTTTTATGTTGGTATCTTTGTTCTATGTTTAACGTATTTTTTCTTCTGAATGAATTTCCTATTATGAAAATAACACTTTTATTATTATTATTATAACAAATGAAATAGTTCAAAAAATAATTAAATGAATTATAAAAATTTAAATTTAAATAAATGATTTAATTAAATAAAATAATCAGCACTTTCTCATCAGTAGTTTTTTATATTGATGTAAATGTATTTCAGGAACCAAATCGGGAGGTGTAGGTCAAGCGTATCAACCACAATCTCAACAGGGTCAGCAGATGTACATGTTCGATCCTAATATGCAAGCTAACTACCTTCAAGGACTACAAAGACCAACGGGGCCGGTCCAAAATAATGTTGTTCCAACAATACAGCCTTCTTCTTCTTACTATTCAGGATCCACTCCTGCTGCCAAGCCTTTCAACTGTTCTTGGGGATACTAACAATAAGTTTCATAAATTTCTGAAAAGAAGCGATGTTACTAAATATTTAATGATGAAAAATCTTCTGAAAAGTTGGTGTTGTATCCAGATTGTTGTCTCCAGATTAGCTGTTGTTTCACAGAATCACCAAATATTAGGAAAGAATTTCTTTGAAGTTAGTTGGTGATAACTGATTGGTTGAAGTATTTATTAAACTATGCATAGATGTATAAACGATGAACTCGGATTTCATTTCTACAGTTTCTTTCAATTGAATGAGTATTCAACAATAATGTCCTTAAGCTGATGTAGATTTCTTGATGACTCAAACTCTCCACTTCCCAGGGTATATTTTCCTGCTAGTTTGTCAAAACAGATTTTAAATTATATTAAATCATATTCAAACTTGGTTAATTATTTTCTCTGTGATAAAAATACTTTGAAAAATGTCTGTACTAAACAGGTACAGGCAAGTTCCATTATTTTCTGATGGTTAAATTTGAATCGGGAAGAATAATGTTTTATTATTCTATTAATTCATACGTGTTGATTTGAAATTGAGAGCTCTAATAATTTAAATGTTTCTTATATCACAAGTAAATAATTCAGGTTAATTGGAAGTTTCTAATTTTTAGTAATTTTTTTGGTTCATACCAATTTAAAAAATGAAATTTTATGTCAAATTCAATAAAACTTATTACTTATATCTCTTGTCTGAATCCTAAACAGTTTGAAAACTAGTTGACTAGTGAAAAGTCCTTCCCATTCATCATTATTTATAAATCGTCTGATGAAATTAAAATTTGTAAGTGTAGTTAAAATAATAATCTATCTTGTACAGCATTAGATTTTACTTTCTTCAGTTGACTGACTTCAACTTGGTCTTATCAAATATTTAAGCTCTATATGTAAAATTTGTATGTGACAGTATTGATAAAGATGTTTAATCTGCTTCAGTTGAGAGTTTTTTAGTGCGCACAAATGAAAATGAATACAACTTGTAGCTTTTACAAAAGTTCTGTATATGCATATATGTACTTTGAATTGATTAAACTCCTACATGTATTATCAGATTCGGGTATTGAATTTGCATTCTGCTAATACTCTTACTACCTTCCGAAATAACAGAAGTATAGAAAGTTAATAGTCGCATTTAAAATTTTTTTAAAATCGAACTTTTTGAATATATAACCTGGGTTTCGAAATTTTACCATCTATTCAATCGGATTTGATATTCTCGGCATCAGACTAGTAGAACTATAAAGCTGTGAAGGAATTGGTACCTATGGAACATACCTATAGGCACGTTTCTGCGTGTTACTGTTGCGAAGAAAGTTAAGGCTCTATTTCATTGGTTGGCTGGTTGGCCTCTTCAATGGATGCCAAGCATGTACAAAAAACATTGTGCCGTTTGGTTACATTTGCGTATAAGCACTGTAACTATAGTGTATCATGTAATGTAACCGTAGTTACGTTTCCGCGCAGCTCACTATGTAACAATGACGTCAGGCATACCATACCCCGACCGTGTTCTGATATACACTCTGGGATGTTACATAAATTTAGTGTACGGCTAAAACGATTCTAGTATTCGTGACCTGACTTACATTAGCTTTAAACACTGTGTGGCTTGATCTTGATTTCCTTCTTTGGAAATAGCACCAAAAATAATAGGGGGGACCGGCAAACGCATCGGACTGCATTTCAGCCGGCCCCAGAATGTTGCCATTCTCGACCATCATGTAACTCAATTTAGGGTCGAGATGGAGAACTCGTAAGGCCGGAGCGCAATCCGAGCCATCTGATGTTTTGCCGAACGCCCCACAGGGAATGCTGGAAATGATTTTAAATCATGGAGGTAAAGAAAGTGGAGGGGGCATAACGTTTGAAAAGTGTCACCAAAACAAATCCGGATTTGGCAAACCAAGATGGCCGACTTCGAGGTATTTTAAACTGTAGGTTCTGCAATTTTGGCCTTATTTATTATTCGTTCGTTGGTTTTGGCAGTTGTATGTAGTGAAAAAACATATAAGAAATGGTTTCTTGTACAGCATATGCTGATCTTACTCGAAAATTAATGGTGAAAAGCTGAATTTTTTGACGTTTGTAAATACATGGTTTAATTATTGTTGCATACAACTTTAATTGATAGGGGTACACGAGATAATTTACCTATCTGAATTTGTATGTACCTTAATTGAAAAAATAGGATGTATAATTAGTTACAGGAACATTCCGTACGTAATTCAACTCACCAATTCATTAAAAGCAAATGTTTATGATATTTTGACTCCTTGATTTGTTTCGATCATTATTTATTCATCTTTAGGTCATTAAAAGAGAATCGAACAAACTTCGAATTGTAAAAATTCAAATATACAAAATTCCCGCCACAAATTTGGCTCAGCAACATGGCGGATTTTTGGTGACACTTTCATAGCAAGGGAAACATAGGATATGCTACCTCCCTTCTTCTACCTCCATGTTTTAAATAGTAACCATGCCGAGTTCGGCAATACCATCCGAGAGCCGACGGATTTTTTAGTCAAGTGACTACAGATTTATCTGAAATAAACGAACGGTAGAGATCGTTGAGTCGAGTAATCGCCAGTTATCTATGGCTATGGTATGCGCCTGCGCCGCATAACATAACCTTACCCGCGGCTTACGATATTTAACAGGAACAGGCCAGAATGTTGCTTTAAAATGTGACGTTGCCGGAACCCCTGCAAGGGGTTGTACTAGGCTCAGAGTGGTACGACCTTGCACTTGCAGTTCGGTTTTAAGCGTATAATATGTGATATAGTTCCATCAAAAATTCGACCGGGAAACGTGTAAAAAGGTGTGTGTTTTTCTCGTGTTCGTGTGATCGGTTTTTCAATAAATAAATAATGTGAAAATAAGTGTTGCAATTGCAAGTGTGTGTGATTGAATTTTTCGTTCAGTGTTCATATCTGGAAGGATATTCAGCAATAAGGTTTTTCATTGTAATATTTATTGAAATTTCATTTGGAAATCTTCGTTTTGAGCACTATGCCTCTTACTTGTGCAGTGCCCGGTTGCAAAAGCAATTATAAATCTACAAATGAGAAGGTGTCGGTATTTAGATTTTCGAAAGATCTCGCGAGGAGAAGAAAATGGCTTAACGCAATTCATAGAGAAAGTAGTTTTAAAGTCAACGATAACAGTGCAGTTTGTATAAAACATTTTGTAGATTCCCATATTTTGAGAAATAACTCTTATCCAACCGCGGAAAGTTCAGTTATATACCCCGAAAAATTCCTAAATTAACTGATGATGTATTTTCTTCAATTTTCCCAAATCAACCGAGTTACCTGACGCCTTCAGTTTGGTACTCCGAAAAAAACTGATCCTGAGGAACAAATTTTAAGTAATATTTTCCCTAATAATTATTCTTAAATGGTAAGTGATCCCAAGAACTGCTCTTTCCGATAGGAAATTACTTACTTTTAACCGTTAGATATCAGAATTGTTTTTGTTTATTCAGAGTTTATTTTTAGTTTTATATAACCTATTTTAAATTTGAATTAAGAGTTTTCATTCATGCAGAGTTTTTTCTTGTTGAATTTCTGTTTTATAGGATTTATTGTTAGTTTAAAGATCAGCAGTCAGAATGTAATCGTTTTCGACAGCGAAATAATACTTTTTTTTCCTCTTTTCATGTTCATTTACCTATTTTATTAGCCTCAGAAAATGAAATAATTTCCATTTTGATTCTAATCTTGTGGAACTCAATACAACTACCCCCTCGTGGTGAGTTCTGGATTATTTGCGATAAAAATATTAAGAAGAAGAAGAAGAAATTATTCGCATATAAACGAAATGCTGTTTTGTTTTCTTCCCTATAGTTCTTTATTTCATTGTGAATTGAAATAAATTCGAAATTATTTCGAAAACAGGGCGAATTGCACAAGAAAACCGTATACTTTCTATATCTACGCGTGCCACTACACACGTTGCTGGTAACAACGCCAACGTCTAACCTTCCGGCCTGTTAGATTTAGTAGGCCGAAGTTAAACGTGCTGAGAAAATGAAGAATGAAGATAGCAAAAAAAGAAACCAAAATGCTCAAAACGTTAAGTGCAACAGGAAAAAGAGGAGAAATTGAAGAAAAAAACACAAAGGATCAAAACAAGCAGAGCAAAGCGTCGAAAAATGAGGAAGATCATGCCTCAGTTCTAGGAAGAATGACTCTTGCTTTCTGCGAGAGCATGCCATCCATGCAACAGCAGATAGCCTTCATAGAACAATAAACTATATAAATAGAAATTTTCAGATAAATATAAATATGAATAATATAACGTGCGTTCAAAAAAATTCGTTGACAAGTTGGCTATGCAATTTTGAACGTTAATATTTTGCGTCTGAATGTAGTTCAGAAAATCTTACTTTCAAAATTCCATAGCCTACTTGACGATGAATTTTTTTGAACGCACGTTACAAAACCTCATAAGTAATCTAAATATTGTTTTTAGAACGCGCAGTCCATATTGGCGAAAAACAAAGAATTGACTTTATTCCTGGAAAATAATAAAATATAAAATAGATAAGTAGGAACCTGGAACCGACTATTGTAGCAGATAATTTTCAATCCGAAGCTCTCTGATTGGGACAACATCTAGAAGAACCACAATGATAAAATTTTTGGGGAAATATCAGACAAAAATGGCCTTTTAGTAATTCGTCCAGAAGAACCTACTCATATTCACGAATCCACAAAGACCATGGATGTACTGGATATTCCAGTTATAAAAAATATTTCATAAATATACGAAATCGAAATAAAAATAATGCTTATGTTATCTGATCATGTCCCAGTGTTACTAACCAGAGAAATAGAAACAGACAGATGAGCTCTACAACGGAAACAAATAAACTAGACATAATTCAATGCAGTCCTCCAAGGCACGACACCAAAAATCTAAATAATAGAACATACCGAACAAGAAATAGAGGACCTCGAAAAGAGAATAATTGATGCTCAAAACAAATCAACCAAAAATAAGGCAATACCAAAGAGACCACCATTACCTGATGACGTGAAGACATTGATAAAGGAAAAAAAAGAGAGCTTGGAAAAATATAATAATAATAATAATAATTTATTTCCATCAAAAATTTACATGGATAGTCAAAAGCTTAAACTCTAACAAGACAAATCATAACCTATAAATCTTCAACTGAATAAAAGGCATTTTTCATCAATATATCCCTGATTTTCTTCGTAAACTCTTTTTCAGTAAGATTCCTCACATCCATGGGTAATTTGTTGAACATCTTTATTCCCCAGTACGTCGTGAAATTCTGGGTGTATTTTCTTTTATGTAATGGCGTCATAAGGTCGTTCCTGTATCTGGTGTCAAACAAGTGGCATGATCCATTCCGCGTCAAAATGTTTCGCTTCCTTTATATAAAGTGATGGAAAGATAAGTATCCCATATTTTACATAGACTGGTCTACACGATTCCCTTCCTTTCATTCCATACATAATGCGGATGGCCTTCTTTTGCAGGATGTGAACTCTGGAAGCCTCCGAGGAATTGCCCCAAAGGAGAACCCCATACTGCAACACACTTTGAAAATTAGCGAAATAAGCTGTTCTTACCATTCCGTGAGTACCACATTTTTCAATCTTCTCAACAAAAAAAGAATCTTCGACAATTTAGCACAAACAAAATCTATATGAGAAAACCAATCCAATTTATTGTCCAAAACTATTCCCAAAAAATTCACTTGCTCTCGACTTTTCCTGCATCCAAAACTCAAGCTAGTGGTTTTTGTCGTATTTAATTTCAAAAGATTCTTCTGAAACCAACTTTCAACCTCATTAAGAGCGAGTTCTTTCTTTCCAAGAAGTTCCTCCTTACATTTCGATGAAAGGACAATTGACGTGTCGTCACAATAAATGCACAGACAGTCACAATGCTGGATGCTAATATCATTCACATACAATAAAAACAATAAGGGTCCCAAAATTGACCCTTGGGGAACACCACACTCAACTTTTTGCTCAGTGGATATTTCACCTTCCCAATTTACCTTCTGATACCTATTTTCCAAATATGAAGTCAGTAATTTGAGCACAATCCCCCTGAAACCATAAGAAATCAGCTTATTGAACAGAATTTTATGGGATACCACATCAAAAGCCTTGCTTAAATCAAAATTCAGCATTTCAACCGCGTAACCACTATCAATTGCCTCCATTACTTTCGTGATGACATCCATTAAAGCAGAAGTAGTATTTCGACCTTTTCTATACCCATGCTGGTTGTCATTCCATAAATTCTTTTTTTCCATCCATTTTAACATTCTTTCTTTGATGATCACCTCAAAAATTTTTGATATGCAAGGTAAAATTGCAATCGGCCTGTAGTTATTGAAATTATTTTTGTCGCCTTTATTTTTATAGATTGGAATACATCCAGATTACAAATCCAAGCTGAATAGAGTAACAATTCAAGTGAAATTTCGATGGAGACTTATTCACGAGGGAATGTGGGACAAAAAATTAAGAAATGTAGATACTGAAAACCAATCTTTATGGAAGATTTTATCGGTATTCAATGGGAAGCAAACAACAAATCAGCGTCAAATGAATAGAAAGTCGAAATATTCAATGATTACCTAGAACAACAATTGAAACCCAACGAAGAAAGCAATAGATACCTGCTTGAAGTGTTCTTGAGATGTAAACGCTACCTTTGACGTAAACGCAAAGAAATTATGTTAACGTAGGTAAACTGAGCAAAAAGGGGGTTGAAGTGCAGTAATCTATAACGTGAACGTTCTACGTACAAATAATTTGATAAAGAAGTAATGACCATTATTCCATTATCCTAACGTCCGAACGCCTTCGCCGTCGGGCAGACCAAGATTTTATTATCTTTAAGTCCTGTAATAGACATTTGTTGAGTTTGTTCATGTCATTTTCCTGGACCCCAATCCACATCATTTCCGCAAATTGGAGACTCCGGCTTGATCCAGGAGATTGACAGCCTACAACTTACAAGACCCGACGACTTTTTTAAGGCTTTGAGGTTGAGAAAAAAGCTCGATACCTTGGCTGATATTGGCACCGAACAGTTTTTAATTGTGCCAGTAAGTGTTAGACTCTAACTAACTACAAAAACCCTTTTCAGCTGCTTGGCTAGAACCCCAAGGGTATCGATTCCATCCAGGGGACTTGTTCCTGGTCGCTCCCTTACTTCTTACCCGGGTTAATTGAGATATGGGTTCGGAGATTGATACCTAACCAGTCTCGAAGTCATCCAGTTTACAGTTTTCTTTGTAAGGAGGGACTATTCACTGTTTGATTCCCGTTCCGTGTGTACCCACGTCTTGGTTACAGAAGTAGGTTCGGGGGTAAATCGTCAAGGAGGTCTTAGATGACTCTCTACCCTCCCTTAAACAAGTTACAGGTACAGGCCAATTCTCCTGGTTTCTTCGAGAATAGAGCTATTAGAGTATTAAAATTACTCATTGGGTCATCCCATCCGAAGATTCAAGGTTTCCCTAACTTGCAGCTTGGGGCTGTTTCAGTCTTAGGGGAAAGGCACAGTTAGCCATATTCACTCCTGTTCGTTATAACGGTGCTAGTTTTAGTAAGAGAGCTAGTGAATCCTCCGAGTAACGTTTTGTCTGTAAGGCTAGAAATTCTTATGGTGGTAGTTCATAGCATGCTGAGGACGGAAATCATCGCCTGGCACCCCTCACCCCTGCACTTCATCAAGATCTATCTTTGAAAGTGTTAAAAAAATGAACTTGTTCCTGTAAGCTTGAAACTTTCATAAGGTTTTGTTCATTCATTGTGAAGTTTAAAAAAAATTGAGGGAATGAAAAAATAAGTTTTATTATAAATCTTCATCATCATCTGATATGTTATCATTAATTTCTTCACCGGTGTGAATTTGGCAGACTGTTTCCAGCGGCCTCCAGCGGCCAGTTTGGCGAAAGCACCCGAACGGCGGGATCAGTGGCGTGCAGGTCGATCGAAAATTATTAACTGAAATCTGTCAAAATTCGATATCTCGGAGAATATATGTTGGAGCATATTGGTATTTCGTGTGCTAGATTATGTTTCCAATATCGATATTACCAGAAGACGATCGACTTCCCGTAGGAGTACGGGCTTGTTTTTTCAACCCTTAACATTGAAAAATGTATATCTCGGAAACTATTCTTCGGAACAAACACAGATTTTGCATGTGGGTTAATCATATCGATACTAATTACCACTGAAAAAATGATCGACTTCCCGTGGGACGGAGGGGTTGTTTTTCAACACCTAACATTGAAAAATTCATATCTCGGAAACTATTCTTCGGAACACACACAGATTTTGCATGTGCGTTAATCATATCGATACTAATTACCACTGAAAAAATGATCGACTTCCAGTGGGACGGAGGGGTTGTTTTTTCAACCCCTAACATTGCAAAATTCATATCTCGGAAACAATTCTTCGAAACACATGTAGAATTTGCATGTGGGTTAATCATATCGATAATAATTACCACTGAAAAAAAGATCGACTTCCCGTGGGACGAAGGGGTTG
This sequence comes from Hippodamia convergens, assembly GCA_038502775.1. NCBI lineage: Eukaryota > Metazoa > Arthropoda > Insecta > Coleoptera > Coccinellidae > Hippodamia > Hippodamia convergens. The sequence continues at coordinate 34,897,928 of CM076609.1, forward strand.
TTTTTTCAACCCTTAACATTGAAAAATTCATATCTCGGGAACTATTCTTTGGAACACATACAGAATTTGCATGTGGGTTAATCATATCGATAATAATTACCACTGAAAAAATGATCGACTTCCCGTGGGACGAAGAGTTGTTTTTTCAACCCTTAACATTAAAAAATTCATATCTCGGAAACCATTCTTCGAAACACATACAGATTTTGCATGTGGGTTAATCATATCGATACTGATAACCACTGAAAAAATGATCGACTCCCCGTGGGACGGAGGGTTTGTTTTTTCAACCCCTAACGTTGAAAAATTCATATCTCGGAAACTATTCTTCGGAACACATACAGATTTTGCATGTGGGTTAATCATATCAATACTGATAACCACTGAAAAAATGATCAACTTCCCGTCTGACGAAGGGGTTGTTTTTCAACCCTTAACATTGAAAATTTTATATCTCAGAAACTATTCTTCGGAACACATACAGATTTTTTATGTGGGTTAATCATATCGATACTAATTACCACTGAAAAAAGAAGTTTCCGAATTTTTCGATGTAAAGGTTTGAGAAACAACCCCTTCGTCGCACGGGAAGTCGACCATTTTTTCAGTGGTAATTAGTATCGATATGATTAACCCATATGCAAAATCTGTATGTGTTCCGAAGAATAGTTTCCGAGATATAAATTTTTCAAAGTTAAGGGTTGAAAAAACAATCCCTTCGTCCCACGGGAAGTCGATCATTTTTTCAGTGGTTATCAGTATTGATATGATTTACCCACATGCAAAATCTGTATGTGTTCCGAAGTATAGTTTCCGAGATATGAATTTTTCAATGTAAGGGGTTGAAAAAACAACCCCTCCGTCCCACGGGAAGTCGATCATTTTTTCAGTGGTTATCAGTATCGATATGATTAACCCACATGCAAAATCTGTATGTGTTCCGAAGAATAGTTTCCGGGATATGAATTTTTCAATGTTAGGGGTTGAAAAAACAACCCCTACGTCCCACGGGAAGTCGATCATTTTTTCATTGGTTATCAGTATTGATATGATTTAACCACATGCAAAATCTATATGTGTTCCAAAGAATAGTTTCCGAGATATGAATTTTTCAATGTAAGGGGTTGAAAAAACAACCCCTACGTCCCACGGGAAGTCGATCATTTTTTCATTGGTTATCAGTATTGATATGATTTAACCACATGCAAAATCTATATGTGTTCCAAAGAATAGTTTCCGAGATATGAATTTTTCAATGTAAGGGGTTGAAAAAACAACCCCTACGTCCCACGGGAAGTCGATCATTTTTTCATTGGTTATCAGTATTGATATGATTTACCCACATGCAAAATCTGTATGTGTTCCAAAGAATAGTTTCCGAGATATGAATTTTTCAATGTAAAGGGTTGAAAAAACAACCCCTCCGTCCCACGGGAAGTCGATCATTTTCTCAGTGGTTATCAGTATCGATATGATTAACCCACATGCAAAATCTGTATGTGTTCCGAAGAATAGTTTCCGAGATATGAATTTTTCAATGTTAGGGGTTGAAAAAACAACCCCTCCGTCCCACTGGAAGTCGATCATTTTTTCAGTGGTAATTAGTATCGATATGATTAACGCACATGCAAAATCTGTGTGTGTTCCGAAGAATAGTTTCCGAGATATGAATTTTTCAATGTTAGGGGTTGAAAAAACAACCCCTTCGTCCCACGGGAAGTCGATCATTTTTTCAGTGGTAATTAGTATCGATATGATTAACGCACATGCAAAATCTGTGTGTGTTCCGAAGAATAGTTTCCGAGATATAAATTTTTCAATATTAAGGGTTGAAAAAACAAGCCCGTACTCCTACGGGAAGTCGATCGTCTTCTGGTAATATCGATATTGGAAACATAATCTAGCACACGAAATACCAATATGCTCCAACGTATATTCTCCGTGATATCGAATTTTGACAGATTTCAGTTAATAATTTTCGATCGACCTGCACGCCACTGATCCCGCCGTTCGGGAGCTTTCGCCAAACTGGCCGCTGGATGCCGCTGGAAACAGTCTGCCAAGTTCACACCGGCAATTTCTTCATCATATAGTACAGTCGTTGCAAGCGTAGTACACTGTGTCCTAAATTGGTTGAGACTGCATTATATCTCAGCTATAATTGAAAATAGAGTCATGCGGTTTTCGCGACCCTGTGTCACTTTTTTGTAAAACTTTTAAATCCACAAACAGAAATATTCCATCTTCTTTTGTTTCTGGAATACAGGGCGAAAATGAAAATGATAACTTTTTGAAGATGTTATTATTTCTCGGGCCCTGTACAAGAAAGAAAAAATATGAAAATGCTTAAAATAATATTTTTACGTAGAAGTCAGTGGCGTAGCTTAAAATTTTTATCGGATGAATGTTTTTTAGATATAGCACAAACTTGAAATGTTTCAAATGGAACACCTCGTATGTTTCAACGTCAAATTTTCTCATTTTTTTTCCGAAAACATCGATGTATCACAACCTTACCTTTCCTTACCTTCAGCGTCAACCATCAGAAAAATTTATATTTCTGTTTTTTTTTAAGTAAGACATGAATTCTTCTACACATGCATCAAAAAACCATTTTTCAGTTAATATTTTGAGTTTGTTCAAAATAGGATAAAATAAATGTGTTCAGGTCACATGTCTTTTCGAAAAAGTAATGATTAAATGCTTGTGAATATTGATTTAATGCGTGGGATATTTTTTCAACTGAAATTTATAGGATATGAAAAATTTCATTCCGCTATAATTCAATCTCAAAAACAATGCTTTGAAAAAAATGATAAGCTACGCCACTGACTTCTACGTAATATCATTATAAGAAGTTTTAATTTTTTTCTTTCTTATACAGGGCCCGAGAAATAATGACATTTTCAAAAAGTGTAAATTTTCGTTTTCGCCCTCTACCTATTTCAAAAACAAAAGTAGTTGGAATATTTCTGTTTGTGGATTTAAAAGTTTCACAAAAAAGTGACACAGGGTTGCGAAAACCGCATGACTCTATTTTCAATAATAGCTGAGATATAATGCAGTCTCAACCAATTTAGGACACAGTGTACTTCGCTTGAAACGACTGTACTATATGATGAAAACATTAATGATAACATATCAGATGATGATGAAGATTAATAATAAAACTTATTTTTTCATTCCCTCAGACGAACAAATAAAAATTTCAGCATTACAGAAAAAAGTTCATTCTTGTTTGTAATTTATATCCTTTTCGAGTAGCCTGGCAGGTATACTTGTGCTCGTCGAAATCGCCTGTCAACTTTTTTTAACTTCAGAATGAATGAACAAAATGGTATGAAAGTTTCAAGCTTACAGGAACAAGTTTATTTTTTTAACACTTTCAAAGATCTTGATGACGAGCAGGGGTGAGGGGTACCAGGCGATGATTTCCGTCCTCAGCATGCTAATGAACTACCACTATAAGAATTTCTAGCCTTACAGACAAAACGTTTCTCGGAAGGTTCACTAGCTCTTGGACTATTTGCATGTGGTGCTAACAGTAATATTTGAGTATGTCCCGTGCCACATTAGTCACATTGTGCATCTTTCATTTCATATTCTTTTATACATACCTATAGCAGAACATTTGTAATCCAGAGAAATTGAATTGCTCGACTTTCGACTATCTCGATATCGCATTTATTTGAGATATTACGGAACTATGTCTCCGACTAAGCTTATCAGGTAGGTTTCCCATAGAATATAAAATACCAGGAAGGAGCATACCGGGTTCTCTCTTTGAAAAACCTTGTGAACGGAAACGGCCATCTTAGGGAACCAGGTGTGACTCATCTGTTAGTTATTCTCATGTTATTCTCTGTCAACATTCCTGATAAATAACCTAACATTTGTTGTCAAAGTTGTGAAAGAAGTGAATTCAAAATGGTTAGTTGTGCATCTTGTGGCTGTTCTAAGACCCAAAAACAAACGGATGCTGGAGTAACATTCCACAAGTAAGTGTTTCACATTCTCAATAAGCTTATATATTTATAATATGAGAAAATATCAAATTATTTTATTCGAATGTATTGAGGTTAACCAAGAAATCACGTTGTACTCATTGGCGTAACATAAGGTAATGTCGAGAATATTTCCCATTATGTAGAATGTTACATTATAGGGAAACATTAAACATTCATAAGGACCATCACTTTTAAAAAAAATGGTTTCTTTTACTTTTTCTTAATTTCACCACGTTAATACTCATCTTCATATCAGGTTCCCTAAAGATGAAAACAGGAGAAAAATATGGGTGAAGTTTGTGAATGACCTGGAATTTATCCCAAAAACTACTAGTTTTTTATGCTCTCAACATTTTTCTGAGGATTGTTTTGATCGAACATCTACACTTCTAGTGAGACTACGTCCAAATGCTACTCCAACTATTAAAGTGGATCGTTTAAAATATGTAAGTAAAACATTTTTAGAACCATTTTTCTTGTTTTTTGTATGGATATTTGCTTGAATGGCCTACTGGTTGTTTTCGATTTCACATGTGGGTATTTGTTCTCCAACAGAATATACTGACTGAAACATGCATTTTTGTAAGCTTGTTGATTTATTTCAGGTACGGACATATAATCCCATTGTAACTAGGCACTCTAGAATTGAGGAAATAACCTCAGACAATCAATTATTTTCTGTTGCGGGACCTTCAGGTATTGCTGGACCCTCATCTGTAACTGAACTTCCATTGACCTGTTTACAGGCATGGTATTTAAGATATCCACGAATGTTCATTTCATCGAAGATAACTGTGAAAGATTATTTATGATTGTTTCCTCAATAAAAACTTGTCTGAGCTTTTCCTTTTATTTTTTCGTTTCAATTCCAGTTCAAGGCAGTCTTCTGCATGCTAATTGCTTAATTAAACTAAATGCTTAATTGAACTATTGTTCAATACGTTCTGTAACAATAAATTACCTTAAGGGGAGTTTATGCAGCCCAAAAATGGAAATTTCATTAAAAATAACAAGATATGTTTGTTCATTTCAAAAATTAAATACAAAGTTTTACTGATCGCCATTTCATTCTACAACATACAAGTTTTATTTCAATTCATACCTATTATTGATTTTTGATCAGAATAAATGGCTTTAAAATCGCGCTATTTCATATGAAACTGTTTTTCTGAACTGAATCAAGTCTTTATATGAACCCAACCTAACCTCATATACGTTTTCCATTAAAATGCAGTTTCTACGTACTACACGCCACTGCTTACGGAAACAGAAGTCGGCCATATGCGGGAACCATCCCGGTCCTCAATTTCAGATCTTATGCTCCTTCCTGTTATTCTTTATTCTATGAGGTTTCCTATTCTCTCTTATGAGAAGAGAACAGCTGACGCAGCGGCGTTACACCATCAGGTACCTCAACTGATTTTCACTATTTTTGTGTCATCGTTCTGCTCTCGTTTTGCTCACCACTCAGTTTTCTTTGCTCAGATTTGTACCTTGAGCTATAGACAATTCAAAGGACCTTAAACGGATCTTCCGATATTGGTTTTATTCGAAAGCTCTCGTTTTGCTCACAAGTCCCCGTTCGTTTTGCTCACTTATACTTTGATAGATTTTCGAAAAAAAAATGTTTGTCTCACCCCGGCAAGTGGGATATCTACGTTTTGCTCTCGTTTAGCTCTTTTCAAATCTGCAATTAGTTTTCTCTGCGACATTCCGTTACCGAGATATAGATAATTCAAAGTGCCCTGCTGCTGTGACATCACCTTCACTAGCTGGGCACCTGAACGGATCTTTCTGATATATGTGTCCATTGAAAGCTCTCCGGTCTGTTGGTTTTGCTCACTTATACTATCTACTATTACTATAAGTACTATACTATACTTATTACTCACTCGGCGCAAAAAGTCTCAGAAAAAAACTAATTGCAAAACGTAGATATCTCTTGTCGGGGTGATATAAATTTTTTTTTTTCGAAAATCTCTCAGAGTGTAAGTGAGCAAACCCAACAGACCGGTGAGCAAAACGGCCAAAACCGGAGCTTTGAAATGATACAAATATCAGAAAGATCGAAAGATCCGTTCAGGTGACCTGCTAGTGGAGGTGATTTTCAGCAGCAAGGTACTTTGAATTATCTATATCTCGGTAATGGAATGTCGCAGCGAAAATCTAATTGCAGATTTGAAAAGAGCTAAGCGAGAGCAAAACGTAGATATCTTACTCGCCATTGAAAAAAAAATTAGAAAATCTCTTAAACTATAAGTGAGCAAAACGAAGGGATTGATGAGCAAAACAACGCAAAACCAGAGCTTTCGAATGACACCAATATCGGAAAGATCCGTGTGAGGAGCCCTGCTGGCAGGGCCGTCGAAATAGAAATTTTCATTCATATTTATAAACACATAAAAAGGAGTTCACGACTTTTATCAATCTTACTGAGCGACAATGTTTAAAGTACCTATTTGAGATTTCCTAACCCATACGTAAAAGAAAAGGCAATCGTGAATACTCAAATCAGTATAAAATATTGCGTACAGTATTGCCCTAGATTATTTTCTTATGGATCTTATCTTATTTTCTAATGGCTTGAAACAATATACGTAAATATGTACATACATCTAGCGAATGTAATTTTACTTCAAATTATGGAATACATCCATATATCAAAGAAGAGTCAACATCTTAATTGATTCGTGTTCATACTCCTTTGAGGAATGCCATGATTTGTTCGGTGTGTTCTTTAGTTTATTCAAGTGTTTCAGCTCGTTTTTTTATTACTCCTCCCTGTATTCCTTTTTCTTTTCATGATTGCTATTTTTATTGCTTTGAGTTATTTCGTTTATGAACGAGGATGATCCCGTAAAACTGTTCTTTTTATAAAAACTGAATGATTAAATATTGAATATTTATTTCTTCTTTCCTAATTTCTCAAGACTTCAGGGAATACTGTTGTATATTTAAAATATCGGAAATTATATTTATTTTTGAAAAAAATATCTCCTCATTTCAGGAATCCTGGAGAATTGATAAGTGACCCTGAGAGATCACGTCAAATTTGTAGCTACTTTTCCAAATTGGAAATCTTTGACAAAGTTTCGTATTGTTTATATATATATATATATATATTATATATATATATATATATATATATATATATATATATATATATATATATATATATATATATTAGACTGATTCAAAAAAATCGACTTTTTTTGTTTTCATGAAACCCCCCCCTAATTATCTTCGGGGTATCGAAAAAAGACCTTTGTGAAAATATCAGCTCCAAATAATAACATTTAGAGGTCGCTCATCAATTATTTCTATTTTGCCTACTAATAGCAGGGGAAAAATTTCTTTTTTCAATAAAAAATTCCTAGAACACAAACCAATAGGCGGATTTCTTTGTGTGATACATTTTCGTGTAGGCAATCAGATACTCTACAAATATGTCCCTTACGATATTTCGATAAAACGGCCGCTTCAAAAGTTACTCGATTCGATGCTAATATTGAGGTATTTTTGAAGAAAAAAATTATTCAAAAAAATCGACTTTACTTGTTTTCACGCAACCCGCCTTCTAATCATCTTCAGGACATAGACAAAAGCCGTCTGTGAAAATATTAGCTTTGAATATTAATATTTAGAGGTCGCTCATCGATAGTTTCTATTTTCGCTGCTGATGGCAGGAAAAAAATTCTTTTTTCAATAAAAAATTTTTTGTTCACGGACCAATAGACGGATTTCACTGTATGATACATTTAAGTGTAGGGAACTAGATACTCTACGAAAATGTTCAATACGATATCTCGATGAAACCACTTATTTGAATTTTTTTTCCAAAATACCCCAATATAAGTTATTAATATAGAGGTATTTTTGAAGAAAAAGTTCGAATAACTTTTGAACGAGCGGTTTTATCGAAATATCGTATGAGACATTTTCGTAGAGCATCTAGTTCCCTACACGAAAATGTATCTCACAATGGAACCCGTCATATGGTTCGTGAAGAAAAATTTTTTATTGAAAAAAGAAAATTTTTTCCTGCTATCAACAGCGGGAATAGAAGTCATTGCTGAGCGACCTCTAAATATCAATATTCAAAGTTAATATCTTCACAGACGCCTTTTTTCGATAATTTGAAGATAATTAGAAATAGAGTTTCGTGAAAACAAACAGAATCGATTTTTTTGAATAATTTTTTTCTTCAAAAAAACATCACTATTAGCATCGAATCGAATAACTTTTGAAGGGGCCGTTTTACCGAAATATCGTAGGGGTCATTTTTGTAGTGTATCTGATTGTCTACACGAAAATGTATTACACAATGAAATCCGTCTATTGGTTTCTGCTCTAGGAATTTTTTATTGAAAAAAGAATTTTTTTCCCTGCTATTAGTAGGGAAAATAGAAATAATTGATGAGCGACCTCTAAATATTATTATTTGAAGCTGATATTTTCATAGAGTTCTCTTTTCGATACCCTGAAGATAATTAGGGGGGGGTTTCGTGAAAACAAAATATGTCGATTTTTTTGAAACAGTCTAATATATATATATATATATATATATATATATATATATATATATATATATATATATATTATGCAATATTTTTATTTGTTCAGAAACTTGGTTTTTTAAAATATTTCAGTCTAAAAATTTCACAATTAAGGCACGTAGCTAGGGAAAGTATTAAAATAGCAATAAACCTTCGTTGAGTTATACGTATACATTCATGAATTATTTCATCCACACAAATTTATACCCATTCAATTTATATGGTGTAATATAATAATAATAATACCTACATGCCCATCTATATTCATTTCTCTAATCTGAAACATTTCTGATATTATTCTCGAAGAGTAATTTTCTGAAGAATCCAATGCAGAATTTAAGAAAAATTTACATACTCCAGGCTACGAAATCAGGTGAAGTGAATAAAATAGTGAAAACAATTTGCACAAGTGGCAACGAAATCGCGAATGAGTTCGAAATATATTCAAGGTCACTTGTCGATATTGCAGGTTTACCTTATTTTATTTCACGGTTACTCGGTTACTTTTTAAAACCATCAAGGGGACCCGTAATTGCGGTGTGTATACCAGGGCTCGCCGAAGTTCTTGACTGGCCTGCCTGCTGGTGTAACATTACACCAGCAGAGCACTTTGAATTGTCTATAGTTCAATATACAAAAGTGAGCAAAATAAACCCAGTGGTGAGCAAAGCGGAGCAAAACGATGACACAAAAATCGTGAGAATCCGTTGAGGTGTCCTGTTGGTGTAACGGCGCTAGCTGACGCTCGAGTCGAGGCAGGTTATACTAGGAAACAATCTATTTGAAGTCTCTGGAAGCAATTATGAAATAGCACCGTAAAATTCTGCTACTTGAAAATGCCGAGGTAACTTGAAAATTTCAGCCGCCATTGATAAAGTCGCGTGCTACCGGCATTTAATGCGAAAAAGAAGGCACCTACGTGAGGCTAGCGCTTCAACACTTTTTAGTATGCAGGTTAGATGATACTCGGTGAGTTTGTTCTACTGATAATTAGAAATTGTTAAGCTTTAAAAGAAGTGAGTTTTATGCATTCGTTATGTACCTCTAAAGTGCCAATTACTATTACACATAGACAACTATAAGTAATGTACCTACCTAATACACCTTCATTTTTTTTCGAAAGAGACTGATATTCCCTTTGACAACCTAAATCTCAAAACATATATCAGCACCTCAGAAGTAAAAGTGTGTTAAGTCACATTTTTTCAGACACGAGATATCTACAATATTGGATTCACGCATTGACCTATTATACATGGACGTCTTTCTAGAGAGGGAAAGTGGACTTCTGAATGAGATGGAGTAATTTAGGGCACTGTCAAACACATAAACATAACCAAGTTATTTTAAACTTTCGAAAATCAGGATCTATCTGAACGTTTGGATTGGTGTTGATTAGAATTTTTATTCTGAAGGTTGAAGATAATTCTTTCAAATTTCTTTTAAGAACTATTAATAATAATGCCGGATAGTTGTGCTGCATATAACTGCAATGCCAGATATAAAAAAGGAAGCAATTTGAAATTTCATGCGTAAGTATAGGAACGCATTCTCTTTTTATATTTCGATTAGTAGCCCCCATGAATTTATTGAAATTGCAGGTTCCCAAAACTCGAGAGCTTGAGGAAAAAATGGATAGATGCTGTAGGAAGGGCTGATTTCGAACCTTCTATGTGAACCCCAATGGGACTGTAATTCTCAAAAAAGAAGCTGTTCCTTCTTTGTTTTGCTTCATATTTCCTACAACATCTGAGAGAAAGGGAAGAAAGAAAGAAATAATTTCAACAACTGCAGATGGTAGGACAGGTTCATATTTATAGAATTCGTGGAACTTCTTTGTGATAAATTCAGTAGTAATTCGCAGATTAATTATAATGAACAATGTTGTATCATTCAGTTGCTTGTTAATTTTTTTTGCAGCAGTTCCTTTTTTGGAAAGCCCCAACTTTTTCATGAATAAAGTAGAAACAGAATCGCTCTGTCTCTCACCAGTAGACATACAACCTAATTCACACGAGATTCAGGATGTGCAGCCCCAGGTAGAAGAAACCAATATCAGGAAAAGGTGAATGAGAAATTTTGCCTTCATACTAGATAACAAAAATTGTATAAAAGAATCATTGCCTTACATAATTTTTCTCCAACTTCTTTCATTCCTTCTTTAGAAAAAGATCAGTTCCTGTGTATGTAGGAGATTTTTTAGAAGTTGACCTATATGACACATATCTGAAAAGTATGTTGAAGTTATCTCTCAACTTTCTTATGACATTTCATTGCCTATTATGAATCTCCAGGGAATAGGACAGCTGAACCATCCCTTGAAGAATAACATTGAGCACCATTAGAGAAGAGGACCAGAGGCAAGAGAGATCAATCCAATTTTCATATACATACTGGACGAGAGGAGGTTCTTCTTAGTGGTGAGTGTGAAAAAAGGTTTTTACACATTGACATTGAATTTCGAGAATCTTGGAGAAGTCTTATACTGTTTTTTTTTTCAACAGATGTTTATGACAAGAAGAGATGTCCTCCATTGTTGGAATGTAGCAGCTCATTAGTCTGGACAGACACAACATTCTACTGCGGTCTAGGGTTTTTTTTGCTGAGGTTTTTTCCTTATCTTTTATATAATATTTATAGTACCCCAAACCTCAGCTAACACTTTTTCTAACACATGCTACATGCTGTATTCTTAGGATTATTGTGTTGTATTATTTTGTGTATTATTATATATATCAAAAGAATGAATATATGTATATTAAAGCGTTTTCTTTTTATCAAGTCATTTATTTTCTAAAATGTGTTATTTATCATAATGTCTATATGTAAATATATCTCATCGAATAAAGGAAGGATAAACCTCATATTTATTTTTCTGAATTCTATGAAATTAATTTTATGGAATAGTTCAATCCCACAGAGGTAGTTGATTCAAAATTTAAAGATTCAATTTACTAATTTCACAAATATTGACCATGATTAATGATCTCAGCCCTGGAATTTCAAACCTTCGAATAATATCCAAATGATCAAATTCAATCAATAAAACATGCTGACCAAAGTTGAGGGGGTCGGTCAATCCAATTTACATATACATACTGGATGAGAGAAGGTTCTCTTTAGTGGTGAGTGTGAAAGCCGACTGAGAAATGAATAATTGCAGTGATAAACTACAACACCAAAAGTGTTTCCTTTCATCAAGTTCGACATTGGTATAGAATTCCCCTTTTGAATACTTACTCCGAATTCCAACACCATGGAAATTACTGCATTTACAAATTTCATAAGAAAGCCTAGCATGATATTATTCTCTTTTCTGACCCTAAAACCAATATTTACTCTAACGGATTGGAAACCAGTGAAAAAATTAACATTCCTTATCAAGACTCCTTTGACTTTTAAACATTTCCGAGATCAAACTCAACTTCAGAAATATTTAACGGAATTCGCCCAAACTTTATATTCTTAATCTAGGATATCTGCTGAAATAGTTTTTGCAAAAAAATACCCTAGTTTCATTCAGTATTAATCACAAAACTATGACAATATAAACATCATGAAATATGATGTTTATATAACAACATTGTTTTGTTTCCAACACGTGCTTTTGACAGTGCCCTAAGTTGGATCCTCTCTGTTCGTTTCATGGGAACTGTATGAGTCTTTCTTTCTCTTATGGAGATTGCCTCGGATTTCTTCTAAAAAGTCACGTGACAAGGAGTCCATAGTATAATAGGTCAATGGATTCACGTTAGTAAATTCTAGCTAGTGGAACACATTTTTGACTCCCTAGGTATATCAAATCACCAAATAATGGCAGTGCACATTTTTCGAAACAATAATCGAACTGAAAAATCTCTCTTTTGTCTAATTTTGATATTGTGACTTAACACACATTACCTCTGGGGTGCTGATATACAATCGACTCTCAATAATTCAAACATTCGATAATTCGAAACTTTCGATAATTCGAAGTAACTGTCGGCTCCCTTGAAAAACACTCGCTAAATCGAAATATTACAATGATATCAGTCACACTCAGTAATTCGAAACAAAACAAATCTCAAGAAGAACAAAAACACTCTATAATTCGAAGTTCTTTCATTCATACTCGAAGTTGCGAGTTTCAACTTGTCCAAGTCCCAGCGTTCGCCAACGATCGGTTACGTTAAAATTTTCATACTTGATTAGAATACTGTACCACTCGGTGTAATAGATAATAGATTTCATTAATTGTCCAGTTTTCTTTTCCTATATCAACACAAGTATGAATCACAAGTACAAATGCTTGTCATTATTCGAAGAAAAAGGATATTTCCCTCCCTTTTCCCCGTTTTGAATGTTCATCTTCTCGTGACTAACAGATAAATGTTTTATATGCACTGTTTCACCCTTTCAACCCATTTCATTATTCCCATTGATATTATGAATCTCTATTTATATTTCGAACCTCTCGATAATTAGAAGTTTTTGACCAGTCCCTTGAACTTCGAATTATCGAGAGTCAAATAACTGTATTTCATTTTTTATTGTCATTTCAGGGACTACTTAAAAATGGTTCGATTTCACAAAAGAAAGCTAGGAAGTCGAATATATCGAGACTATGATAATACAACAATTTTGAGTCTGCTACAGGGTGTACCATGAATTTGACCGGTCAAATGATTAAACCCTAAGTTGGCCCCATTTTGAACGAGCACATCTCTGGAATTTTGATAGAAATTGTCAAATTCTCAGTTTCAGATACAGGTGGTCCACTATTCAGTCAAAGTTAGTCATGACGAAAATGTGACAACCCCATTTTGAATGAAATCTATATTCTCTAATAATATGAGCATATTATTATGTTCCATTACTTACACTAAAATGAATACTAACTGATATTTATGGAAATTTATGTATTTATTGCAACGATTAAGACAGATTATTGGAAAACAGTAAATATTAGAATTGAAGTCAAGACGAGTGTTCGATATGACCACCGTTCACCTCGAGACATTTTTCAACATGTTTCTGTACAGATTATTGTGTTGCATCAAGAATTTCATTTGGATCGAGACGGTTGCAAATTGAAAAAATCGACTTTTCACATTTTCGTTATGACTATATTTGACAAATCTCATTAAGCCCCATCTGGGGATACTTGAAAAAATGTCTTTTAATCTTTTTCATTCAATATTTGGAAAGCAAGAATTTTTTGGAGTATTAAACCTGAGAGCCCTTACACCAAAGTAAGCTATTGGAGAGGAACAAAGTTCTTGCCAGAAAAAATAGGTGTCAGTAAAATAGCTGTAGAGGGCGCATTTGTTGGCCGATTGTTTACCATCTATGCTCGTTCGAAAGCTCATTTTATGGTCTAAACAGGTGCAGAGTTTGTTTGACGTGAATTTGTTTGATTGTTGTGTTAAAATTAGCGAAAATGTCAGTCAAAAAATTTGATCCATCATTTGGTTTCACTGGAGGTGTGGCCTGAGTGCTCCAAAAGCCACTGATGCCATCAATCAAGGTTTAGGAGAATCTACTGTCAGGGCAGGAGGCGAGTCGTGTGAAGATCAACCTCGATCTGGAAGGAAAAGTGGGATTGATGACGAAGAAATCGTTCAATTGTTGGAGAAACAGCCATCGATTTCAACTCAAGACATCGCCAACAATATTGGTTTTACTCCTCGAAGTGTGAAGAAGCATCTTCGTACGCTAGGATACCGCAAACATCTCGATAAATGGGTGCCACATGAACTTTCGGCTTCAAACATGGATGAACAAATTGAAATTTGTACGTCACTACTGGAAAGAAAGGAAAATCAACCCTTTTTGGATCGGATGGTGACATGTGATGAAAAATGGGTCTACTATGGACACTCTCCCTGACAATCAAGCTGGTGCTTGCCCAGTCAAAGGCCAAAAACTGTTCCAAAACGATCATAGACCAACAAAAAGGTACTTTTGTCTGTTTGGTGGGATATCCACGGAATAATTTTTTACGACTTTCTACTAAGTCGCCGAACGGTGAATTCGGAGCTCTATTGTAGGTATCTGGACCGTGTGCAAAAAATTTTAATCAAAAAAAGACCTGTTTTGATTAACAGAAAGGCGTAATTTTCCGTCAGGACAATGCTGGACCACAAATAGCAAATTCGACCAGAGAACAAATTTAGGAACTTGGCTGGGAGACCGTAGATCACCTTCCCGACCTCGCCCCTACAGATTTCCATCTGTTCCTGACTCTTCAGAAGACTAAACCTATATCTTCTGAAGAGGCTAAAAATGAGGTGGTTGTCTTCTTTGACTCTAAACCGACTGATTTCTTCAAAAGAGGTATTCTAAAATTGAAAATGAGGTGCTCAGATGTTAGGTCTTAGAGATTACCTTTGATACGCTCAACTTTGTTCTTTATCTGTACACCATATACTATTAATGTTTAAATTTCTGGCAAGAACTTTGTTCCCCACCTATAATAATAATTTCAGTTTCGACGAATGTAGCTTTGTTACTCAGAGGTAGGATCTTACGTTTGGAACAGTATATGAGTTAATTCAAAACTCGATTTGAATTACAGACGAGAGTGACTCTTGAATAATTCCGTTTTATGAAAGGAAATTCTTTTATTTTATGGCTGAAGACACTTTAAGAAATTGCTTTGGTGACTATATTTTCATATTTTTTTTTTGTGGAAACAAACCTACTAACGTATGACCTGCGGTGGTGCTTTATAATTCGCTCCCAGTATAACAAACATGTCTTGATAGAGTTAATCCCAAATTTCTTATTGAAAATGAGTATTTTAGATCAGATATAATTTTCGTAGTATCTGTTATCTATAAGTTATCTTTTATGTACCTTGATAATCAAGCCATCAAGCATAATATTACATTTATTCACAGATAAAAAAACTTTAGAAATTGAATCAGTTCGAATATGACCTTTATTTCAAATTGCAGCTTTGAGATTAATCGTAAATCGAATTGGATATTCCGATGTGCACGAAATGTGGAAAAACGACAACGTCGTATTACTTCGTGGTATATACCTAAGCGCAAGTCCACTCGAATCGATCTAGTTCGAAATTGGATTTGAAACATAACTTTCTCGAAGAAAAAATCTGTATGAACATACTGAAATTATTCATAGATATAATCATATAACATCCGGATGTACACACAACTGTGCGGAAAATTGAGAAGATAGAATTTCATTCCTCCCGCATAATCGTCCTAGTTCCTCTCTTATCGAGATTATTGAACGCTTTGACGCCCGCGCAGTCGTTGCCCTTCCACAATTGTTGAACTTCGATGAATTCGTTGAATAAAGTGTGAGTGCAAACCAGCAGAGAAATGTCTGGTAACGTTGGGATGGAGCAGCTTATTCCAATCGTGAATAAGCTGCAAGATGCTTTCACTCAGTTGGGGGTTCATATGAGCTTGGATTTACCACAGATAGCTGTTGTGGGAGGACAGTCCGCAGGAAAGAGCTCGGTTTTGGAGAATTTCGTTGGAAGGTATGTTATTGTTGTCGTACGTATTATTATTCGAAATTTGAGAACACCAGAAGAAGTTTTGGGAGAAGTTTCTGCGAATGTAGATAAAAAACACAGTTTTATTCTCAGTTCATTTTAAATATTGGGCCCATGTTCAACTAATCAGCTCTAAGTCATAATCTTGTTTTCAATTTATGAAATGAGCATCTAGTTGAAAATCCATCAATAAGCATATTATCTGTGTAACAGTGACACAAAAAATAATATAAAATTTCAATTTTTTTTTCTTTAAAAAATAATCCCTATTTATTATTATAAATAAGGATTATCACACTATTGTGTGATCATCATTCCGCCTCTCAGGAGTAATTTTCATTAAATCTCATTCATCCCTAACAGATCACTGTCTTAGACACTTTATGTGATACATAAATATACAATTAGTAAATATATAAGTGGGATTACCACAACGAACTACATAGTTGGTGCTTCCGCTTTCGTTTAATGTCACTTAATTTTTCGAGTTTATTCATTCTCGATTATCAGACAGCCAATTCAGCGAGAACCACTCCTAAAAGAACAACTCCTGAAGATGCCAGACACTCGAACTGGCAAAACGTCGATGATAAATAAACGACGACGGCAGAAATGCCCGAAAAATTAAGTGACATTTCCAACTAATTGGATATGGCTTCGAAGCTACAGTTGCTGTCACTTGCAAGCAAGATTTGGCAAATTTCTAATTTCCATATTTTGATATTCGCAAATGCTTATGCTTATTCAAGGACTATATTAGAAATTGACCCATTATTTTGCATCAAACGAAGTCTTCATCAGTTATGTTAAATAGAATAATGTCTACAAGCATAATTCAATCATAATATACTATCAAGTTTATTCCTCTGTTTATTCAGCTGTTTGAAAGTGAAACACAGTATATGCTGTAAGTCAGTCTGGTCAGATTTCTATGATTTCTAGTACTAGTACTACATCTCCTGAATTAAAAGAGATAGCAAAAAGTTCTCTCTTTTCGAGAAACATGAAATGCTGAATACCGCAAGTCGTTACGGTATCTAGTTTCGCTATAACTTCCTCAGTATTGTGACTGCTCCCTCGAGATGAAAGCATCTTCAGAGTAGTTTTTCCATTCCTTTCTAATGTGCCGCTTCAAATTTTGGAGAAATCAAAAAAAATTATTTTGTTTTCAAATGGAAACCCTAGTGTGCCTTGATCTTTTTCAATAGACTTTTCTCAGACAATTTCAGAAATATATTGGGAATATAATTATTCCCATCCGAAATGATTTATCACAATAGCCCTGTCAAATAATCCATGATTATGATGACTCCCGACTTGGTAAAAAGCCTCTACTCCACCCTCGGAATAAATTTCATCTGACTGAACTGTATACGAGCAATGAATTTGCGAAAGTTATTGCGGGAGATGGTCTTATCTCCGTGCTCGTAAGGCTGATGGAAAGTTGAAAGTTGTTAACACTGAAATGATCAAAACTAGCAATAAGTATAGCAAGTTCTTGTCACAGCTTACTGACGAAATTTTTTTCAACTATCGAATTATATGAAATGAAAACGATATCAGATATTTTTTTGAAACATAGATGAATTCAAAATAGTAATCATCGAAATGAATACCATTTTCAATTCCCAGGCTCAGAGATCTTTTTTCATGAGGTTGGAGAAATGATATTAGATTTTGTCACTGAGATGAGAGATATACCGGTTTCGGCCTTGTTGGGCCTCATCAGTATCTCGCACATCTCAGGACAAAATCTTCATAAAAAACTTCAGAATTTGAAGCAATTGGTTGTGAAGTAATGAGTAAAATATTACAAAGTACTAAGGTGGTGACATCCAATTGCGTCAAAATGAAGTTTCACATCTCCAATCAAATGCAAAAAAAAAATCTGTACTTCCTCTTTCACTGAATGAGATTTTAGCAGTGGCTCTATTCAGGGCCCGCTTGCTAGTTTCTCAAAGTGATGGAAACGCCCAATTCTTTTTGTGACTGTGAAGCCTGATGTTTTTAAGAAAAAGAAAATTCTTTGCCTTTACGTAGGCACATCGAGAACATTTTTGAAACATAGATGAATTCAAAATAGTAATCATCGAAATGAATATGTACCATTTTCAATTCCCAGGCTCAGAGATCTTTTATCATGAGGTTGGAGAAATGATATTAGATTTTGTCACTGAGATGAGAGATATACCGGTTTCGGCCTTGTTGGGAATTGAAAATGGTATTCATTTCGATGATTACTATTTTGAATTCATCTATGTTTCAAAAATGTTCTCGATGTGCCTACGTAAAGGCAAAGAATTTTCTTTTTCTTAAAAACATCAGGCTTCACAGTCACAAAAAGAATTGGGCGTTTCCATCACTTTGAGAAACTAGCAAGCGGGCCCTGAATAGAGCCACTGCTAAAATCTCATTCAGTGAAAGAGGAAGTACAGATTTCTTTTTTTTTGCATTTGATTGGAGATGTGAAACTTCATTTTGACGCAATTGGATGTCACCACCTCAGTACTTTGTAATATTTTACTCATTACTTCACAACCAATTGCTTCAAATTCTGAAGTTTTTTATGAAGATTTTGTCCTGAGATGTGCGGGATACTGATGAGGCCCAACAAGGCCGAAACCGGTATATCTCTCATCTCAGTGACAAAATCTAATATCATTTCTCCAACCTCATGATAAAAGATCTCTATATATATATATATATATTCTTATGAAAAAGAGAGCTAAAATAATACATTAAATGTTGAAACGAAAAGTACCTAAGATCTCTGAGCCTGGGAATTGAAAATGGTATTCATTTCGATGATTACTATTTCGAATTCATCTATGTTTCAAAAATGTTCTCGATGTGCCTTCGTAAAGGCAAAGAATTTTCTTTTTCTTAAGATATCAGATATGATGTGCTCATCTTCACAGTGTTGTGTCTGGGGTAGGAACACAGAAACATTGCCAACTGGATTTTATTTAGGTCGCTTTAAAGTTTCTCTCAGAGACCTAGGAGAGTCGGGAAACAAAATTTCAAAAAACATTAAGAACAAGAAGTCACTCATCCTAGAATAATATTTCGAAGTAGAGTGTATTGAAATGAATTCGTAAGGAGAGAAACGAACTTTTCATGAGCTCTAATCAGTTCTCCTAGTATATTACAAGAAGAAAAAACTTGGCCTTCTGTTTGACAAGAAAAGATTAGTATTTCTATGATTACCTCCGAGATGTTGGTTATTTTGCAGATGATTCAAAAAGAAGAAATCTGATTTAAACATCTCGTACCTTTTTCAATTCGTTCAATTATACTCAAATTTTTATATTTCTATCATCATTATATTTTTATCTATTTATTTTATTTTATTTTTCTAGAAGAAAAAAAAAACATATTTCAATTTTTTTCAATCAATACTGTAAAAATAAGATAATCATGTTTCTGACAGCAAACTCTTATTATCTCATTTGTTTTCGATATTAATGCACAATATAATATAATTAATATATTTTATTTTGTGCGCGCACATTCTGTAACAAAGAGAACAAAAATTGGTTCTACAATTAAATTGCGAAACATAACCGATGTAATGGTTGCAGTTATTGAGGATAATAAGATTTTCCGAAAACACGGTTCACTTTATTTGTACAGGGTGAGCAAAATTGGTGATACCTGAACAACAACTTTTCAACCGAAAGAGATAAAGGAAAATGAATGACATATTACGACTTTCTAGAGAAACTGATGATGCCGTCAACTGCATTCCTCTATCTTCTCTTGTTTTCGAGTTATAGGCCAAAATTGAAATTCGTGCGATTTCATTTTCGGAAATCATCTTTGTTTCTGCTTCTACTAGGATGTTGAAATGAAAACATTATACAGACACTTTTTTCATAGCAATCCATTTGAGTACTATGTTTTTTCCCAAGAAGTTTCCTTGCTGAGTTATAACATAAAGTTCCAGTTAGGTATCAGCAATTTTGCCCACCCTGTACACCAATCCGAAAAATTTGATTCGGGTGCCAAAAACGTTTTCTTTCGAATATCTACAATTTCAGTCTGCATATTATTCCATTTCTAAATACAGCTCTCAGTGAACAACGATATGTCGACACCGCCTACATAGAGCTGATATTAATTTTTGTTGTCGACTGCATAGAATCAAATTTGAGCCAGTCATATTTTCTATGTCTTCTTTTATCTGAAGGATTTTTTTTTGAGTTTCACTGCAGTTCTTGAGGTAATTTATCGGCTATCTATTATAGAACAAAAATTTTATTTTCTGAATTAACTCTGTAGTTTTTTCACGGAAAATTAATATAATTTAAATCATTCAATCAAGTAGATATCTCATTTCTGCTTTGAAAATTTAAGTAACATCTATTCTGAGGTTCGAAGGAAGAACATTTTATTTCGTAAGTTATGGGGCCTTGTATTAACTATAGAAAGAACTATTGGCAATAGTAGGCCAGTCCACAATGACTTGGAAATCTGCAAAAGAAATTGATTAATGATACTATTTGCTGCCGAAAGTATGTTTCATCCCTTTTCAATTCTAAACTTCATAACAAGTAATTAACAAATATTTTATTCAATTTTCAATCGGAACAAATCGATGAAAATCAATTGAAAATCAGAGATTTCCTCACTCAACATGAAATAGAAAAAAACTCTCAGAAATTACTTTTAACATTTAGAAAGAAACCATATCGCAACAGAATTTCCAACGATAATTGAAAATACTAAAAATTAGTTAATATTCTTCTCTAATACTTATATCGAAAGAGATCTTCTAGCCAAAGAAAAAAAAGAATAAAAAAATATTATAAATCTGAAACGTGAACAATCAATGAAAAAAAAAGGCTCTAGAAATCAATGTATTGAACTCTAGTACAATACTTCTATGTAGGTAGTGTAAAGTATTATTGATGTAGTGGGTTTCTCATCCCACATTATTCGATTTCGATTATATTTTATTAATAAGTTAATTCACTTTTTCGTGAAAATTCTATTTGGATATAAATACTGATTTTTGTCTACTTACCTCACTTTATATTGTTACATCTGCCTGACTGTTTTGCAGAGATTTTCTACCCAGAGGTTCCGGAATTGTTACTAGAAGACCTCTGATTCTGCAATTGATCAATGGGAATGCAGGTGAGAAATTTCATAAACTCTCATCCACTCAGGATGATGATAAGAATATTTCTGATTCTCAGTTCTTACACTCAAACTTATTTGATTTACACACGACTGGGAAATTTCAAGATTTTCAAATGAATAAAATATTCTAAAATTCTTTTTCTCCACATCTTCATGTCTATGAACTTAAACACCTTTTACTGAAAATAGTCAGAAAGGTATCTACTTATATATTTGTATAAACATTCATCCTTTGTATTCTAGAATTCGCGGAATTTCTTCACTGCAAGGGTAAAAAGTTCATTGATTTCGATGAAGTACGTCGAGAAATTGAGGCAGAAACAGATCGAGTTACCGGAAGTAACAAAGGAATTTCGAATATTCCCATTAACTTGAGAGTGTATTCTCCTAATGGTAAGTATAAGCAAAAATCACTTATATTGGAATTAAGCACGATCTTAGAATTCAATGGGAATAATATTTTTTTTCGCAAATATGTGTATCGACCCAATCAAAGATTTAAGAGATCTTCTGACGTCCAAATAATCTCAACCAATTCATTATTTTTCTGTTACCTAAATTTTTTGTTATTGCGGAGTTTTAGACTCTTTTGCACTCTGAAATAATTTGAAATGAAGTCTTTGAAGGAGTGAAGGAAGGAATCTTTCTGAACGGGGGTAGGCTGAACATTATTTGATACTCTGATTGTTTATAATTTGCATTACGAAAATTAATGAACCAAATCACGTACTACAGTCAACAATATAGAACTCGAATAGAACGAGTAAGACATTATGAATACCTTAGAACTCTAATGAATAAGTAATGGGAATGCAGATTCACAAGAACGGTTTTTTTCAAAATGAGTGCCATCTTCGAGTTCGAGGGCCAAAAAATATTCCCTTAACCGACCGAAGTTAAGGCACTTGCTATGTTGTCTTATCCGTATTGTTGTTAAGCGTAGAGAACAGTTACAGAAGCCAATACAAAAAAAACTGGAAACATTTTAAAGGTGGCTGTATAGGAGAATGCCAGGATACCATGCACAGCTCTTATAACAAACATTTAAGTGCTTACGAAAGATCTAGAATTCTTGAGCAATATTTTGAGAACTAAAGATCAATAGGTTATGAAATTGGACGAATACAATGTATTTCTAAGAAATATGTTCAAATATACACAGAACTCGAAAAATATTGAAAAAAGTCCAAATTTTGGGTGGTTTCAGACGGGATATTATGGAGATTGTTCACTGCTTCAAATCGTGCCCGCACAAGCGGTATAAATTAATCCTTCTAAAATGGCTCGTTTGTATTTCTATGGCCTGGTGAGGTTGAAGTGTTGTTCGATAGAGGACTCCAAGGTAGATACATATACATCTAATATAAGTTTATGTGCTGCAATGCATCAGGTACTTGTGGACTCAGTTCACTCAGTGCAGAAGGAAGGGCATTGCTCGAAGGTTCCGTGGTAAAAGTGTCCAAGGAGTTCGCTCACCTCCTCATTATTCTCGCAGAGAGTACCATTAGGACGACGTAGATGCGGAGGAGCCACTTTTGAATTGAGAGCTTACGTATTTGTATAGAAGTTTTTTGTTGTTGCTCGCTCGTATTTAGAGAGTCAACAAGCGTTTTGAAAGTCGTGTTGTAATATTTTTCGAACGCTTTTTCTGGATCCAGAACTCTAAATAAAATTATTCCAAATTATAAAAAATCTTCTACATAATTGCGATGAAGATCAACATGGAGACGTGATATTGAAAACTATTGATTTAAGGCACAACAGATATCAACAAAAAATGGAGACTACTACTCAGACTACAAAAAAAGTTCGGGCATACCATTTCAATGAATAAATGAACTCATTGACATTTTTTAAAGGCCTTGTTTATAACATCGTAGTTTCTTTCGGTCCTCTTGTAGACTGATCCGTAAATTTGCAGAAGACTTGGAAACTTTCAAGGAATTCAATAGAAAAAAATAAAATCAATTATCTCGAACGGTTTTCAAGATATAATATGATCTCTAGTTGAAACCATTAAAACTCGAAAAAAGTGCCTTCGTCAAAAAGTACCACATATGAATGATACCTAGTAGGGTTCTCCGAAATCAGAATTGCATGAAAATTATGATATGAAAATTAGGCATCCTTATTTGAAATAACACTGTGTAACCGTAAAATGGGGTGAATAGAAACACATTATGATGTTTGAATTCTCATCTCTTTGTAGAGGCGGTGAAAGGAAACAAATATAAAATCGAAGTATAATATACAATATAACAGTATGGAAATTATTTTTCATTATGGAAGCAAAACAAAATCATTTCATTTCATGAACACCAACTTTGTTGATATTGGAATGGATAGGAAATACAAATTTCGAAATTTATTTTTGCATTTTCGAAATTTTGTATAGATTTTTGATTTAGGATCATGTATTTTTTTATGGCATTGCTGAAGTGAAAATAGGTATCTGATGTTTGCTGACAAAACCAAATGGGTTGTCAGTTCGTGTGGCCAATAGAAACAGTGTTTCTATTGACCCCACTCTAACCTCAAATTGACCACATTCCGGAAAACTGAAATAAATTATATATTTTTTAATAATTTTTTTTTTAGATATGTAAATAGATATTATTTTGTGTTTCTTATTAAAATACCCTAACCTGACCCAATGAAGATCTAGATACAATGGGCTCATTCACCGAACGAAGATTCCGCTACCGCTCCCAAAAATGCCCAATGCTCCAGAAAATGTTGAGTTTGTAGCGTATGTGCCACCAGACGATTCCGCAACAGTTGCACAATTGTTACGTTCGGTGAATGCGCTCAATGAGTAAAAGTCACACGGTATTTACATTTTCCTATTGCCAGTACCTTCCACAACAATCATGAATATCTACATTTTCTTCCTGTCTGACAATATTTTATGCAACCTTAATCTCCCGTTTTCCTGAAATTTGTAATAACTCAAGCTCCCCCTTTATTTTTAGTGCTCAATTTAACTCTGATCGATTTACCTGGCTTAACTAAAGTACCGGTTGGGGATCAACCTCTCGACATCGAACAACAAATTAAGGGAATGATCATGCAATTCATCAAGAGAGAATCATGCCTGATTCTTGCGGTAACTCCAGCCAATACAGATTTGGCAAATTCAGATGCTCTGAAACTCGCCAAAGAAGTAGACCCTCAAGGAATACGGACCATTGGAGTCATTACAAAATTAGATCTCATGGACGAAGGAACTGATGCAAGAGACATCTTAGAGAATAAGCTTTTACCACTCAGAAGGGGTTACATTGGTGTTGTGAATCGTTCACAGAAAGACATTGATGGTCGAAAAGATATAAATGCTGCACTTGCCGCAGAAAGGAAATTCTTTGTTAGGTGGGTTATTTGTGTTGCTGTTAAAACTATACTAACACTTTGTTTACAGTCATCCGTCTTATCGCCATTTAGCAGAAAGGTTGGGAACACCCTATTTACAAAGAGTACTTAACCAGCAGCTCACAAATCACATAAGAGATACCCTGCCAGGATTGAGAGATAAATTGCAGAAGCAATTGTTAACTCTCGAGAAAGATGTCGAGCAGTTCCGTCATTTCAGACCGGATGATCCTTCTATCAAAACGAAGGCTATGTTACAGTGAGTACGAGTACTAGTAAATTAATTTTAATTTATCCTTAAGGCTATGAAATAGTGAAACCTTACCAATAGCTATTTACGTGATCAGTAACGAAATGCCTAATTTTGTGTAACGCGTGAAATTTTACGGAGAAGCCAAGTTACACTTATATTTTTATACTTTCTCCTTATTTTATTTCAATAATAAAGCTCTAGAATCATGAGTGGGAAACATGTCACGAAATGAAATTAATGAATATAAACTATCGAAGCACTGAAGAAATGAATTTTTGACAGGATGGTGCAGCAGTTAACCACTGACTTTGAACGTACTATTGAGGGATCTGGTTCAGCAGAAATCAACATCAACGAACTATCAGGCGGTGCAAAAATCAATAGGCTTTTCCATGAACGTTTTCCGTTTGAAATCGTGAAAATGGAGTTCGATGAGAAAGAACTACGCAGGGAAATCGCCTTTGCTATTCGAAATATTCACGGTATACGAGTGAGTATATTTTCTTTTCTTCCAGGGTTTAATGTAAATCCATTCATTTGTTCGTAGGTTGGGTTGTTCACGCCAGATATGGCCTTCGAAGCAATTGTCAAAAAGCAAATTGCAAGGTTGAAAGAACCCTCTCTGAAGTGTGTGGATTTAGTTGTAACAGAGCTATGCAACGTAGTTCGATTTTGTACTGACAAGGTAAGAAGGTTCTCAATCGATGCAAAAGTTTTTTTTTTTCATTTAAAATTATCACTCTCCGTCTATATATTTTCATATTCTGTGCCCTTGGCCAGTAATGTTCGCTTATAACGAACTTCAATGGTCCGTCAAAAACGGTTCGCTATAAAGCGCCGTTTACTTTGGTATATGGTCGAGTTCACTAACATAATTTTTTACGGAAATACTCTACTCTACTCATTTCGGTGGAGTAACTCTTTACACGTTGCCATTAACTTGGAAGGATAGTTCGATGAGCAGAATCACACGGAAGACTGGGAAGATGTATTATCATTGTATCTTTATACAATGGTATTATCCTCTCCTAAAACTGGCTAAGTGTCTGTTCACATTGGTATAGTAAAGTAATAAACCACTAGAGTAGAGTGAGATTTTGGAGGTTTAAATGGGATAGCCGAGAGTACTATTTCATATGTGCTATCCATTCTACTCTACCGTTTACTATCTTTAGTACTCTACCGTTACTTGCACGACCTGTTTACATTGTGCTAGTAGGAGGATAGTCAGTACTCGACCTCTACTCTACCATTTACTCTACCCATATAAACCTCGCTTAAGCGAAGTTCGCATTAAAAGATAAATAATAAACCTGATACTATATTCGTTCGCTAAAAAAAGCGAAAGTTCATTAAAAACGGAGCCGTTATATGCGAACATTACTGTACTGTTATTATTTTTATTAATATTTTAATTTCTAAAGGCGAACATAAAACTGTTTTTGGAAATCGACAATTACTGATTCAGAAAGAAAATAACAGAAAGTTCAATTGTAGCTCGAACAGAGAAAAATTCACGATTGCAAGAAATCTAAAAGTTGCCATAAATACATGTGCCTATTTGGACTGGGCTGACGAAAATCAAATTAAGACTTCATAAAATATTCTTTTCGAAGAAATATACTTCCCTATTGATTGTAATCAGTACGTCTTGTTAGTCCGAACTCCGAACAGGGTTTTTTTTTTGTTGTTCGGATTAACTGTACATATTAGCAAAATGCTGAAATCAGGGGTTATATCTCCGTGAACCATATTAATAATTCTGGTTCTTCTAATTCAATGCGTCTACAAGAAGGTTTTTTCAGATGGCACGTTTCCCTAGACTGAGAGAAGAAGTCGAGAGAATAATAACAACTCAAATAAGACAAAGAGAACAAGGGTGTAAAGAACAAATTATACTCATTATCGATTGTGAATTGGCATATATGAATACTAACCATGAAGACTTCATTGGATTTGCAAAGTGAGTGTAAAGATTTTTTTAAGATGTAATTACAAATTCTCCTCTAGGGTTTCCTTTGGTATTATAAATATAAATGCTATACATTCTGCGCCTACTCACTAGGAAAATAGCTCTCATATTTTCAAAAAGTTATTACATAATGAAATTTGAAAAAAAACGATTCTACAAGCTCTATGACAAACTTTGACAGATGGTAGCTGTGCCTATACTTAACATTTTTTTTCCTATGAACATAATTATATCAGAATCGTTTTTGTTTAGAAGATACAAGCACTGTAACTCCGGAACAAAAACGAATCAGAGCTATGTTCATAGGAAAAAATGTTTAGAATAAGCACGGCTACCTTCATAGAGCTTGTAGAACACCCTTTAAATATTGAAACAACACTAATAAGGAACCCAACGTTCTTCAGATATCCCAACAAATTTATACTGAATTACTTCAATCCGTTTATAGTGCCCAACATCAAACCGAAAGTTCATCAAATACTGGAACACGTGGAACATTAGGAAACCAAGTTATCCGAAAAGGTTTCATGTGTATTCACAATTTAGGAATAATGAAAGGAGGGTCGAGAGATTATTGGTTCGTTTTGACTTCTGAGAGCATTTCTTGGTATAAAGATTCAGAAGAGAGGGAAAAGAAATTCATGTTACCCCTAGATGGTTTGAAACTGAGAGATATCGAACAAGGGTTCATGTCGAGGAGACACATATTTGCCCTCTTCAATCCGGATGGTAGAAATGTTTACAAGGTGAGAGATGACAAAGAACGAAATTACCTTTATTTTCCTAAATGATCGCTTATGATGAAAACGTGTGAAATTTAGCAGTAGTATTCAAATAATGAAAAATTATACTTTTATGAATAATAACTGTTTAATTGTATAACACTGGAATGCAAGTTTAAAATTTTATTTTTATACCTTCAGGATTTCAAACAACTGGAGTTGAGTTGCGAAACCACTGATGAAGTAGATTCTTGGAAAGCATCATTTTTGAGAGCAGGGGTTTATCCAGAAAAACAAACTGATACACTCAATGGCGAAGAAGAGGTAAAACTGAATTCTTTTTCTGTAAAATAAGTTTTCAATGTCTCTAAGAGAAATATTCGTATTCCTATTTTCTGATGTGGGTAATCGCATGAACCATCAGAAAATTGATTCAATCAAGTTTTCAATCGTATAATTATTAAGTGATTACAAATTCAAACACTGGGTAGAAAAAGTGTGGAAGAAAATAAATTGACATAAAAGAAGAATGCAGTGTCTGCAATTCTCGAATTTTTAGCCAAGTATAGACACGAACTATCAGTTTAGACCAATTCCTAACTGATAAAAAATTCGTGATCAATTCTATTCTCACCCTATGTTCTGCCTCCGGTTGTGAATATTGGAATCTTTGAAAGAATATAGGCACGCATCAGCAAGGTTGACTCACTCAACAAGCTGACGTAAAGAAACTGGTTGACAGATCGCGCTCAGAAAACTTTGCATAATAATGAAAGAATCCATTCAGCGCGTTTTAAATAGAAAATTCCCTGTACTCAAATGACAAAAGGTATATCTAGGGTGTTTAATAGTATATTCTAAAACAAGCTGCAGAATGAGCTCCTATTCCAATACGAATGCGAAATTTGATAACGAGCGACGAAAGAGCGAGTTTTCTAAAGCACGAGTGTTGGATTTGCCTTCTGCAACGAGTATTAGACGATATTTCTCTATTTCAGTAAAGTTTTATGAAATATTCTCGAATTTCAAATAAAAATGTAATGAATTCATTACGATACTGAAATAGAGAAATGTCTTTTTTATGATTGTTTTCTGAAATACTCGGTTAAATTTGTTGATGAACCAAATCCTCCAGGGACGGTAAAGATATAGCCACCTGAATTTTCAACTCTTCATTCGAAAAATATTAATCGAATTGAATTGAATTCAGGAGTTTTTGCGCTCTCGCTCAAATTCATAGCCACGTTTATTGTCACCATCTAAGTAGTGGATCATCCCAAAGCATAATTTCCAGTCCTAGCAAACTCAAAATTACACATATGAAATAGCATATGAAATATATCTAATTTTCTCGGAACAACACAGTTTTCCGCGAACAAATGAAAAAGTGAGAAAACACCACAGCGTGCGGAGGAAAACCTTGCTGATTTGGATAAGTAATGAAGATGGATTTTTAGTTTTGTTACTCTACAAGATAGCTGCCGTCATGCGTTGGACAAACAAGCAGAACCCCTGCATGAGATATTCGCTATTTTTAAGTGCATAAATTGAAGCAATCAATCAAAAATATTCATGAAAGGAAACTGATTCGAAAAGTATTTAATTGTACCTATGGCATGTGAGAAGGTATTCGAAGTAAAAAATTTCAACATATTCATAAAACATCAAATATCCCGAAAACTGTGGGACTTTCATTTAAACGATTTTTACACATCAGGTGGAGCACATTTTGATCTATATTCCGTTTTTGTTTGACGTGGTATTTTCCAGACAGCCTGTATGAAGGACCTTTTTTTATTGGCCTTTCAACTCAGCAAGTTTTCCTTCCGCACCTAAAAATAACACAGGTGGCTTGAAAATTTTAAAACTTTGGGTCTACATTTTCAAAGTTATTGTACATTTATAAAAAATTTTGTTGCTCAATCAAGACAGTCAATTTGATTGGAGGAACCGAGATTCTTTGAAATTTCAAATCTAGGTTCGATTGGTTCGAATTTACGTATTTTTTTTTTTGATCGGACAATCAAAGTTTCGTGAAATTCACCTTAGTCTTAATCCAACCAATTCAAGCGTTTCCTTTTTTTTGGAATTCATAATATTCTAGGTTTTTTTTCACAGCAATCGAATGACAATACTCTGAGCTCCATGGACCCTCAGTTGGAGAGACAGGTAGAAACCATAAGGAATTTGGTTGACAGTTATATGAAAATAGTCACAAAAACTACAAGGGATCTCGTACCAAAAACCATAATGTATATGATCATAAATAATATAAAAGACTTCATTAACGGAGAACTACTTGCTCATATTTATGCTAGTGGAGATCAAGTGAGCAAAAATTTTTTGAATGGTTTTACCGTGTATAGATTCATCATACGTTGAGGATGTCGAAATTGAACAATTTTTTCTTCAGGCTCAGATGATGGAAGAAGCACCGGAAGAGGCCCAGAAAAGGGAAGAAATGTTACGAATGTACCATGCTTGTAAAGAATCCCTTCGCATCATCGGAGATGTGTCGATGGCAACCGTTTCAACCCCTGTTCCTCCACCCGTGAAGAATGATTGGTTATCGAGTGGATTCGACACACAAGGGATATCTCCACCTAGTCCGGGAGGTCCACGAAAAATGACACCGCTCGGAGCAGGTATGTTGTTCGACGAGCAAGTGCAATTTACATGGTTCTGGCTCGTTTTCACTTCAATTTTGAAAAATCTGAATTTAATAGGACCTGGAGCATCCAGAGCACCCCCACCTCCCCCCGCAACAGGAAGGCCTGTGCCATCAATTCCAAATAGATCTAGCGGTAGTGTATCAAGACCTCAAGGCCAAGCACCACCTATTCCTATGGTTCCGAAGTAAGTATTATTTATCAGTATAATGATGTACACACTGTACACAAAACCCAGCGGAAAATAGGTCATTAATGTGGACAGCTCTTGAAGAAAAAATTGACGAGGGTACATAAAATGTTGAGATCGCCCGCAATAAAGAACATTAGGGTCTTTTTGTTCTGTGTCGTCTCGATAATTAAGGAAAATGTTCATTCTTCTATCGGATATCTCCTTTTTTGGGGGCCTCGAGGTAGAGTAAAAGCTCAATAGCCTAGCCGCCGACACCGGCCAGTTCTAAAAGGTGCCAGCGAGTGTTGGACTTCAACTAACTAAAAAAACCTCCTCAGCTGCTTGACTGTAACCCCAAGAACACCGATTCTATCCAGGCAGCTTGTTTCGGCCACTGGGACGCCAATTACTATAGAATCAGCATAATATGATGTCTAGTTAAGCTCACTCCTGCCCTGGGATGTGAGTTCAAAACTTGCAAACTAGTCTCGAAGACTCGAAGTCATCCAGTGCAGAGTCCTGGTTGCGGAACTAGGGTCGTGGGTAGATACTCAGGGAGGTCTTGGAAAACTCTACCACCCGACTCGGTACATATCAAGGTAGAGAGCCAATGCTCCTGGCTCCTTCGAGAATAGAGCTATGGAAGTTCGGTAAAGGCAGAGTACTAACATCTCTCATTAGATCATCCCATCCGAAGATTCAAGGTCCTAGTACTCTGGATCAATCTTGATGGACTCCAGCTTGGGTACGGCCCCTGGACTGTCCCAGTCTCAAGGAAGAAGGCAAAGTCAGCCATATTCACTCCTGTTCGGTCTAGTGGTGTTAGCTTGCATGTGGTGCAAACTGCATCCTTTGAGTTTGGCTCAACAGGGCTGCTGCATCTCGTTCTGTTACTCAGCTCCTGAGGATGGTGATATTTAACCGAAACAAGTTGAGCGGACGTGCATTTGCAGTCGTACAAAATAAATTAGTGTCACCAAAATAAGACATTTTTATCTACCCTTAACTATCAATAATGGTGGACGCCAAAGGGTTTAGAGAAGTCACGATTTAATTCATTTTTATAATTTTCTTCATTGCGGAAGTTTTCCTAATTGGATACCTTCCTGAGGTCTAGATCTGATCCGTTTTTTATTTCTGTATTTTTTGTCGTGTCCAACATATCCCAGAATTTTTTCTAGTCGTTTACTATTTTTTTTTTGCATCTCCTACTTGTATCATAATTCTATTTGAATGTTTTCGATTATGATAATGACAAAAAGATAGGACCGCTTTTCCACTCACTGAATCTCTTATTTACTGTTGGTGAGATTACATGTAATTTTCCGTTTTATATATATCTTCCCGATTCTGTTTCTTCTTTTTCAATATTCCAGAATATTAATTAATTTTCATTGATTTTGTTATGTTTGTGATCCTCTGTCCTTATTCTTTCTCCAAGACTCTCTCTTCTCATCCTGATTGAACCTTTCTCTCGCAGTTTTTCGATTCAGGAGGTATTTGTAGCGATCTTCCGAAAAGAAAATAATAGGTTGTTTTACAGCTTGGCGTTGCTGCAAAGCCTTGATGCTCTTAAGCGCCCTCCTTATCTATGAAAAAACTTGTATCGAATCAAATTCTTAGCATGGTGAATAGGTTCTCGGCTCACTCAAAACTCCTTTCAAATGGACAAGCAAAGTTGGTATCGAACACGCTCTGTGTTTTCCTGCTCTCTCGAAGACTTCTTTTAACTTAGTTGAAGTTGATCCCGTCGACTTGAACCTCCGCTACGAATATTTGAATTGTTGGAGCTTGATTTGTGTTTCTTATATTGTAACGATAATACGATTGCCGTCTCTTCTGTCGCATAATCTCTGTTAGAAAAATTTTCAGTATAACACAAAGCGTCTGGCAAATGACACCACAGCACAAAATCTCTAGAGAGAGCGCCCAACATACGTGGCAAACACGTCTCAAAACTTTCAAAAGCATACACCAAAGCAGTGTAGCACTGACATGTGGCATTCAATTCTTTCGCAATTTCTTCCCACGTCAAGAATTGTTTGTCTGTTGGCATAATCGTTTGATGTGTAGTCGTATATAAATGGTTTAGCCTATATTAGTGAAACGATATTTATATTGATATTTGAATCATCTCTCATTTTTCTTCATGAAAATCCCGGAGCGTTTACTGTCATATGCCAATAAGTTGATAAATTTCGAATTTTGAAGCATGGAGGTGACCTATCATTCGCACGTATCTGGCAGGGCCATTTCAGTGTGCGCCCATTAATTGATTACCATCGGTTCTAATCGAAGTGTCATGCATCTATGCCAGATCACCCGCTATGCCAGTGCTATGCTACTTTGGTGGGCGCTCCCACTGAGGGTCGCCCTCGCATCTGGTACTTTTATTGCCGGAAACCTCCAACCTCGCATCGAGGAAAAACAGGTTTTTTTAATATCGAGAGACTATTAACTCACCCTGTACAGGGTGGTCAGATTTCGATGATTTAGTACAATATCTCCTAAATTAAGAGAGATAGAAAAAAGTCATATTCATATCATGTTCTCATTTTCCGAGAAACATAAAATATTGAACACCGCAAGTCTCTACGGTGTCTACTTTCCGCGCTAGAGGGTGATTTTTGATTTGGCCAATTTTTATAATTCACTATAACTTCCGCAGTATTGTGACTACGCTCTCGGAATAAAAACAGGGCCGTTTTCTCAGTAGGTATGTACTTTTTACCAGTTCTATCGAAATTTCAGTGCTGTTTCAAATTTTATAGCTCAAAAAAAATGTGTCAAATAGAAACCATAGTGTGCTATGATATTTTTAAATAGTCTTCTCTCAGACAATTTCCAGAATATGAATCAAATATCATAATATACTTCCTAGTTTATATATCGAAAATTTCTAAACAACATTTTTCGATCATCAAAATAAAAGGAGGTTTCGATTTTTATTCATATCTTTCTGGTTGAGGAGGCCATAGAACTTGATATTTCACAATTACCTATTCTAAGTTACCACATTGATTAGTATATTATCGTACAGACCCCAGGAGTGTTTCTTGAAACTTTTTGTTTCTTTTATGATTTCTCTACTCAATTTGAAAATGAACATTATCTAAAAACAGCCGGATTATTTAATGATATCAATATCATATCACAGTTAATGAGAGCCTGCTTGAATGATGTTGATGACCGAAGAGTATTTTTTCGAAATTTTCGATATATAATAAAATCGGAAGTTTATCATAATATATATTCTTGAAATTGTCTAAGAAAATTTTATTGAAAGAATCATAGCACACTCTGCTTTCCCCTAGAAAATTTTTTCTTGATTGCTCTAAAATTTGAAGCGGCAATGAATTTTTGAAAGCACCGCTAAAAAGTAATGAAAAATTTTCCCCAATGGTGATTTTATTTCGGGAGCATTGTCACAATATTGCGAAGTTATTAGCTAATTAAAATAATTGGTCAGATTACAAAAGCACCCTGTAGCACGGAAACTAGACACCGTTGCGACTTGCGGTGTCATTTTATGTTTCTCTTTTAATGTAGGAGATGAAGTAGTAAATTACCGAAGTCTGACCACCTTGTACATTTCTCACGCATTGACAGCAGAATTACATTTTTGTATAGATGAAATATTCAGTGGGAGAGAATTATTTTACTTTCCAAAGACAGAAGTCCTTCAAACCTGAAATATCTAGTTGTATTTCTAAGGTGCAGTCCATATCTAGTAATCGCGTAGGATAGAAGTCTTTCACCAAATCTTTGTTTTCGTAATTTCAAATACTTCCAATGAATTTTGAACGATGTATTTAAAGGTTTGATCAGGTACCTAATATGATATTTCATATAAGGAAGGGGATAAATTATTATATACAGCGGGAGTCTTGTACATATATTTCAACTGGAGATTCCTGAGGTCAAAAGAAGCACTTTTTGTCTGTACCATTTCTTCCGATTCGGATCGGTTGGAAAGATACAGGCTGTTGAAAATCCGTAAAGAAATGAAATTTTCGAATATATCTCGTGAATGATTTCATCGAATGAAATTATTTTCAGAATATAGGTTTTAATTAATGTAGCAAATCTCCTACGAACACAAAATTTCACTTACATGTTTTATTTTTTTCATTATGACCAATATATACCATTACATGGCATAATTATATCAGACAAGTTAGTTGAATGCCAATTTATGAATATTTGGCCATTTTGGAAAATATAAGTATTCCTCGTGAAATCTCATGAAATGCGCATTCTTCGAGTAATTTATGATTTAAAAAAATTAGCGAAGTTAGAAAAATTGGTTACTTTGGCTGAATCCATCTCTGTTCAAAAGATTAACAGAATGAAATTTCGTCAACATTTTCCCGAAGGCTGAAGTGGTAGATCTAAAGCTCGAAAGAACTTTAGTGTTATGTTTCCAGGATTGGCATAGCCCATTATGAAAGCTTAAAATGGCTTAATCTTTTCATATAGGCTAAATCGGAAAAAATGATATATAAAAAAGTATTTATTTTGACCTCTTGAATCTATGGTTTCAATATATGTCCAAGTCATAGACTCACCCTGTATACCTAGATTTTTATTTTCGAACAAATGCTTGGAAACCAAATGGAACGATTCTAGTTTTAACTCGCATTTCTCAAGTAGAGAAGTCAAGTGAAACAGTGTTTTTCTCTTTTTTCAGACGTAATTGATTCGCTAGGAACATCCCTTTTGTAGATTTGAGTTTCATTCGCAACTATTCGAATTATTATTGGGGCGAGCTTCATTGGAGATTCCGAATTGTCTTATGGTATGTTCCCAATATTTTACCCTTATTGAACTACTGTATTGAGTCTTTTTCAAATTGTTTCAGTGAACACGCGAGAGTAACATGTTGTGAAACTCCCGAAGTCCACATTGGAAAGCTTCTCTTCCGTTATTCCTAACAGCTATTAGGTAATTCAATTGTGGTTTATTATTCCCCTTAAGTTGTCACAACAATAACAATTTTTATTGCAAGTCAATGCTAGAAAAATTATATTTCCATTGAAAACACCTTATTCCAGACGTTCCACCTTCTTATTTTCATTTGTTATTGGCTTATTATGTAGCGTATTTGAGAATATACGGTGACTTCTTTTCTTCAGTTCCTCTTTTTCTTCGGTAGGTAGGGTTTTGGTTCTGAGTCCTCTGCTATTTAGTTAGTTCACTGCTTGTTTCTGATATCTTTTAATATAATTCATGATTCAAATATAGCGGGTTTTATGAACATATAAATTGAATGAATTAAAAATCTTGGGGTGTAGGAAAGAAAATGGTTCAATTTTTTTGAATATCTCTGTCACTCATGATACACCAAAATCGAAAGATAACTTAGCATCTACCTAAGCCATATTGTTTCCATTTCAAAAACATCTCATTGTAGGAAATTCAATATTTTCATAGGTACAGAGTGGGTAAAATTCGTTGCCTACTGAGGGGGATCTCGAGAACTACAGAAATCAGAAGAAAACGACACATTCTCGAGCTCTTTATTCTTGACTCATGAAAACATAACCGGAGTATCATTTCTAAATAATATGAGTAACGACCGAAAATTGAAAAATTGCTTTTTAAATACATAATTCTGAATTCCTAGCTTGTATCAACTCGTACTCGAAAATGATTGTTACATTCAGCAAAAAATTTACAGCAGAGCAAAAAAACTTTCAACTATAACTAGTTCAGATTTGAAAAATCAGAATGAGAATAAATAAAGTCATATTGGAATTACTCATAAAAAAGTGCATGTAGAATATAACAATAATTTTTCAGTACGAGTTTAAACAAGTGAGTAATTCAGCACTATTGAAAATTACAATTTCTTTAATTCACATGTCAAAATCTAGAAATGACAGGCCGATGTGAATAAGTCAGGAATTGAGAAGTTTCATCTTTTTTTAGCTGCTTTAGTTCTCGAGATACTCTCAGTTAGCAACGACGAATTTTGCATACCCTGTACGCCCTCACGTGAAAGCCTTTCACTCAACAAATCATTACCCAGTAACACCGCAATTAATAATGCCGAAAGAAGCCTGAATACTTGGGCGCCCGCAGAATTTTTTCTCAGGGGGGGCCAAATAATGATTTGATGAGAAGCAGGCGAAATCAGTATTCGGTTTTGCTCAAAAACAGGAAGGGAATCAAAATCTCAGGGGGGGCCACGGCCCCCCTGGCCTCCCCCTGCGGGCGCCCATGCCTAAATATATAAGCAAACAATAAATAACTTATATATTTTTTTCTGTCCATTAGCAGGGGCAACCAACAATCAGGATTCCAGGTACCCCAGCAAGTGCAAATGGCAGTTGGTAAAGCAGTCACTGATGCAGCTATCAGTCAATTCAGTAATCAATTTAGTAATGCCTTCAAAATGCACAAGTGAAATTAAAATTTTCTAGTATGAGTAATATTTTTAGAGTATATGAGAGAAAATATTTGCACAAGGGAACTCATTGATATGAAGATAGAAAACATGAACAAAACCTAACTAATTGAAATTAGGATAATACATTCGTGAGTAACGAAAACCGAGAATGTTCGACTTCTATCTGTCTCTATGAATTCTCAATTGTGTTTCCATATCTTATGAGAACTAATGATACTATAATATTCGACTGTAATAATAAGAAAACGCCAAAAAGAACATTATCTGATCCATGTATCATGTTCAGCAGCACGTTTTGCCTACTGGCCTAGGTTGACAGCGTGTGTAATTGGTTACAGAACATCACTCAATTATGTTCTGTAGATACCTTCATGGCTACCTACTTTTACTATTCGAAAAAAATTTTCCAGCGCTTATGTCTGTCATGAGATATTGAAATTTAAGTACCTACTACAGCAGGAAATATGGCAGCTAGTACGACCCAATACGATACCTTCCCTGTCGATATTTTAAACCAGTTGATTAGCGTAGTAATAATTAATGTACCGCGACATTGGTTTGCGGTATTGCAGCGGTTGCGTGGTGATCGTGAACAAGCGACTTTATATCACCAAATTTGCCCTGTCGTTAGGGTACCACAAGATATTCAAAAAAATGTACTTAAATACTCTAAAATGTGCTTGAGGTAGTGAGGTATTAGCATTGACTCACTTTTGGAGAAGCTGTGAGCGTTTCTATTTTTAATTCTAAGAGAAATCAACTAGAGGTACCGTAGCAGTCGCATGTGCACTGCAGTGGCGGATACAGAAGAAATTCTTGGTGTTGTGTTCTGAAAAGATCCTGAACTATTTTTACTTTTATTTTAATAAAAATGCAATCATTTTCCTTATGTGAGCTTCCAAATGGGGGTGAGCGCCCCCTGCTCCCCTCATATGTATCTGCCAGTGGTGTACTGGTGACCTAAGTGAACAAATTGGTCAGCCAAAGTGAAGATTATGCATGCTGTCAACAAATAACAAAGAGCCTGTAGAAACCTTTCGATGTGCTTCTATACAATGCATGTCTGCAATTTTAGGGCTGAGCTGAAGTATGTATTTCACTGGCCATTCATGTTGAAGGTGTAATTTCAGAATCATACATAAACTGTTTATAGCACGAAACATAGATGATCCCTGTTGTCATAGAACATAAATGAAGATATATTTCGAGAAATAGATTATTATCACTAGATATTCGATCATAATAATAAGTGAAGAAAAACGAGAATAAAAATTTTGTAATTTATTATATTTATTCTCAACAAGAAACAGAACAGATTTCTAATTAATATTCATTTGTTTTTTCATAGACATAGTTTATTCATCAAAGATCAATCAAATCAATATTTTCGTTTTGAGAACTGCTTATGTGAATAGGTGAAATTTTAGGAAATACAAATACAACATTCACATTTTAGATAAAAGAAACATACTGGGAGATATAATTTTCTATAACGTATGAAGATGGAAAAATAATGTGTTACCTAAAGTTATGATATGAAGTTTTTCAAGCTGAAATTTGAGTAATTCGAATTGATAAGGTACTTACGAATCAAGTTCTCCAGTATTGAATGGCCTCAAAATATTAATCTGTGTAGATATTACCTCAAGGAATAGCTAAGTAGCCCTTTACCCGACTATGGGTGGAAAGTGTTAAAATTTAAATTTTATTCTCAGGAATCTGATTCGTTTGTTATGTGGAGAATCTGTTCGATTTTCTCTACTTTGTATATATGAAAATATATTGTATATGTTTGAAGTTTTTCATTTTGTGCTGAATGCTGAGAGTTCAGAGTATGAAAAGAAATTTAAATTCACATTTCTTCTCATCATACATTTTATGAATTTTCCAGAGGATAGCTGAAAATTCACCCTGGAAATTTCCTAATAGTTGTCAGCATTAGGTAGAATGCATCACCCCTCATTTAGCACAATTTCCATTGCTCGATCAAAAAATCCTCGATTACCAATAAACGAATCTAAACTCTTCAGCATTCAGAACGAAAAATGTTCGCAATAATTCTCTCTAATTGTTAAAAAACATATATTATTATACGAGTATTTGTTGATTAATAATATCAATATACATTTGAATCCGAATATGCAGAATGATGTTATTGTCTAGACTAGAACAAATATATCAAGAATAGTAAATGAACAAGAAGAGTAGGTACTTAATTTGACATTTGACAACACTCATAACGAAATAAAAAAATGTTGAGTTATTCCTTTGATATATTATTAAGTTTTTTCAGAGAAAATATAGCCGACGACGTTCAGGTGAATGAAATATTATTCAAAATAAATTATTTAAATGATTTTAGTTAGTTGAAGTCAAAATGATAAAAAACACCACAATAATTGAAAACTAATCCTATCCTACTTAATATTATAAATGCGAAAGTTTGTGAGGATGTGAAGATGTTTGTTACTCTTTCACGTGAGAACAGATGAACATAATTTATAAAAATTTTGTGGTATTTCAGCATAAAACAATGAGAAAATATCAAGCGAGTCGAAAAAATGCATTCTTCTCAGAGCTATGGGCCATTCGTCGCGTAGTCGCGAATCACCCATACTTTGTAAGAATTGACTGAT
Source organism: Hippodamia convergens (assembly GCA_038502775.1). Classification (NCBI taxonomy): domain Eukaryota; kingdom Metazoa; phylum Arthropoda; class Insecta; order Coleoptera; family Coccinellidae; genus Hippodamia; species Hippodamia convergens. The sequence goes on from CM076609.1 coordinate 34,937,351, forward strand.
TATTTGATTGTAGGATTATAGTTTCAGTTATTTAGGCATAAGTTAGACGTATATAAACGAAAAGTTTGGGAAAAACAATTGGATCTGGTAAGCGGTGTGGCAATTAGAATCTAGGATGAATTAAAAGTCTTACAACCACTATTCGAATGATAAATTATTTTATTTGAAGGCTAGAACAACATAAAGATCAAGTTAAAAACATAGATTGTAGATGTAATCGAGTCGAAAATATGACCAAAACACTTATGATTCAAATTTAAGTGGTTTTAAAAATTTTTTAGTGTTTAGTTTAAAAATTACGATGAAAACATAAACGAAAGAACAAATAAGTAAATAAACAAATAATCACATGAATCGACTCACAATCAAACAAATTCATCAATAAATATAACTAAATAAGTTATTTCCTGAAGTCATTCCTTCTATCGGAGTCGAAATAAACGTGGTCAAACACGTTTACGTATGTTTTCATCGTAATTTTTAAACTAAACACTAAAAAATTTTTAAAACCACATGAAATTGAATCATAATTGTTGTGGTCATATTTTCGATTCGATTACATCTACAATCAATGTTTTTAACTTGATCTTTGTGTTGTTCTAGCATGGCTTTGAGAATGGCAGTAGATATGCCGAAACATGTCAGCCTTCAAATAAAATAATTTATCACTCGAATAGTGGTTGTAAGACTTTTAATTCATCCTTTATTCATGGGGTTTTTACGATTTAAATTAGGATCTAGGCTTCTTCAAGATTTTCCGTGTTTGAGGATGATATTAGAACAATAATTAATAATAATAACAACAATTTCAATAGCCGATTTGGCAGACGAAGTTGCGCGGGCCAGCTAGTACAAATATACTTTGAAAAATGTCAGTTATAGGTATACCGAACAATTAAATAATGAAAAAACAGAGTGATAAAATGAATAAGTTCATTAAAACTTCCAAAAATGATTACCAAACTATTATTTGAAAAAAAGTTTTTGGGCTCAAACGAAAGTAAAACCAATAAAGGGAGGAAAATATTTTACTTCAGCACAGTCGGGAAGAGCATAATTTATTATGAACTTCATATTCATACTTTCTCGGATAGAGAGTGTCACTCTCACGGATAGCATGTGTCAATTTTCTTACTTGCATATGTGTCATTGCCAATTGCCACATGTCTTATCTTTAATCATTTTATCATCGTAATCTTGATCTGCCTTTATTCTGATTACCTACTCAATTCACTAAAATATACAGGGTGTTTCATCATAAACTGGACAAACTCATATGACGTATAGAGAACATCGGGAGAATCATTTTTTTCTCATGACATATTTCCCGTTTTCGAAGCATAAGGGAGATACAAGGTGTTTAATGTCATTTTCGAGCGTTATTATATTGAGTGTGGTCGGTTATGTATAAGACTGGAAGTAATGGTTTCTTGTCATATCGTAGTATTTTTGGATGCTTCATTCAGAAATGGTGTAGAGCTCCGAAAAAAAAATTACAAAATGGCGGAAAACCTGCAATGTTCGTGATTTTTTTTTTCGGTTACCGAATTGATTTTCATTTCCTAAATTAGCACAATTTTTAAAGGATATCTGTGAAAAAATTTTTTCAAAAATCGAACACAACTTTTTTTTTACATGTCTACAGCGAAAAAAAAATTCCACTCGAAATTGATGAAATTTTTCATGATTGTACTTACTTTTATAACTAACACGAATATGAAAACAGAATCGAAAAATATCAAACGGTTTCGTTTTTACAGCCATTCAAATGTCCCGTTCGAATATCTGAAATAATAAAAAAACATGACACAGCTTGTGTTCTTAGGCCCATAATTTTTGAATTTGTATGTCGAAACATTCCAGATTGCAAAATGAAATAAAAAAAAATCAGTGAAACTTCATTGAGAGTTGAACTCCCTACTCTGAGTTAAGTACCTATTAAAATAATTGTGGAATCTGAATTGAGACTGTTCAAAGGTTTTTAATTTTCGTTGCCAAGCAATGGCAGCTCATAGAATTTGACAGAGTATTTGAATTTAACTGAATATAATAATGCAAGTATCTTGAAACCAATTTATGCAGTTTGAGTAGAAATTGGCGGTTAATACTTCCCAGATATTAATGGCATGGCATTATTGCGGAAATTTCTACGAATAATTCCACAATTTCACAAACGCAACAAAAAAAACCTATTAGTATAAAATTTATTCATAATTCGTTCTCAAAAATATTGCCATTTCTCCGGATACACTTTCTCGACCTTTTCGCCACACTATCCACCGCTGAACAAACCATTTCCGGGTTTCGGCGAATCTCTTCGGCGGCTGATTCGATTCTTTGAATCAGTTCTTCTCTCGAAGTCACTGGAGCTCGCTTATCATAAAAAAGACTCTTCATATGACCCCAGAAATAAAAATCCATAGGTGTAAGATCTGGAGAACGAGGAGGCCATGCGACAGGTCCCAATCGGCCGATCCATCGGCGAGGGTATTGAGAGTCTAAAAATTCACGTACACTCCTCACTGTGTGAGCAGGGCAACCATCATGCTGGTACCATATTCCTTGAAAGTGACTCAAAGGAATATCTTCCAATAGATCAGTCAGAGTTTCCCTCAAAAATTGATTATAGCCATTTCCAGTCAATGTTTCAGGAAGAATGTACGGTCCTATAATGAATCCATCCTTCATTCCCGCCCAAACATTGACAGAAAATCTCTTCTGGCTATTTTTTGCTACTGTTGCATGTGGATTTTCCCTTTGCCATATTATATTATTTTTGTTGTTGAAGAAACCATCTCTGTGGAATGTTGCTTCATCCGTAAACAGTATGAGACGTAGGAAATTCCTATTCTCACGTGTCCTTCTTAAAATAAATTCACAGAATTCTTTCCTCTTCTCAAAATCACCTTCTTCTAAGGTTTGACATGAACGGAAATGGTACGGATGGTAGCTATTTCTTTTCAAAACTCTCCATACAGTGGATTTACTCTTATTCACACTTGGATGATTTGCTAGAGTTCTCGTTGATACCATCGGATTTTCACTCACTAAATCCAGGATACGTTCTTCGTTATTTCGAATTGTTTCCTTCTTCTTGCGGTGAAGAATACCTTCTTCACGTAATTAACGCACTGTTTCTATGAAAGTTTTAAAATTAGGAACGTTTCGGCTTGGAAATCTGCGAGCGTAAATTTCCCTTGCTTTTCTCCCTGAGGAATTCGCTTCATAATAAGCCTGAACCATATCATTTTTTTTAAAGTGAATATTTCATTTTCGTTTGCTAACAAGTCGTTTCAATATACTCGAATTATTCAGTAAAATTCAAATAACCTGTCAAATTCTATCAGCTACTGTTGCTCGGCAACGAAAATTAATATACTCAGAACCTTAGAACAGACTCATATTTCACATTAATACTTAACTCAGAGTAGGGAGTTCAACTCTCAATGAAGTTTCACTGATTTTTTTTTTATTTCATTTTGCAATCTGGAATGTTTCGACATACAAATTCAAAAATTATGGGCCTAAGAACACAAGCTGTGTCATGTTTTTTTATTATTTCAGATATTCGAACGGGACATTTGAATGGCTGTAAAAACGAAACCGTTTGATATTTTTCGATTCTGTTTTCATATTCGTGTTAGGTATAAAAGTAAGTACAATCATGAAAAATTTCATCAATTTCGAGTGAAATTTTTTTTTCGCTGTAGACATGTAAAAAAAAAGTTGTGTTCGATTTTTGAAAAAATTTTTTCACAGATATCCTTTAAAAATTGTGCTAATTTAGGAAATGAAAATCAATTTGGCAACCGAAAAAAAAAATCACGAACATTGCAGGTTTTCCGCCATTTTGTAATTTTTTTTTCGGAGCTCTACACCATTTCTGAATGAAGCATCCAAAAATACTACGATATGACAAGAAACCATTACTTCCAGTCTTATACATAACCGACCACACTCAATATAATAACGCTCGAAAATGACATTAAACACCGTGTATCTCCCTTATGCTTCGAAAACGGGAAATATGTCAAAAGAAAAAACTGATTCTCCCGATGTTCTCTATACGTCATATGAGTTTGTCCAGTTTATGATGAAACACCCTGTATAAGTAGCTCACTTTTAATGGCGAACGTTCACTATAATCTGTTCCGAATTATAAATCTTCATATATAAAACTAAGTCGGCCATTTTGTTGGTTTCACCATTTACAACTCAAGACTGGATGAACTGTTTGTTATTATGAAAGATTTTTTTTTGGATTCTTCTACGACGTGGTTAATATAAAATACATTAAAACTCTGACAAATTTGATTAAATGGAAAAAAATAGGCATTTTTCTTTTTGCGATTAACGCCAGTAGGTGTCGATACGGTTAATAGCGTTTTCGTGAAGGTATTATATTTGATATATGTGTTATTATTTCTTCCGAATACTACGGAAAATTTTATGACGAAATGTTTTCAACAAATCTCCATTCTACTATTATATATGTAAACAATTACTGTGTATTTTGAGTTGCCTAAACGGATGTTTTTGGGGCGCACTGATTTTTTTGTCTGGTGACTTCGGACAACCATTACTGGTAATTCCAAAATCGACGGCTGCCGATGAAATAAATGCTTGCCTAAAATCATCAAATTCAAATTTGGCTCGGTAATAAAGCTCCCAATTCAGTTGATTGCGGTTGGAATAGTACCAATAGCTATTGCAGCATTTGTAACTGCAAAAAAAGGTGCAATGCGTCATGCACCTGCAGAAAACTGAGTCTTTTTTGTAACGCTACATGTGGGGAATCTGCAGGTGTTAACTGCCAAAACAATCTTTGGCAAAGATGAAGAAATAATTGACAGTGGCGACAGCCACTCAGAATCAGATTAATTTTTTGACACAAAAAGTATTAATTTCACGAGAATAAAGTGATGAATAAATGAAATGTTTGAATGATATTTTCATTTTGTTATTTTGAACAGGCTTTTAGGGGTTGGAAAATAAAAATAACTCAAACTAATATTGATCCAATATACCGTTATAAAATTGATTGATATTAATTAATTATATTATAAGGACCCATTTTTACACATTTTATTCTGAATGGGGTGGTTTATACGTTCTTAAAGTATATATAAAGACCTTCATATTAAACTTCAAAAAAAGCTACTGAGGCCCAAAAATTATTTTGATTTACAGGACAATTTTATGTCCACTTTCAAGGTATTATATCATAATAGTTTATTATAATATTATATGCTTTTTTATTTATCGATTGAGGCAGTACGAAGTCTGCCGGGTCAGCTAGTTGAAAATATATCTAAACTTCACTGATAGAGCATTCGGTTAATTTAAGCATTGAAAATTGCTGGTTGGCTGTATCATAAATTTGACAGATAATAAATAAATCCGTGAATATAAATGTGTCTGTAAAACTCAGATATTCTCGAAGGATTTAGTTCTACAAGATTTGGCAGAATGAACAGATTAGCTACAGAATTAGAGAATAGTTATTTATAATACAAGCACAGAAGGCATTGATATTTTTCAACGAGTTCAAAATCCAAAAAACGAGCCAAGAAGTGGCGAGTTTTGAATGATCAAGTGTTAGAAGAATAAGCCTTCTTGAAATTGATGGAAAATTTCCATAAATTTTTGCATTGAAAAATATTGATTAGCATATAACTGTTTTGTGATTCATGAATTCGACAAAAAATAAATAAATCCGTGGCAGGAGGCCAACATGTAATAAATATCACCATGAAAACTGTGCGATAATGAGATATTCTCGCAAGAGTTTTACAACATTCACTAAGAACTAGAGACAATTATTTTACTCACGATCGGTTAGTAATCGATGGACTCAAAAGTTTATAGATAAATCAAAATTAACTCATTTAATATAGAAAAAAAATACAAATTAGTAACGTTCGAATAATCATTATCTTATGTTCGTATAGTTTGTAGCTTAGGCTCAAAAGTTAAGAATTCAAGGATGACCTCAGATTTATTCCAACCTAATTTTGTCCATGGTCGAGAAATGCAGAAGAATTGAAAATTGTGAACATATCATTGCAACAAAAATTAATTTCTGTAACCAAGGGTCTCCAAGAAGTTTTTTTTAAGAATTAACGTATACATCTATACAACAGTTCCCAGACAAGTTGAGCTTAATCAGAAAATTTTAAAATACTTATGAGTTGTTATATTTGGCAATATATAAGCATTGTATATACAATGATATAAGTTGTCTGTTAATAAATGATGCCAGGGACCACGTGATTTCTCGATGAAGAGTAGCAGCGGGGGTACTTCATGAAATATTTTTTTTAAATTGCACATCATCCGAAGATACACAGAGTTGATGAGTTGACGGTTTAATTTTTTCACGGGTTATGAAGAACGTTGGGTTATATAACAGACCCCTGTAGTCGTTATACAACATGAGACCTGTAATAAAAACGCAAGCAGTGCCATCTATGATCGAAACTCAAAACTCATTTCAGCTACAGCTACTTCAACTTCTGCTACTAGATGACGCAACATCTACAAGCGGTGTGCTCGTATCCATAGCCCATAGCGGTAAATATAGGTGCTCAGCTCAAGTTCAAATAGATAGCATAGCAGGAGCAGGACTGGCGAACAGCGAGAGTGGGAGTGTATGTGCGGAACACCAATGTACCTGATACTTGGAGATCCTAACCTCTTCTGTTGTTGTGAATTGCTTAATCTTAAATAATAGTTTCAATTCGTAAGCTGATGAAGTTGACTCCTTTTTAGTGCTTATTGTGCTTTATTGTTTTGAAAAAGAACAAGAACAATGTGGAAAATAAAGTGTTTTACTTGGAAACAAAAGTTTTAGTGTTTTTGTTTTGTTTCGGCAATGTTTATTTGAGTTCGACGATGAATTCCAGAGCGCATTTCCAGCCTTTCTTGAACAATTCCTTGGCGATTCGACAGGAGATTCAGAGATTCGAAAGTGTACATCCTTCGATATATGCCATTTACGATTTGATTGATCTAATCCCTGACGGTTCAGTTGCTCAACAGATTAGAGATCACGTTGTCTGCATTGAAGGTAAGACATCCCTACAGTTGTAGTACCTATTGTGAAAAGCATTTCGAAGCTGATCCCAGATAAAGTGGGATCAATTCAAGTCTCTTTAAAGTTGTGAATTGACTGTCTTGCCTGAGACTCATCAGCAACATTCATGGAGTTATATGCCTGGAATGATCATGATATTAACGGTATTGAATTCCAAAATTATTGGGCAATAAAATACAAAGTGAGACACCGATTTTATTTCGGATTCTATCTAGGTAATACCTACTTTCAGATGTTGTGGAATTGCTTACTGGCTCTGAAGCCAGTTAGAACATTTTTGTATTGTTCCAGAATCTACCTAAATGCCGAGCTAAATGTTGATTCATTCTTTTAATTATTGAATTTTTAGTCCATTTTCATTGCAACATAGGTTCCAGATATTTTAAGGGATATGTTTTTTCTCTAAAGGGCTTAAGCCTTGAGTACAATCAAGTAACTGCCTTCAGATCAACATGTGTAGAAATATTTCAGAGGATATTTCATTGACACATATGAGATCTTGATACAATAATTCACAATTTGAACTTTTAGAAATTTGTGATTTGAAATAATGTTTTTCATTGATATGAAATTTGTATGTATCTTGATATTAATCAATAATAATAATTGTTCGAACAAATAATATATAAATTAGGATCATTTGCCGAGAGCTTGGTGAAATGGTGCCTTTGTATTATTGTAGGAAGATAAGGTTAAAGGTTCCTTTTATACGTTGAAGCAAATGTGTGGCTCTCGATACCCATTCAGGAAATTAATTTGTTCCAATGTGAGTCTAATAATTTAATTCTACCTCGAAAAGGTCTCAAAATCATATAACTTTATTCTTATAAACCATCATACCCAAGGAGCCTCTCTTCATAAAGACATCCTGTTGAATAAAGGTATAGGAGGGTTTTACGAGTGAAGATTACACTTGTTTTACCAGTAGCTGAGTCTTAACTTAGATACATAGAAAACAAAATTATATTGATTTTGCAAGTGATTGTTCACAATATAAAATTTTAATGGGGACATAGAGAAAATACTTACTCTCCCATTGGGCACTATACTCACCACTATAATTCAAGATCAATACATAAATTTAAGCCTCGGTTACTTCAAAAAGAAGTTGAAGCAAATGTTTCCTGGACCACAAATTTGGATGGATCTGTGTAGGCAATGATTTGAATATTTTACAAGTTCAATTATAAACAGCTACTTTGATCCTAAGATTAACGTATAGAGGATAAATACCTCGATAAATACACTGGAATGGAAAAGTTAATTTAATAAGAGATCATTATATTATTGTAATAATTTGAATTACCTATGTTATATATATATATATATATATATATATATATATATATATATATATATATATATATATATATATATATATATATATATATATATATATATATATATATGAATAGTCTGACAGTTTGATATGTAATTTTTTGGGATGAGTGTTGTTTGTTTTCATAAATCCCTTACTCAATTCCTGTTATGATTCACCACTATTTTAAGAAATGGCCTGATTAGCTATCATCTCTGGTTTCATTCCATACTGGAGTGTCTGATAGTTCCTTTAATATAAGGAAAACTGAAACTGGAATGCTCTAACTGAAACATCCCTAAAAATCGGTCACCATTACTCGAATAATTTACTTATGGAAAAATATCTTATTTCCGGAAACTTCCCTGCGGTTCAATATACAGTATTTCTGTTAACAAGAAACAATATCATCAAGCTTGATCACCTGATCTGTCACCATTAACATTTTTTGTGTGTGGCCATTCAAGAGACATACCCTGTTATGAAAATAGTTTCATAAAATTGAACCAACTGGTTCAAACTTCTGAAACTTCTGAAAAACTCTGGGAACCATACCAAGTGTACATGAATAGTTTCAGGCTTTCAGAAGACTCTCTTAATGTGAATGTCAAGTGTGCATATTCCGAGGCATATTCTAAATTTCTATAGAAGTGGAAGGAAACGATGTCCTATGTGTGATGAAAACAATGGTCACCAATTCCAGGTTCCATTTGACATATACTGGCCTATAACTCGAAAACAAAAAAAGACAGAGGATGGTATTATGAGTTTCCTATATTACATGGACACTATTCTTGAAAATATTATAAAAAAGACTCAATAAAAGATAAATTGCGTATCAGAAAGATACCTACTCCTCGGCCCACACCCACAAACATTCGTCAAACAACGTTGCATTTTTGTGACATTTTTCATTGGCTTCAGCGGGGGATTCAGTAATCAGATCAACTCTACTTTGGAAAAACACAATTGCACATCGAAATAAACGATATCAGCTAGAAAAATTCGATCAATAACAAGTTGAGTAACGAGCATACAGTGGCATATTATACAAAATTACCTGTGTTGAATACACTTTCCCCGTTCGGCTGTGGAGAGATTCATTGAACACCGAGTTGAACACATAAAGACTCGATCGATCTCGGCGATCATCACCTGATCTCATAAATAAGACGCGCTAATTTAACAATTTAGCACAAAGACAATGATAATCACAGAATGCTCGACAGAATGATACTGCCGAGGATACTGCTTGAACAATATGAACTCCTAAAGATCAAATAGAATGAACATTATCAATAATTGAAATCTCCAAAGAAATCTCAAAATTCACAGATAGAAATTGATTCATTTGAATCAATCATTTGATTGGAACCGTTCATATAATAACTTTGTTATTTTTGTCCGAATTTCGGGCCTTTCAGATCTGTCGATCCCATAAAACTCTGATGATGATACGCATGAGAATACACATGTTATTATTTTTTTTTCTTCTGTTTGATCTCTTACTTGTCTTTGAGATTGTCTCCGTCGTTTTTAGTTGTCAAGAATTATTGAATGTTAATCATATCAAATTAGTTGAAAGCAAGTATAAAAGAAATGCTCGAAGAAATGCTACTCTTCTATATATTCCTGCTCTTTATATACCGGGCGTTGGACACCGTTCTAACGAACGGTATTCGTAGGACACCCGGTATATAACTAACTTGTTAAGGAAATGAACAATCTAGTGTAAAACTCAGTTGCGAATTATGGTTATAATCCTCTTTGCTTTAGCCATTTTCTGATGTAAATGTTCATTTTAGACAGCTTCTAGCCGAAATTGATAGCCAATCGAATACTTCTCATGAAAAATAGAGTTTTTCACAATAAAAACTCGTTTTAAATTTTTACTAGAACAATAATTGGAATTCCCTCAGTTCATGCAATTAATAAATATTACCATGAAAACTATGTCGAAATGAAATATAATATGTATATTTCATTATTTCGCTCTACAAGATAAAGCAGAATAAACGGATTTGAAACAGAATTGGAGAAATACCATTTTCAATCGGGAAACATTCCCGCAGTTAAAGGGAAATTTCTGTCAACTCATTCCATGCCAGTCAAAAGTTCTCGACGATTTTTTTTCATTGAATTAAAAATGTTACAATTGGTTATCATGAATTATCCTCGAAAGGTAGACATTTGCCAACGCGCACATTTTTATAGAACTGTTTGTGTTCTTCAAAAACTACAAATATTTAGCATGGAATTTCTGACAACAGATAGTTTTCAAAACGCAAAAAGAGGCCTGACATAAATAAAGTTTCATAAAATATTTGAAGGTGGCCTCCCACACTTAACTTAAATAAAGGACAGCCATATTAGGGAGTTTCGAAACACAAATTCAGGCCTCACCGAGGGCCTCACTTTATTAAAAGATCCCTTAACTACCAAACGTTAAGGGCCGCCTTAACTTTCGGGATCATTCCAGTAAAAGGAACAACTTCCATAAGAGAAAACTGTTTGAATAAAAAAAACGAATATTTTTAGAAAATTGGGAACAACAAACGAAGCACAAATTTTGATTCGACCATCCTTTCTCGTTTCTCCTATTTCGAAATCGATAGAATATTTCATTATCCATAACAAAATCTCTAACTGTTGTAACATTATTGGCTGAGCTGAATATAATAAAGGGAAGTTCATTTGCCATCAATTCGATAGAGTGTCTGAAATAATCACATCGCTGCACTGATGTAGGTATACAGTATCATACAGAATGTATCAGCTTCCTCTCAAACTAGTTCACATGCTAAAACATGTGTACCGTGAAACTATATAGGAAGTAGCGAATCAACAATTGTTTCGTTATGGATGACTTGCTTCGTGTCAAAACGACATTACTACAAATAACGATTACGTCACGACAACGATCCAGCTTCAAAAGTGAGGTGTGAAAGGTTGTCTGAAAATCGGCGGTCTGTGTATGCAGTATCTGGGACGCAATTATTGTACCTACTGCATTCGACTCTTGATGCACTTTCTCTTCTGCATGCATTTCGATGGATATTTCATCCATCAGTTTAATGAAAACAAATATGTAGTAATATGGAGTCTTAAGGTTAATAGTGAAACGGTTGAGAAAGGATGAATTCCGAGATGAATTGGAATCAAGTTTTGGATCAGGACTCAGCTCACGACTGGTATTATGTAAAAGTTGGAATAATGGAAAATTAAAGGTTAGTTTAAGAAAAAAGAAAAATTTAAAAGCGAAAAATTCTTTGCCTCAACGGAGGCCGTACCGAAAACATATTTTTTTTTTATTAAAAAAGTGTCTCAGAAAACATTTTTGAAACATAGACAAATTGGAAATAGTTATCATCGAAATGAACACCATCTTACATCCTCCTTCACTCTCTGAGATTTTAGCACTAGTAATAAATCACTGCCCCTATGCAAATGCACAAGAAGAAGAAAAAAACTAGGCCGAAACCGGTCTCTATTCTCTCAGTGACAAAATCTGATTTCATCTCTCAATACCTCCCGAGAGACCGACAGAGGAAGGTTTTGTATAAAACGTATAAATTGAATGAATTTTCGGTTTCAACTTGGTTAATTCGTCTTGGTTATAGTCGAAAAAAATTGCCGTTTCTATCACTCGGAAAATCTTGCAAGGGTGCACTGATCAGAATTAGTCATTCTGAAGGCTCTGATGAAATATGATGGTGATAGCATATCGAGTAGCATATCTAATAATTCTACCGTCGACAGAAAGTCGCTAATTTATTGATCGCTCATTGTTCTCTACTAAAAACCTCGCCAAAAACTGCGTAGTTTTTTTTTCATCTCATTTATATGTATTAATATATGGACATGGGAAATATACGAGAAAAAAATTGAACTCTGAAACCTTCGGCACAACTAATGACCGCCGATAAGTTTTTCGGCATTATTTTCAATTTATGAAATAAATAAAAAATAACTACTGGATCCTGTAAGGCAGAATTTCAATCTCGGTGGAACTCTTTGTCATGCTTTACTTGGCTTTTATTGACTTCAAATCAAATCTTTGCTAAGTTGTAGGAATATATACGCCTCTATGGCTTAAGTTGTCTGAATACATGGTATATGCACTAATTAGATTTTGTTTTCCCAATTTGAGAATCAAAGGAATGTTTCATTTGGTCAACTGTAGGTGGCGCTATTCACAAATTGTCACAGATTCTTGGTAATTCATTAAAATTTTTGTATATTTTCTGGTTTCAATAGACTTCAAACTAGAATCAATTGCATTCTTGATATTTTCATTCATATGAGTTTGGAGGAAAGGCATTCATTTCGTCAGAATACCATACAGTTTTTTGTGTGAAAATTATAGGAATGCAGACGAAATATTGAGTTAGTACTTTAGACATATTGAAGCTGTAACTATAATGGTATTTTATTGAAAAGAGTTTCGATATCAGATAGACTGCTCCTGGGAAGTACATTTTTCAATCGGAATGATCGCATCTTGTCCTTTACTCAAAGGTAGTTGTTCTTTCATAATTTATATATTCATTCGGCTCTAAATTTTCTGTACTTTCGTTTAAAACGATAAATCAATAAATTATTGAAAGTTTTTTGACATCTGAAAAAAAAATTGATCCTTGGCAGTTCATTGGTTTGGAGTTTAGACAACAATCAACTTAAAATAGATCCAAATGACAACAATGACAATTCGGCGCCGCCACAAAACATTCCTCATATTCTCAGATTGACCTAATGCCAGGTCTAAGGTCTAATATCATTCCATTCAATAAGTGACGAGGGCATACACCATGTATTTAGACATCTTAATTATGGCTATTGCTATGAACTTGAGCAAGCGCATAGAAGCTCAGAACTTCGCGTCAGTGCTTTTCTCCAATTTTATCAGAATTACACATTTGGGAAATAATCCCTTTTCACGAATTTAGTTCATCCTTGAAGATTTCTGACAAAATCTCGTTTAATAAATATGTAGCTTGGGGCTTTCACTACCGGATATACTGCCATTCAAAGAGTCTTCCGGGCAATTTTTCACTTCCTAGTAAATGTATTCAATGTTTTTCTTGAGGAAATGTTAATAGCACAATTGACGCCCCTAATAATTTTTCGCATCGAGGTCGAACTGCCTACGAAATTGTGCAGGTAACCCAACAATGTTCAAAGTTGTTCTCTTCAATAAATACGAAACGAAAACAATATAATTCACAACATTTAAAAATATCACTAACGGTCGACTTTGATAGGATTCTGCTATCCATTCTTTTGGAAGATTTGTCCACATCAGAAAAAATTTATCAATTTGAATTTTGTCCCAGAGATTCAATGGGGAAACTAAAAGGAAAACAACCAGTTCTATCGTGAGAAACTTGGACCCACATATCGAGATGATGAAAGTCAAAGCTAAGAATATCCAATGACTGCAATAATTGATCATCACATTTCGAAGTAAATGAACTCATAAATTGTCTCTCTAATTGAATGTTTTGTTCTGGTTTAAACAACAACTGATTAGATGATATTGTTGAAATTTGCTAAACTGAGTCCTCGACTGAGACTTGCGAAGTACGAGGTTATTTCGGAAATTCCTCGGGTGCGTATCTGGTTTTTTTATACAACCCTGATATTTTTTGTGTGATTTGAATTCATTTAGAAAATAGTCTGTATTTGATTCGGATATCTACTCTGTAGGAAAATTGTCATTGAAATAAGAAAGTTTTTGCAGAAATAACATATTATGAAATCAGTTAAAAACGAGGTTGAGAATAAACTTTGAATATTTTCAATCAGGAAATATTATTTTGAAATTCTATAGTGTTCTTTCATTCTATCGCATTTTTGACAAAATTTTTGCGAGTATTTTCGGCAGAATCGAAGGACCAAGTTTCATATTAAAAAGTTCACAAGTGCTTGGAGTATTCAATCTCTGGAAAGAAATACAGAGAGATATTTGGATGCACGTTACAGACAAATAAATTTATTCCAATAATAAATTTGAATATAATATCCACAATTTCCATTTTCTATTGAAACCAATGACGTGACTGCAACCCGAAGATCATTAACTGATATGTATCACCGACTCTCGCACCGACTAATTTAACTAGGTACGTACTAATGTGAATTTTTCACGACAGGTGGAAAAAATTTTTCGATTGAACAACATGATATCGATAAAAATTCCAAATATAATGATTATCTATTGTCTATTGAGTAGTATTTCATTAACTAATTTTTATAAAATTACTTTCTCGATTTTCAGCAAATGTATTTCTCACAACCATTGTACCGTTTCGACGTTACACAACAACAGCAGTTGCATCGAAAGAAGTATGCCTCAATAATATCTACGCGAGTGATCCAAATGATCTATTGGGAAAACCGATGGAAAAACATTTGCCTCGAATTTACCCGTTGACGATTTTTGATTTGCGTTCGAAAAATTCGTTGCACTTAAGCAACGATTAATATAGATATATATTCTTGGCCACGTGAAAATATGCAGTAAAACATCGTTTTTGTAATTTAGGAACATAGATGAATTCAAATTAGTAATAATCGAAATGAATACTACTTTCAATTTTTAGGCTCACAGATCTTTTATAATGAGCTGGGAAAAATGATTCAAGATTTTATTACTGACAGGAGAGATATGCTTTATTTGGTATCATCAGTAGGTATCCCAAACCCGAGCCCAAACCGCATAGGTACAAAATCTTCATAAAAAACTTCTATATATGAAGCAAATAGGTGAGGCCTACTGAGTGAAATATTGCAAAGTGACGACTCTAGTACCGTCAAAAGAGAATTTCCACATATCCAATCACATGCCAAAATGAATTATGTGTGTGAAGTTGGCCCAGCACTTTTGGATTTTCGAGAATTTTTTTGTTGTGCTGATTTGTGCTATGTTTGTGCTGCTTTGTGCCGATGAAATTTAATCTTAATTCCATGTGGTTCTCGAGATATTTCGAAAAGCGAAAAAATGGGAAAGCCGAGCACTTTAGGAAAAATTGGATTCCAATGACTGGAAAACATTGTGTTACACATGAACTGTGTTGCGCCGTTCGAATTTTTCCGAATCTCCCTCTAGTTTCCTGAAAAATCGAATTTTGAAGAAAAAATAACCTATTTGCCGTATTTCCCGTCAAATTAGGAAAACTAGAAAAAAGTCCGCCCAGCACTTTGCTTTTGTTCCAAAGAAAACATGTTCAAAAAATTGAGCTAACCGTAGGCAAAATTGTGCCGTTCTAATTCTCACAAATTTCCCGATAAAATCCAAAAATCCAATAAATTTGAAAAAAATTGTTGTTTTATATGATGGTGCCGCAGTTTTGCTTGTTAGAATCTAAGATGAAATCCACAGCTTTTTCCTCAAATTTAGAAAATAATAAAAGTCAGTAGATTGTGGGAAAATTGGTAAACTTGGCAACAGTGTGTGTGAAATTGGTCCAGCACTTTAAGATTTTCGAAAAAAATGTTAATGAACATAATTGTACTGAATTTGTGCTAATTTGTGCCGTCGAAATTTTTCTGTTATTACATACAATATAGTAATCATCGATATGAATAGCATTTTCAATTCCTAGGGAATTTAAACAACCGTCGCCCAATCATTCTTCACTCGTTTACACAGCTGCATTTCTTGATTCCTTGATTTTCCGTCAGACAAAAGTTAATAATCTAACTGAATTTCGTACTTTTCCACACGCATCACAGTCTACAAAAGGCGAGATAAAAAGGAAATTGAGGCTAATGAACAATGAACGAAGTATACGAACGATCATTATAGCGATTAAGTAAAAAAATATTTTGGCCAAAAACCGAAACTTGAAAAATTTTGCAAATTTTTTTATTGCTGTTTTTTCTGATAATACTCAAAAACTACTGACGATACGGAATTTTGAACTTCCAATCCAGAAACAAGAAACCCGGGGCTGCAATTCCCCGTTTTGTTATTTCTTATACAATGTTACGGAATGTTACGGTCTGATAAATTTCCGAAAAAATGTTTATCCTTCAATTTTTCAAAGTGGTGTATTCTTGTGCATCTCGGTTAGTTGTGTTTCCAGAACTGAATGTCGCCAGAGCCACCAAACTCATATCGGATTTTTGTTTCGAAGATAATTTAGGAATTTTTTGCCTACCCAAAAATATTAACCACAATTTTTTTCATCTATTTCAAAATATTTATCAATATAAATATCGAAACTGCGTTCTTTCAGTATTATGTCGTCGCTTACCATCTCCGATTACATCGGTATCCTTGATACGGCGTCGATGTAATAATAATTCAATTGTTTTCCTATGTGGAAGAGCACTTACGTAGGTGCAGAATGCATAATTGAGCAATTATCACCATGATTCACTTGAATTTCCATACATGGAATGACACTATCGTTTGCCTAGGACGTCGATAAATAAATAGAAGAAATGGAAAATATTTCGTCAAAATACGTCGTATATTGGAATTGATCTTTCCGGTTCAAGTTCATACAAGTACGGGCAGTCTCGAATTCGATGCCTATTGGGCAACTCGTGGACCGTTCTGATTAGGGAAAAAATTTCAAATACTATGGATCTTTCTTTTTTAGAGTGGTTCATAAAAGAGGTCATGGATATCCCGAATTTTTTCAGTTGCACTTCAGAAATATATTCCTCAATATCTCCAATTCTGTTGGAGATATTACAGAAATTTCAAAATGATTGACAGCTTATGAATAAGAAAATGTACTCTCAGTTTTCCTCAATCCTATTGCTACTGGTGATCTGATCAGTGGGGATGAAGCAAAATTTAAAGCCGCTTTGTGTATCGATAGTGGATACTACCATTGTTTATAAGCTCTATAGTCTGTTCGAATACAAGAAAGAGTAAATAACCAAAATTGTATAGTTTGCGCATAGACAACTCTCTTATTGGTCGAACGGTCATAAATCTTATCACTCAGTAATTTTGAACAGACTGCCAGCATCGTACTTGGGAGAAATGAGAATATTCATGTTTTGTATTTTGTGATATTTTCTATTTTCTAATATTTCAATATTTCATTTGGATTTCATCCATGCCGGACTATCCCGTTAACTTGTTATGAGTAAATACATATTTTATGTAGAGGTGTGGGGTGTATTTCATTACTAGAATAGTATCGTGTTGAAAATGTAGGAATGTGTGAGTTATTCTCTATTCGCCTCTGAAGGGACAACCCGTAGCCCCTCCTTCTTATGCGCCGAATTTGTTTACGTAGTTATCTCTTATATTTGAACAGACTATAGTTATATAAAGTTAGTTAGTTAGAATTCAATTCTGAATGCGACTCCATTGAGAAATATGTTGTAGATAAGAGTAGACAAATATGAGATTTTATCACGACAAATATAATAATAGTGGAGTTGACTAAAGCGCCCTCTGTCAGCCAACTTCCCCTAGTACTATCCATTGAATAGAGATTCCGATATTTTGTGAATATTTTATTCAGGCTCCACGGGATGTTATCAGTCAAATTCCGAAAACAGATGTCCTACTTAATTTACCGGTTAGAAAGACAAGGAACACAATGTTTTTGATACCGTTCACTGAACCCGAGATTTTCACGTTGTTAAATACAAAATTAAAAAATAAAAAGTCAGCCGGAATTGACGATATACCTTGTTTTATCATAAAGAAAGTACTTTGTTTTCTAATTCGACCACTTACGTATCTGGTTAATCTGTCTTTTTCTAGTGGCAGTTTTCCTAGTTGTTTGAAAAAGGGGAAAATAATACCTATTCTTAAGAACAGTCACCCAGAATCTATAGAAAATTATCCCCTGGTTTTCGAAAATTTTTGAGTATTGCTTTTTGGAAAGGTCAAACAGCTTTTTGAGTAAATATGAAATATTGAATGAAAACCAACATGATTTCAGGCAGGGTTATTCTACTAAGACAGCGTTGATTTCGTTTTATGAAACTCTCGTGAATTATATGGAATCGGGCGAGTGTCCTGCTGCATTATTTTGCGATCTCAGCAGGGCATTCGATTGTATCGATCACACATTTTTACTGGAAAAGCTATGTACTTATGGAATAAGGGGAAACGGCTTAAATTGGGTAAGGTCTTTTTTGCTGCGAAGGGAGCAGTCTCATTAAACTTTGCTTCATCGAACGGTGTGCGGATTGTTGTTTCTGGGGCTTAAGAGATGACCACTGGTGTACCACAGGGTTCGGTTTTTGACCAGTATTATTTTGTTTATTTATCAACGAGCTTAATCTGTTGAACTGCAGTGTTTATTTTTCGTTCCATGCGGATGATACTGCGGTTACGGTATCCGATCGGTCTATTGATGTTTTGAAGGTCAGATGTAACAAGCTGATGTCAAATTTGAGTGCATGGTTTTCGCAGAATCTTTTATGTTTGAACTTATCAAAAACGTATATTATGAGGTTCCATAATAGACAGAAATTATTTTATAGTCTGAGTGTTTTTGTTGACAATACACATATAAAGCAGGCCACCCATGTTGAATTTTTGGGAGCTCATCTTGATGAGCATTTGAATTGGAAGACTCATTGCGTAAAATTAATTTCCAAAATTAATTCTCTGACATATGTATCTCTTTTTGAATTTGAGATGTATTGTTTCACAACAACTACTTTTGAATCTTTACTATGCACAGATAGATTCAAGACTGCGATATGTTATTATTTTATGGGGGAATTCTTCTTCTGTAGGGGATTTGTTCTTAGCACAAAAGAGAATTATAAGATGTATCTTTAATGTTTCCAGAACGACTTCTTGCAGACCAAGTTTCAAAGGTAATAAGATTTTGACCATTACAGCTTTATATATTTATGAAATGTGTGTGTATGTTTGGTGCAGAAAAACTAGCTTCAGTCGTGTAAGCGAATGTCACACTCGATGTCACACTAGCGATACCAGACAGGGTTCAAATTTTCATGTACCTTTTTCAAGAATTAAAGTAGGAAAAGATTCACCAAAATGTATGGGGTTAGTATTATATAATGAACTAAAAAATGATATAAAGACTATTTGTAGTCCTAGACTATTCAAGAGGAAATTGAGGCATTATTTAGGAGATAAATGTTTGTATAGTTTAAGCGAATTCTTGTAATCTTTTTTTTTTCTTTTTTCTCTTAATCAATTTTCTGTAATTATTGGTAATCTTTTGTTGCTTTTCGTTATTTACGGTCATGTACTGTCAACTGCGATTGAATTGTCGCAAGTTTGTCTCATTTTGATTTGGGACAATCGCATGGCTTCAAAAATGCGACTGTCCAGTCGTGGCGATTTTTTAGTCGCGTGTGCGTACATTTCCATTTAAATGAATGTGTTCCATTTAAGCGACTAGACGATCGCGCGAAAATCGCATGTGCGCGGGGATACCCAAAGGCGAGATCAGAAGGCACTCTCTTACTTAATTTTTTTCTGTTACCTCAAATTCATTCGGTCGCTTCCCAGCACTACTTGAGTGTATATCTCACAGGTGCAGATGTGGAGATCAAAAAATAACCTGGGCCCATAACAAATGGCATTAAGGGTACCCACGCACATGCGATTTTCTGTCGCGCGATCGTTTAGTTGCAAAAATGAAACACATACATTTAAATGGCAATGCACGAACATGAGACTAAATTCAGTTGCTGCCGAAGTACGAACTCCTTTGTGTGAGTGTGAATTCTTTTTTTTTTAGGGGACTTTATAAGGTCCTTTTGTTAATTTTATTTAGCACGTAATAGTAGAGCTACAACGCAAGCGGTTTTCAGGAAAATCAATGTTATTACTGAATGAAGTAACGATTTATTAGTCGCAAGTGCGCGCATGAAACATTTTCGAATTTCTTTCTTGGATATTGCGATTATTCAGTCGCGCGACAAGAAATCGCAAGTGCGCGCCTAGTCCCTCTATCAATAATACTTCTAACACTATCAATTTGGACATCTCTGTCAATTTTTGGGATTTTTATGTGAATGAATTTAATACCATTTTGAACAATGTGTGTTTTTCTGTTTGTCGCGCTCTAATTGTTTGGTAAATTATCGGTTAGGACCCATGTACTCGATAATTTATGTTGAGGGCAGAAAATATATAGCCGACAAATACACATTTTGCAACATGACATTTTCCCACAATTTTCATATTCCAAGTTCGAGTGCCTATCAGACTGGAGAATTCACCTGTTTGAAATCTGCAAATTGGGATTATGATATTGTTCGACACAGCAAAAATTTTGTAGAAGCCTGGGAGCTTTCAATGAGGTTTACGACGAATGAGAATAAATGAGTCCAATTTTTTTGTCTGAATATCTTTTCATTCGAATCGTTGCAATCATTGCAAGTTAGAGATGCGTGTCAGTATTATGGGTCCAACAGACTTCGTGCATTTTCATCTGTTCGAATCGCCACGATTAGAGTCGTCGTTCCAAAATTATCAAAAACCTAGGTGTGTGGTGAAAACCGTCGTCGGTAATACCTGGAACGACGATTCGAACGGATGAAAATGTCTGTGGGCCCCATTACGTTCGTTATTCCTATTCTCAATATATTAAGAATAAACTGTTTCCATATTTTCGAAGTATTTATAGTATAGTATATCGTGTTGTGCCTCTCCAGAATTTTTGAAATATTATGTAAAAAATTGTGTTTAGAATATGCTTCTAACTTTAGTTTTTGAATATGAACTATATTGTTTATGATTGCGTTGGATTCTGCGGAGAACAATAATGAGGATGTTCTTACATGTTTATGCTCCTGAATTCAATAATTTTTTAGTTAGCAGGATTTTCTGAATTGATGTCGTACGTAGAGTCAAATTTATGAAATCTCTTACTTGAAATAAATTGCTGTATAATTTTCTTCATATAACATATTTAATTTGGGCTGGCTGGGACGTTCTGCGGCAAAAGCCATTCTTGTCACTCGCCTCTGGATATTCTCCAAAGCAGCTCGATCTCTTTGTTCCAGTCATAAATTTTGTTTCCTAACCCTTTTTATTATTAATTTTTTAATATTTTGGAAGATCCTCACCGAGATTCTTACTCGAATGGATCTTAAACATTCGAAGTTAATTTATACCTACTTCGAAATAAGAGGAACTTATCATCAGCTTACATAGAATAAAAGTGAAAACATGCAATTTATATATCACATCATTTGAAATTCAAATACATGTGGATGCCTGGCGAGTATAGCACTGTGACCCAAATATTATTCAAATTATAGCAATAAATCAGGAACAATGCACTTTCCCAGATTATAATCTAAGCAAGAGAATCCCATTACTGATCTAGATTCAAAATACAGAGGATACTCGTACATATGACCAAAGATAATCAGTTAACAAAGCAAGGACGATTCAACTAGACTCTGTTCTCAGCTGAATAAAAAGGTGCTTTTGAACCATTGTTCTGTTCGATCAGAATTCATAATTTTCACTTTTCGGTTATGGTGAGAACGACGAATGAAAGTGTTTTAGCACGTTTTAATATTTTAGTTATTGACCGAAGTAGCAATTAATTTCAGTTTTCAATTGATTAATATCATGCAATGCCACGTGTCTCTCTTTTATTCTTCAGATTCTAAAGACAGAATTGAATGCGATACCATGGTTAATGAGATTTCTTCGAGGATTTCTTTATATTATGGACATGAATTTTTTTTTTGTGATCGAATCTTACAATTCTGAAATGGTTTCTGTAACTATCTTATTCACAGTGTTTCTTTCGATCAAAATATCAAAAACAACCTAAAACAAAGATTATAGAATAGTAGTAGATACTTCTCTCAAATTTTTGATCGTAGGAATCTCGGTAGGTGTTGATTATTGGAGATCCTCATTTGTTCGTTTCAACGAGAAAGGGAGGAAAAATGTCTAGTACGTGGTATGATAATAAATGATTCATAATTATTGCTATTCTTGAACTTCAGCTTTCATATTTTGTTTGGCTGAAAATCAAACGCACAAAAAATACAGACTGTTCTTATATTTAGATGTTTACTAGCTAAAAGCGAAAATGATCAACAACAAACCATTCATCATAACGCACAATATATCTTCCGATCACTTCACGAGTAGTCGTGACTATTCAAAAATTTCTGTAAGGGCCGTTTGCCACTACACTAAATTCGGAATTGAATTCAGTCTTGAAAATTTTAGTGTCACAAATCAGATGCGCGCGCATAATTAGTGCAAGATTTGGATTGTGATGTAAAATTTTCAGAAATGAATTTAGTGTAGTGGCAAACGGCTCTAAGCTACAGATTTTTGAAAAACTCTCGGAATCGTAACTTTCCTGTAAGCTTATGAAAAGCGAGATGAAAATCTACAGATTGGCTCACAGAGAAGCAGAATACACCATTAACTTCATAAACCTCAATCAATCTTCTGATGCTCTCGTACGAACTGACTGACAGCCGTTTTCTGCTACTGACTTGATTATACGTTATTATTACACACATAACTTGAAATATCTTTGCGCCCATCCTTTAGTTTTTTTTTTTTTTTTGATCTGCCAATGGATTCAAGAATGAATGAAACATAAAAACATGCGATTTTTCATTGTTTATTTTTCTCGATTGTTTGAGAATCACTTATTGAAATTCGTATTCAGAGTTATTTATCTTGCAGTAATTTGAAAGTTACCAGCGAGGTTACCAGTTTCTCCAGGTTTATTGATTATTTATTTTTCATCAGTTTGCATTCTTTTTAGCCCATAACAATTCATCCATTTCCCTTCATTTATATCGGAATCTGAATTTCAACCAAAATATGTCTTTCTTGTTCCTACTAAGGTGAAAATAATGGGTTCAATTTGAAGGGTCAATATTTTGTTGATTTTGTGTTCAATAAGTATTAAGATGTGGAGTTCCAGTATCCTACTTGTAATGACATATGATATAATCCGCTTTTGTATTGAATATAAATATTCCGTAAGAAGGAGAGTCCAGTCTCCTGAAAATATTGACGTTCATATTTATGAATATGTTCAGTAAATTTATAGGTTATTTTTTTGAATGAATTTCACTAACTCTCATCCTAAGTTCAAACCAGCAATGAAAAATGCACATGACATTATTGATATTGACAAAGCCTGCATTTTATCCCATTCAAGCAAAGCATGTGTGCAAACCCTTTCTGCTTCGTGCTTTCTCTTATTATTCAGTGAATAAATAAATGATTAATTGTGTTATTTAATGCCCACAATAAGTGTTTTTGTCGTCATGTTCATTTTTACTGTCTCAATTCACGCAATGCGTGGTAGTTTCACTCATTTTCTGATGACGGATAATTTCTTTGCATATTATGAACTTTATCTGACATTTTGCATGCAAAATGACTGGTGAATTGAATTGAGTCATGTGCAAAAAATAATGTGGAAATGTAATCGTTGTAATGTTCATGGCAACATGTCATTTCGAAAGTATTTCAGTTTGCTATTTTGGTTCTTATCTTGGTTAATAGAGGGGAAAAAACCATGTAAATTCCACTCATACATTCGTTATTACCATTCACTTCGTTCTTTCGGCCTTGTCGCAGGATTTTGCTGCCATAAGAAATTTTTCAGTAGAATGTAGATCATCATTTTTACGAGTGCAATTTCAATATATTGTGTGATTAGGTTTTAGTTCAATAATTCCAAAGATGAATTCTTGGACTTCAGAAATACATGAAGGATTTTTCGATGTATCAATTCATAAATAATTGCTCGAAATAACTTTTATTTCCTTAGATGCTGCTATCACTTATTTACGCGTCAACGTCAAAATATATTTGGATATAATGTCTTTATAACCAATGTCCTGAATCTTTCTTCAGAAAAAAAAAAATCCATGCCGTGTGAATAACCCCCTTCTCAAAAGAAATGATGAATGCAAGTATTATTATTATTATTATCATGAACAGGGGTCGTTGTGGCTTCCTTCAGCCTTCCGGGAACTCCAACCGCAAGGATCTTTTGTTCTTTACCCAACTCGTTCATTTAAATCCCAAGGAGGCCATCAATGGTGTTGATGAACCCAACGACATCCTTAGGAGCCTTGGCGGTTATTTCATGTGGATCCAGAACCGACTTCCCCATGTGAATGGTTCTTAGTTCCGCCAGCTCTGGACACTTGCATACCATGTGTTCAGCCGTTTCTTTCTCTGATCCACATAGCCTGCAGGTTTCATCTGCTGACTTTCCCATGCGATACAAATGATATTTATATCGACAGTGTCCCGTCAGCAGACCCACCATTACTCGAAGCTCAGCTCGTGGCAGCTTTATGAGCTTCCTGGTGTAGGTCGACGAGAATTCCACAAATCTCTTGGCTTGCGCAAGTCTAGGAGTATTTCTCCAAAGCGTTATTTTATTTGCCGCTTCCCATTGTTGGACCGCTTTCTGGTATTGGTCTATTCCAAGCCCACAGAAAGGTTCAGGTCCAACAGGATTCAGCCTTGAAGCCTTCTTCGCCAGTTCGTCGGCTGTTTTATTTCCCTCAATACCACAATGTCCTGGTATCCATAGTAGAGTCACTTTGTTGCCTCTGGCCAGTTGCTTTATGGTATTACGGCATTCATATGTCAGCCGATATTTCTGGCTGTATGATTCCAGTGATCTCAAAGTGGCCTGACTGTCCGTGGATATATATATATATATATATATATATATATATATATATATACAGTGAAATCTCCCAAGAGCGGACACCATTGGTTCCAGCTTCTTTGTCCGGACGTGGGGGGTGTAAGTTTGTGGGAAGGTTCAAAATTAATACAAAAAGAAATGAAACGAAATATTTGATGAAATATATGTATAAATTTATAAAAAAAATTGATTTGCAAAATATGAAGCTGTTACAGAAATAGTTTACATTATAAATTGTATTCAGAAAAAATCAATAATCTTAGGTTGTGTCATTTTTTTTTCTCTTTCAGTGAGTAGACGTGTTTGAAAGTGGGTCTCCAGATTTTTAACCAGTCGAAAAGCCACGAAATCTTCTTGGGCAAATATTTTCGATTCGCTAATCAATTTAAGTGCTTCGGTATTAGATTTTATTTTGGTGCTTTCAGAAATAATGCTACCTTCAATTTGCTCTTCGTCATATTTCTCTTCATTTTCATTGACAAAATTGGAATAATCTTCAGTGGTAATTTCTTCGTCCAAATTAACAAATTCTGCATCATCCACTGTGTTGCACACTGCTTTACAGATTTTGAAGAAAGTAGCTAGTACTGACAAGGGTACGGAGTACTCTTCGTCATATGCCTCCTCAGAGATATTCGAAGAAGATCCATTTTTTTTAATCCTGCTTTAGTGAAACGATTTTGGATAGTTCGCTGGGAAACTTTATCCCAAGCTGTTTTAATGAAGTACAGTGCTTCCAGAATATTTATTGATTTGGATAATTCTGAAGCTGATGAAGCACTATCCATTTTTGATAGAACATGTTTCAGAATCGAGTCTCGGTAGAAAAATTTCACATTTTTGATTATGCCTTGGGTTTACGCGGTTGGGTGAGGTTGATCTCCTCAAGTGGGTACCATAGAGGACCCTAGTGGGTATCTACATATTGATATTTGGCCGCTCTCCAGAATTCCGCGTCCGTTACTTGGAGGTTTTTCAGCACCGCTGGGAAAATTATAGTGTTCGTGTCCGTCCGATAGAGGTGTCCGCTCATGAGAATTCGTATAACAAGAAAATTGTCCCGAATTTCTCCGTTCCAGAGAAATTGTCCGTTTGTGGGGAGCGTCCGTTTATGGGAAGTGTCCGCCAAGAGAGGTTTCACTGTATATATATATATATATATATTTATATATATATATATATTTATATATATATATATATATTTATATATATATATATGTATGGCAAAGTGTCACTTCGGGGACATTTTGTTTCTCTAAGTGTAACTTCGGGGACAAAATGGAACATCGGGGACTGTCCTCAAAGTGCAACTATATGTCTAAGTATCAGATTGGGGACATTTGCATTTCGGGGACAGTAAAGCTACTTTCAGGGACAGTTAACGTACTTTCGGGGACAGTGAAAAGAAGTTCGGGGACATGAAAAAAAATTGGGGACAGTATACAGGGTGTACCAAGTTCGATGGCCTATTAGGCGTTTCTGGCGAACTGGACCTATTTTAAATCTGAAAATTGGGATTATATTATTGTATGACATGATCTACCGATCTAATATATTTTTGGAGCCTGACCATTTTCAGTTATATAGGGAGTGAAAAAAAAATTTCCAAAAAATTTTTTTGTTTTCGAATTTTATAGAGTATGCAATTCTGAATACATTCGTACTCAAATCGTTGCATTCATCGAGATAAGTGTATTCGGTATTATGTTTGTTATTCCTAACCTAGATATCGTAAGCACAAACTGTTTTCACGTTTCTGAAGGCGAAGAATGTGGAAATATTGTGCATTTTCAGAATTTTGAAAAACCCGTCACAGGGTTCAAAATTGGGATCAAGATTGACCCATAACTTTCGTTTTTCAAATTGGAACCCCATTTTTTTATGATTGCGTTGGATTGTGCGAAGAAAAATGATGATAATGTTCCAACATGTTAATGCTCCTAAAATTAATAATTCTTGAGTTATTCAGGATTTCCTGATTTCATGTCGTACGTACCGTCAAATTCATAGAATCTGTTTCATATCAACAATGACCTTGGTCATAGAAGATAAATTACTCAAATAACTCACTAGTGACTTCCTCTTTTCTGAATTCATTTATCATTGTTGATCTAAAACAGATTTCATGAATAGAAACAGAAAATCCTGGATAACTCAAGAATAAGTGATTTTAGGAGCATCAACATATTAGAACATTATCATCATTTTTCTTCGCAGCATCCAACGCAATCATAAAAAAATAGGGTCTTAATTTGAAAAACGAAAGTTATGAGCCAATTTTGACCTCAACTTTTGAACCAACATTTGGAACACGGGTTATTCAAAATTCTGACATTGTACAATATTTCCACAGTCTTCGCCATCAAAAATGTGAAAACAGTTTGTGCTTACGAAATCTAGGTTAGGAATAACAAACATAATACCGAATACACTTATCCCCCTTTTTTCTTCAGTTTGTTCTCGATATTTTGACGAATGCAACGATTTGAGTACGGATGTATTCAGAATTGCATACTCTATCAAATTCGAAAACAAAAAACAGAAAAAAAAAATTTTTGAAAATTTTTGGTTCACTCCCTGTATAACTGAAAGTGGTCGGGCTCCAAGAATATTTTAGAGCGGTAGATAATGTCAAACAATAATATAATCCCAATTTTCAGATTTCAAATAGCTCCAGTTCTCCAGAAACGCCTAATAGGCCGTCGAACTTGGTACACCCTGCATACATTGTGACACAGACTCATGGTACACCTCCATTTTCTCCTTTGTTTCTGTAGTTATATTTTTGAAATTTGGAACATTAAATAAACTCGCTATAGGGCACTTTTGAAATATTCAGAAGAAAAATCCATTTTCTGGTTTTTCCAGAAATGACATCAAATTTCGATTTTCAAATGGGACACCCGGTATATTATTACATTTTTGAAATCTCTATAATTTTCTCAATCTAATGATACCTCATAATTGATATTTGATTCGTCAGAACGCCCATTTTATTTTTCGATCTAGAGAGCCATGAACTCCCTAAAATTATTCCAAAAAATCAAAATAATACTACACTATAGTAATTTCGATTTAAAAAGTATCGTGGTTCGAAATACGTGCCAAAAAAGTAAACCAAAACCTTTTTTCACTCGAAACACCGTTTTGCCAAATGGTAGCATAGCATAATGGTACTCTGACGTCATTCGAAAGTACCATCGGTAGGGTATTCATCCATATCAACTATTTTTCTGTATAACCAATACGAACACGATAATGGAGTTCAGACATGTTTAAGTATCTTCTCGGTTCAATCCAAAGTTGATGTCATTTCCGGAAAAACCGGTAATTAGATTTTTTTCTAAATATGTCAAAAAGTGCCCTATAGTTAGTATATTCAATGTTCCAAATTTCAGAAATGTAGCTACAGAAACAAGGGAGGAAATGGGGGTGTACCATGAGTCTGTGTCACCCTGTATAAAGCCAGTTCTCAAGTTCGAATGAATCAATTCTATTTAATTAAATATATTCATTGAGATAGTTACTTTGAATGAATATATTCATTATCACGATATGGAAAAGTTTGAGGCTGTGCAAGTTGATATAATGAATATGTGATATTGTTCATGAAATGCGTTTGTTATGAGGTACACCAATTAATTAAAGATGATCGATGAATGTCTTCACATAATTTGCATTCTCATCCTGGAAAAAAATGAACACAGAACACGGTATCAATTGAACAAACTAAAATGATCTGTTTCAGACACCCTGTATGAAATTTCGTGCTCCAATGATAAACTCAGAAAAAATAGAATCAGGAACTTCATATTTAAACAGATATGGTTTTTGTATTTCATTCTCAACAAGACTGCATTCTTCCGTTAAGCCACTTAACATCTGCTAGGCTCAAATGGTTACGCTGGTTATCACAACCTTCTCCGGTCATTAGATGCCGATTGACCCTGGGTTTTAACTAGAAATAATTTCGACTTATAAAAATTTTGTGTTCTCATCTTGTAGAAATTCTGGATACTTTCATATAGGATCCAAAGATTGAATTAATTTATATTTTTCTATTGATCATGATGACTTGAATACTCAAATTCATAAAAAACGAATGATTCCTAAACAAAATGTTTTAATAACTAAATACGGTCTGCATGTTCCATGTTTTATTGGTATACCTGTCAAACAAAATTAATTTAAAATTAGTTTGTTTGTGAATCTGTGAATTTGGAAATCTTCATAGATGTTATAGATCAAACCGGGTTTATCAAGCGATGATTTTGAATTGAAGAAAAGTGAAAGTACGGGAGAAGTATTTTTCATTTGAAATTGGCCGTGCAGTGAATTCAGAACCAGATTGATGCGTTGGTAACTGAAATCTTGAATAATTTTTGCTACGAATAATTGCATATAGAATAGAGACTCTAGCATTTCACAATGTACGCCAGATTTTTACTTAACCTTCAGGTAAAAATACTTTTATTTCATAGAATGAATAAGCTGTTTCGGCAATGTGGTTTTATTTTATTTTGTGTTTAGAGCAGGTTTACGTCATGTAACATGTCATTTCAATAATTTTTTCTGAAAACAGATAATCAAATTATTGAATATAATTCAACGAATTATATTTCTAATATGAATATAACGTACCTACTAAGCCTAATTTATAGCTAGTGAGGAATATTCTAATCAAAAGTAATCATTCAAATAATCAGTGATTCATCTCTATACAACGCATTATCAGTACACAGTAACCTAATGGCACACAACCGGAGCAATAAAAAATATTGATATTAAGTAATGAATAAATGTATAACATAACCATTATGAAAATTGCAATAATATGCTCTCGTTATTTTCTACATCAATCATGATGATTTAATGAATTATTTCAATTATAATACTTTACATTCTTGCAAATAATCTATATTGGGAATTATATTCGGAAGACCTTCAGCAGAATGTTGTGCAGAAACTCTAATCGACAAAACCCTCGCTTGAAGACAAAGAAAAAATTCATTCTAAACTGAAAGTTCATTAATGTAGGAATTAATTTCTCCGAAATATTTTTTCTACATCACTTCATCATCAGCAATGCAAGATATTTTTCTATTCATTGGAAAGAACTAGGAACGTGTTCAGTAGAATACCCGGGATCAGGTAAAGTTTGACAATAATTACTTCCTCCGTTGCTTTCGAACCGAATATCAATATAAACATCGTAAAACCTTCGGTAAAACCATAAGGTCTCTTATCGCGTCTTCGGTCATCCAAACGTGATGGAACAATTATTGAAATATTTCATTGGAAGTTTGTACATATTTCTGACAGTTTTTTTTAGGGCTGTTCGTTTGGGACAGATCTCCTTGAATAGTCCAATAAACGAAGGTCTGGAATCACCTTTTTCCGGAAAGAGCTACATTTTTGATATGATGATTGTCAGTAGAGTACTCATGGTCAAAAATGCAGCTTAATAAATTTTCAGGAACCTTGGAGAATTCGTGAAAATGTCGGAAAATTCACGTTTTCTCGAAATCCAGAAGATTTATCATTCTTTTTGGT
Organism: Hippodamia convergens; assembly: GCA_038502775.1. NCBI lineage: Eukaryota > Metazoa > Arthropoda > Insecta > Coleoptera > Coccinellidae > Hippodamia > Hippodamia convergens. Next base: position 34,967,952 of record CM076609.1, read on the forward strand.
TCTTACACATTCAGAGGTCATATTCCCATTTTTCGAATAAATTCAAATTTTTTCTTGTTGTTGAATTAAAAAAATAATTCGACTAATTGGTTTCTGAAACCTATCTTTTTAGTATGACTTTTGTAAGTATAAATTTGGATACCAATTAACTATCCAATGAATTTATCCAATACATAATACTTCAGTACCGGATACTGAAATGTATTCAAGTTGCACAACACTACCCCGAACTGCTACGAGCTGCCAGAACTGGGACTTCACGCCTTCAATCAAACTGACCATAAGTGGCTCCTCTTTCACTCGGTAAATCCTAGAAAGAGTCATATATGATGGATTTTGCAGAGAAATTTTCTATACAAACATTATAAGAAACCACTGTTTTCAATAGAAAACAATGTTACCGGGTAATTTTTTCATCGACATATTTGGAATTTTGGAAAATAAAGGAAATGAAAGAAAATTCGTTGATGGCACACCCTAAAGAATTTTTCAGAAATATGATGCACAATGTACAATACTCTTTTTTTTTAATATAATTTTTTCTTGTTAAGAAAAAAGTGAAAAGTAAGTCCAAGTCATAGTACAAGATGGAATTTTTTTCGAATTTTACCCAGGTTAACACTGTAATAAAAAAATATGAATATTTGAAAAATTCAAAAGAAATGTTCTGCTCTAAACTGACCTTTTTGGACTTGAAATAGTTCTGCATTCAAGCGACGACATGCGATAGTATAGGCAGTAACAAAAATGAATCGATTTCGCATCAATGCCTAATGCAAATGGATATAAATATTTCAACGGATTGATTAAAAAAAAAGGTCGCCTAATGATTTTGATGTGGAAATAACGTTAAATTTGTAGAAGATTTTCAATTGGAGGAGTTCAATCCCCTAATAAATTTACCGAAAAGGTCGTTATTTCTCTAGCACCAGATTAAGATTATCATGCTACATTACTATGGAAAATAATAAAAAATGTGTTTTGTATTGTGATATGTATATACCTTATCATGTTCATCGTCAGCATTTTTATTTTTAGTTTGGGTCCTATCCTTCATTTGATTTGAATACACATAATGCAGCATTATAAGAACGATGTGAAAGTGGGATAATTTCGATATGCATTTTCGGCAATAATCTCACTTTATTTCTGTGCATTGATTTTGTAAATTCCTAAATGACTCATTTTGATAACAGGGAATCGTTCAAATGTAAAATCGTCAACATGGAGGCAATATCCAAAAATATTGTAGGAATTTAGGAATTTTAAAATACCTAGAAACATGAATAAAAGTAACAAAATTTGTTTTTGAAATAATTTTATATTTGAAAAGATCTCATTTCTCGAATTGACTAGAGCAGAAACGGTATATTCATATGCATCAATGCTTTCTAGAATCATTTCAATTCTGCGGCTGATCGTATAATGGGGAGAGTAGTATAAATAATATTATTGTTTACCAAAGTACTACTTTGGGGACAGTATAAACCGGTATAAACGTATTTATATAAGATACGAAAGTGTAACTTTGAGGACAGTATATAGCTTTATACAATTCATATACTGCTTTAAACTATGCATATAAGTATCACATTGAGGACAGTATAAGTATATCGTATATACAATATATGTCCCCGAAGTGATACTTTGACGAACATATATATATATGCGCTCCTTTAAGATTCCTTTGAAGGCACTCTTGAGCGCAGGTATAGACTGCTAGTGTCTCAGCCTGTGAAATCGAAGGTTCACCTCCGAGGGACTTGGATATCCTTGATTTGGGTTCACATATCCCAATGCCTGTACCCCTGTCTGTTTTCGATCCATCAGTATACCATATGGATGACTTCTTGTCTATACGATTTACGAAGTTCATTGCACTATGACGATCACCAATGATCGTTTCGAATGGCATTTCGAAATCGTATGTGATTGGCATCACATCTGAGGGTTTTGCCAAGAGGCTTGAGTCCAGTTGGAATGCAAGTATACTCCGACGAGTACTCCGTTTCAAAATTATTGTCATCAGAGCCATGGAATCCCATTTGGGGCTTTATTTATACATATATCAAAATAAAAAAAAAATAAATAAAGATACCGTGAAACGGTTTTCACGAAAATCGAGCCCAGGACTCCTTTCAACATTTTTATCTATCTAGTCCAGAAGTACCAGTACGAACAGGTCCTCATTATTTCGTTTTCTTCGTACGTTTCAAGTAATCCGGAAAATTTATCTTCTACTGTAATGTGAATTGATGTACTGGTGTGAGGTTATTCTTGGGACCAATTTTACATAGTTCGGTATATTTTTCGATATAGTCACCGCTCTTCCAGTACGATTTCTTCTTTTTATTGCTGAAGGCACAGTTTCAGCATTTCTGACGAAGTGTGACAAAGGTAGGTCAACTTCATCCGAGACTTCATCAGAACACTCATAATTTCGATTGATTTCCGTTTCGGCCCTTAAATGACTATCAGGTAGATTTTGAATAGAAACTTCATCTCAGCATTCACATTTTCAGGTGGTATCCATTTAATTTCATGTGATGTCTCGAAATCACATGTATATTCATGTATAGTCCGTTTCAAAATGATTGGCATCAGAGCAAGCCATGGAATTCCAGCCAGGACTTTATTTATAGTTACAAAAAGTTACTAAAAATTTCTGTGTTCATCATAGATTGAAATACATCAATATAACCTATAAAATAATTGAATATATTTTTCAAGGCAAATAAATTTGAAGAAATTTTTGTGTAATTACAGTGGAACTTCCCTACAGCGAACGTCTCTACAACGAATTTCTCTGTACAACGAATTTCGTATCTGTCATTGCACCTTGAATCCAAATACCCTGTTAAAAACACCCTCTAAAACGAAGTGAATTCTCTCTATAACGAATTATTCCAAGAAAATCACTCTCTAAGTGCGTATTGGTAAGAAGGTTTTTCCCAGAGTATACTTAGGGATGGTTTTTTCCGTAATTCTGTCGGACGTAGGTAATAAATGCCGATCATAAACTAAACCATTACGGCGGACGGAGAGTTCCTTCTGAAACAGTTGTAGATGCACCCCTGGCTATACAGATTGTTCAGTTTTCAGTTTCGCTCTGATCGTTAATGGAAATAGTAGTGCGAAAATGCCTAGAAGGAAGTGCTTGAGTTAATTATGTTTGTATAATGTATTCAAATAAAAAAAATGCAAGTGAACGTTGCTTTTTTTGACACTTGACACAATAAAAAAATTCTGTATAACGAAATTTCTGTATAACGAAATTTTTTTGCGGATTTAGCGTATTCGTTATAGGGAAGTTTCACTGTATATCATTTTCGTCATTGTTGCATTGAAAAATATTCAATCTTAGCTTCAATTGCAAAAGAGAAGTTGAGATAGATGATAAATAAAATATACACACCCACACAATTTCGCTGTAGATCAAGCATGGAAATTGGAAATTTAGGATTGATAATAAAAATAGCGTGGAATGCTTCAACATGAAATCTTGCAATATTTCGAGGAATTCCAATGTAGAGATATCATTCATTAAATAATTGAGTCTTCATCAAAGATAATTAGAAATTCGTTCTCTATGAATACCGTTCAGCAATCTTTGCATTCTTGATGACTATCGAAAATTCAGCCAAGTTCTCGCCCTGTGTTTTTTTTCTGAGTATTGTGTAACAAAAAGTATAAAGCTAACCTGACTTTATAATTTTATAGCCAAGTTGTTGAAATGAATAGAAAATATTTGTTGACAAATTGTGAATCATTTGAAGTGTGAAGTGCTATAAAATAGATCACTTATTGTTTGTATTTATCAATATGTACTGCCCATTTCATGATTCATTAAATAATATACCAAATGTTGATTTTGATTTAAATTCAGTTACTTTTTAGGCAGTTCGAAAAATATGTACAAACAGATTCATTCATCGTTTTTGATTTTAGAAAAAATAACGTCGTAAAATGTCTCTTCGAACTTTGAATGTATAATCATGTGGAATAGATTTCCATCCACTGCTCACTCCTGACTGTAATGACTTGTTTTGCCTTCTTTTTTCTCTAAAATTCATCTGACAGGTCTAGGTGAAAACCGAGATGAAAACTGAAATTTTGAGACTAATTTATTTATCAGAAAACAGCTCGAAAAAGTAAATGATTGTCACCTGAATAACTAGCAAGATGTTTTTCAGCCATTTTCGAATCGGCGAAACTTGAGAAATATTCAAATCTAAAACTAACTTGTGGATTGAATCAAGAACATGTGCATACAGAAATAAATTCTAAATATATTCAGGAGGTTAATTCAAACTCTGAAATGTCAAAACTTAGTGTTTTCATTCAACACCAACCTAAATCTTAGAACTCAAAAGTTACTGATGGGATATTACCAACATATTTTCGAGATTCCACAGCCATCCGAGATGCCAATCATTTTGAAACGGACTATATGTATCATAGCATATAATACCACGGTCCTTTATAAAGGACCATACGGAACCAATATGTATAAAAAATACAGCAAATACAACAAGATTCATATTGGTAATTATTTCCAATAAGTTCATTCAGAATTGAAAACAAAATATACAATAATCTAGTATGTATTGCTCTCATCCAGTTATCTGTAGCCGCCATACTAGATGCTCTCACTTGAAACGTGCACTTTTTTCTTCAAAAACAGTTGAGGGAATGGAAATAAACAAACCACAAGAGGATAAATATTCAGGAAATGATATATGTAGAGCATTTCTGACGAAGAAAAATAAATCCTCATAATACATATTTTTGTAACGATCTTTTTAAAAAGGCCCTGGTATAAACTGGGTTAAATGCTCTTGCGAACAGTCTGAACTCTTCCACTCTGAGTGTTTATACAAACCGAGCATTGTTTTCGACGTTTTGGAACCTTCTAAAATGAAGCTCTTATGGCATAAATGCGCCTGAAGAGGTGATTAAAAATCACCACTACGTGTTTTTGTTCGAGGCAGTTTCATTCGATGCATCTTCTGACATACAACTTCGTATGGATAAGGAGAAGTTCCACAAATTCTTCCTAATCCATCACGAATCTCAAATCCGCTTAAGCTATGTGCCACAACATTCGTAATTGCAGCAAATCCTACCGATAATTGTATTTTGGAGCTTATTTCGACGGGCGGACCCATGCCGACGTAGTCGCGTGACCTCATCGCTTCTGGACAGCTCATTGGGCTGCATCCGTAGGAAAAAAGGGTCACGTATCCACACTGGCGGCAGTTGCGATGGCACGTTTTAGTTATTCATTTTCCGCCTCCAAATATGGCAGACAATAAGGAGAGATAAGCTGTCGGAATCGGAAATTATGATCTAACGATGTCCTATTTCTGCCAGGATCCAATTCGTTTCCGGAAATTGCCCATCGAGGGTAGATGAAGGGAAATAGTATGAGTGGTCTAATATGGACGTAAATAAGACGCTGGGCTTGTTGGAAGTTGTAAGGAAGAACAACTTCCACCAAATGTACTGACTTGTGTGCTGTAATTCTGGAGCATGCACGAAATGAAATTTGGAAAAAACTGGAATATTAATTCACTCCTCGGTTCACTCATAATAAGAATAACTTTATTATTTATTGTTGAGAAATTACTGAATGTCGAGTTTAGTTACTATCTCTTCTGGTTCACTATTTCCAAAATAAACTTTCAGAATTATTCTAGGATATGAATATTGACATTTCCATGATTTATGTCCTTGGTTTTGCGGAACCAAATACGCTCGAAGCTTTTTTTTAAGAAGCAATTCAAGAGTTCGAGAATTATAATTATATACAGGGTGTTTCATTGGGAAACGGAAATACTTGACAGGCGGATAAGTGGCACCGAGGTAGTTCTGGAAATACCACATTTATTGGCTCTTATTTCATCGCCACTGAGATACAGGGTATTTTATGAATTTTGCTCGTTTCTTCCTGTGTAATAATTTATTAATTTTTAATTGGATAGGATCAGGTTAGAATTGAAAAGACTTCGAGGATGTCTAGAGATGAAATGGTTAATTCATTTTCCTTCCATGCGTACTCAGCACAGGTGCACATCAAGACAGATGTTCAATCATTAGAACAACACCTATACAATATTTCCTAAGGCAATATCAGACCAACCAACCGGTATATGTTCTTCATATTTGGAATACTTGCTTCTTATTCAAAGCTTTAATGTGTTGTTCAATAACCGCAAGGAATATTGCGGTCCGCGTCAAGAAAAAAATTAGGAATCGTTTGAATCTTCGGAACAACACCCTGTATATCGAAATTCTGGAATTATGTTTCAATATTTGAGAAAACAAAAAAAACTAAACTGTAGCCTGTGTTTCAAATTTCCGCGGATAGAGTTTCACTGCACAAGTTTTGAACGTAGATGTGAAGATTCCAAGAACATGGATTCCTGAAAGTGGTTTGAAGTGAATTTTCAATACAGAATTATCAAAACTATTGAATCCATAATTATTTTAACGTTACTTATTATAACTCATCATAGTTTTTTATAGCGGCAGACCATTTAAGTTCGTATTTTTTGTTACTGCCTCTTCATTTATAGAAAAAATTCGGAACCTTCATACAGGGTTGGCCATCCATAACTTTCCACTCCGAATTTTGAGCTTTGGGATGGATTAACGAAAAAACGCTCGGACAGGTCAAATTTTGTTGAAAGGGGACAAATAAGGGTGTTAAAATGAGTTTGATATCACTACCCCTCCAGTCACAACCCCTAACAGCTCTCATTTTTGAATAGGTAAAACGGGTCGAGCAGCACCTTGTTGGAAAGCCAATTCAATTTCCTGCATGAGTGTATTTTTTTTCATCGCTTTATTATTATCCACAGTGATTCAGTATTCCATCAATAACTTCCACACGCCGAAATTGGATCTTTGAGATGGAGAAAACGCTAGGACGGGTAAAAAATGAATTCGATATCACTACCCCTCTAGCCGCTACCCTATCAGCAAGTGATATCGAATTCATTTTTTGACCCGTCCGAGAGGTAAAAGGAGTCGACTTTTCCCTATTCAGAAATGAGAGCTGTTAGGGGTTGCGGCTAGAGGGATAGTGTTATCAAACTCATTTGAACATCCTTATTTGTCCCCCTTTCAACAAAATTTGACCGGTGAGAGCGTTTTTTCGTTATTCCAACCCAAATCTCAAAATTCGGGGTGGAAAATTATGGATGGTACACCCTGATATTAGGTGTACAACTTTGCTTCCGCCGTTTTGCAATAGCTGGCTGTAGAGGTTATACAATAAGCTTAGCGTCATTGAAATATTATGCGAGTTGTGTCTGCAATCATAAAGATTTTTTCGACTAATCTTGTCAGTTTAAGAGCCGAATTCTTATCATTTGCGGGAGGTTTTAATTTTCGAATTCAATATGAGGAAATTTGCGGCTCAGGTTCATCGAATGCTCTCAAATACCGCTTGAGGCCGCTTTCAGTGGAAGAACGTGCCGAGAGTGGTTTAAACGCTTCAAGAATGGCGATTTTAACGTCGAAGACCATCATGTCGGTGCGAGAGATAAGGTTTTCGAAGATGCAGAATTGGAGGAATTACTTGAGCCAAGCATTGAAAGACAAACCGTCGCAATACAATGAGAGACATGATAAAGTGATTTTACAGCATGGCAATGCTCGACTTCATGTTTCAAAAGTGGTCAAGACAATTTTGAAATAAGAGATCGTACCTGCCGTATTCTCCAGACGTTGCTCCCTCGGACTATCACGGAGAGTCTGGAGCAAAGTGATAGGCCGAGGACTATCACTTTTTTCGATCCATGGCAGATTTGTGCTGTAATGAGAACTGACGAGAGTGTAAGTTAAAAATACAAACTGAAATGGTCTGTAGCCATATAAAGGAAAATCAATGTGATATGTAATTATTAAGTAATGTTAAAATAAATATATATTCAATAAATTGGATAATTCATTATTAAAAGTCATATCAAAGCACTTTCAGAACTTTCAAAGTTCTCAAAATATGTGCAGTAAAATTTTAAACACAATTTTCAATATACTGGGTGTTGTTCTGAGAGTCGAACGGTTCCTAATTTTTTGTCAACCCGTATTTTAATTGCGGTTATTTAATAATACATCTAAGCTTTGAATAGGGAACACGTTTGTCATATATGAAGATAATGTATCGAGTGGTTCGTCTGCTATTATCTCAGGAAGAAACGAACAAAATTGATAAAACATAGTCAAAAAAGAAAAGTGTGTTGAATGTTTCATGGTCAATTCATAGAGCTGATTTCTAGAGAACACTAAATTTAAATTGTAATAGCTGGAAATTATCCTACTTGCATCTTGAATTTGGTTTTATCGTTATGATGATCGAAAGTATACATCAAATTTAACAAATGAAGGTCAACCATTTTATCACGGTGCTCCCAGATTTAAAAAATGAAAATATTTTTTCTTAGTCTTCATTAAGAGACTTCCAGAACCGAAATTTCTATTCTGTTCGGCACACCCTGAAACGACCGAGGAGCAGCAGATTTCGAAGACAAAAACTCGTTTCAAACCGCGAAACAACATCAACCACGTGACATGCTTTTCGGCCTTTACGACTTACGTTTTCATTTGCAGCCGAGAGACATAAATGTGTCAGGTTGTAACTCTGGGACGCGAAAGCAATGAAAATACCATCAAACGGTGACCCAATAGTATGTTGAATATTTCATGGATATTTGTATATCACTCATTCATCCATACCGCATCAGGTTTTTTCAAAGGTGAAGAGAATTCCTTAGCACTTATTCATTGGTATATGAAATCATGGAGATTATTGTCCACAATGTCGAAAAAAAACACATTTCACAGTCACACACAGCCAAATATTTATGTGACTCGTTCAGATGTGATAAATTCTAGCCTTTTAAATTATACAAAAATGAAAAAATAGTAAAATCCAGATTCAACTTGTCCATAAGGTACATCAACAATTTTTGGTCTGTTAACTCAACTTTTAAAACCTCAAAAATTAGGGGTTATAACCAACGCAATTAAATTTTTCACAGCCGTTCGAGAAGACATTAATTTCTTGAAAAATTTATTAGGGTTTTCTCTCCCACTAGATTATTGTCTATCGAACTAAAATATTCTTGAAGACTGAGCACTTTCACTTTTATAGGGAATGAGAAAATATTAAAAAAAAATTGAGTATTCAATTCTGAATACAATCGTTGCATTCGTCGAATTACTATTCAAAATATCGAGAACATTCTGAAGAAACAATGGAGATAAGAGTATTCGGTATTATGTTGTTATTCTTATTCTAAATATCTTAAGCACAAACCGTTTCCAAAATTTTGAAGAAGAAGACTGTGGAAATATTGTACATTTCTATACCTTTGAAAAACTCGTCACAGGCTGTTCCAAATGTTGGGTCAAAATTTGGGATCAAGATTGCCTCATAACTTTCATAATTCATAATTCTTGAGTTGTTTCGGATTTTCTCTTTTTATGTCGTACGAAGCTTCAATATCATAGAATCTTTTCTCTATTTCAGAATCGTAATGAGTTCATTACAGTACTAAAAGTGGTGGTGTAAAGAAACTAATTGAAGCATTGTTTTCAGTTATATTTTTCGTTTTGTGGTTGTCCGTACTGACCTCAGATCCTCTCAATTTTCAAATCAAATAATTTCAAATTCCTTAAACTGTCGGATTTCTTAAGTCACGCCAACTGCCAAGATACTATACAAGTCACCAATATGAATTTTTATTTGAATTCCGAGAGTATTTCACAATACTTTTCTGAAATAGAGAAAATATCGTCTAATACTCGTTGCAGAAGGCAATTCGAACACTCATGCTTCCGAAAACTCGCTCCTTCTTCGCTCGTTTTCGAATTTCACATGCGTGTTGGAATACGAGCTCATTCTGCCACTTGTTTTTGAATATACTATTTCAATTCAACGATGATGAATGAATTAAGAACATACTACACTAGTGACTTCTATGACCAAGGTCATTGTTGATATGAAACAATTTTTTTTAATTTGACGGTGGGTACTACATAAAATCAGAAAATTCTAAATAACTCAAGAATTAATCATTCTTGGAGCATTAATTTGTTTTAACAGAATCACCATTTTCCTTCACAGAATCCAATGCAAACATAAAAAATAAGGTTCTGATTCCAAAAACGAAAGTTATGAGCCAATCTTGATCCCAATTTCTAACCTTTTTTTTCAGTTTTTTTTAGATATTTTTATTTCGACGAATGGAAGTCTTTATCGGAATTGAAAACAGGAAAACAAAAAAAAAATTCCAAAAGTTTTTTTCATTTCCTGTATAACTGGAAGTGGTCAGACTTCGAGAATATTTTAGCCTGGTAGATGTCGAACAATATCATAATTCCAGATTTCGAAAAGATCCAGTTCTCCAGAAACGCCTAAAGGGCCGTCGAACTTGGTAAACCCTGTATATTACTATTTATTTGGATTCCAATCGATTCAGAATTGATTTTTTGGTTAATTGATTTTCGATTAGACAATTGTAGCTTCGGTTTATTAGGTAAAAGTGAGCTAATTTACCTAGTTACTCTCAAATATCCGTCTATGGGCCGTTCGCACCGCTTTGGCTTAGTTGCTAAGCGTCACATTAGGTCCGGTTCTGCAGGTAGTTTAGCATGCTTAAGTGACACTTTAACTCTAAGCGAAGGCGGTGCGAACGGCCCTATGTTGCACAGCTAATCTGTTACACCTATATTGTCATGAAATTTGATACCTTTCTTGAATCCCGGCCAATGATAAAGGCTACTTTTCATCACACAACGCTAGTGAGAGCTAGTATTTCAATAGTTTTATTTGAATTTGCATGAGTTCTATCCGGTAAGATATTCAACTGAGATTTTCGTTTGCTTGAAATGACTCCTGTGAAGCCAACCTGTGAATTTAAATTATAATAAGCTAACATTTATGACTTCTTCCTCTCGAGGAAATTGTTTAGCCGGAGTTAAATTAACTCATATTTCCAAGACAAAATTTATGAAATAACAGATGTAATTTCTTTGTAATCGCATCAATTCCGGATCTGTTGTAGCATCGATATAAACTCCGTTCATGTCTGAATAGTTTTTTGGTATAACAAAATAGCAATTACTGAAGATATCTTGAAATAAGTACGTAGTTCCGCAGATCTGTTTTCCATATGAACGGTATTCGGAAATAAAAAATTAAATTTGTTTTAACTTGTGTTCAACGAATTTCATGCTCATTGAATATGCTTGATAAGTTTACTCCCCGCTCCATAACCTCCTCAGCATGAAATCGTGGAAGAATGGACTTTCGGGTGTGTTTCTCTAACAATGCACAATTACCTTATATGCTTTCCCGAACCAATGAATAGGCTTTGTATCGATTTGCTAACCAGAGGTCGATAGTCTACGATGTCCTCCCTAGCTGGCATATAAACTTGGTAGAATATAATTGTCTTGTAACGTAAATGATGGTTTATTTCCATCCAAACATTTTGTATATATCTCATGATTTCGAAACACGGTATGAAAAATTAAACGGAAAAGCCGCCGAGAAAAGGTCACCCTGGATTCACAGGGAATTTAAAGGTTTCAGATTTGATAATTATTGTTGGTTGAATTAATAAACATTATATTATTATTATTATTATTATTATTATTATTATTATTATTATTATTATTATTATTATTATTATTATTATTATTATGTCACTGATAGTGAATTATTTCAAGCACTTCATGAAAAATGAAAATATTTGACTTGGTGGAAGAGACCGAATGCTGAATCAGCTTTTCACACGATACAAAAACATAATCCGTTACTAGACTAAACTCTATCATCGCTGAATATGCCTGCGAAAATAAAAATAAATGAGTGAAAGAATTGTCGTCAATCATATGAATTTCATTCTTTTATGTTTGTAGTGATTGGCTTCGGTTTGTACAACTCATAAAGAATAGAATCTATAGGCATCAAGAACGAGGGAAAAGATTTCTATACAAAGCTTTTTTTTTGGACCTAAAATAAAAGTTTGTACTTCTCAAATATATTCATAACTAAAAAAGCCAAATTGTAGATGAGCATACGAATTTTGAACTTCTCCTTTTTGAGGTGCATGGACCACCTACAGCTGATCTGAACATCATATATTGAAACGAGGCAATCCAATCATTGCGTTTGTGCTATCTAGAGAAAAGGAAAATTTTTGTGGGAATGCATAGATGTTATATGTCCCGAAGAAGACATTACATTACAGAAGGCTATGCTTCTGGAGCTGGAATAATATGCTCGAAAAACCCTTTGGAGACTTGCATCAGTTTCAAGGAAAATTCATTTTCAGCTGTGCATATTTGAACCACTGTTTTAAAACCTCGACAAAGATCACGGTGAAGTTCTTGAATACTAGCTGTAGTCTCAGAAATAACGGATGATGAACTTTCCGAAATAGGAACAAATCGAGGTGTGAGTGAAACTTTGTATTCAAGGCAGCAGTTTGGAGTTTGTCATCAAGAATTGAAAAAGATGTCCCCAATTTATATAACATGCTACATAATTTCACAGGGTCAGGTCAGAAATTTGTCTAATTAAGTTGCAAAAAACTCTGTGACTCTGAAAGTATCAATATTTTAACAGCAGAATGTTGTGCACGTCGAAATGTCAATACGAATCTTAATATTGTGCACCTGATTTTTTTAATTTAATATCTATTTTTTAACTCATACAAACATTATCTCAACTCCAGAGTTATTTTTTGTTGCTTATGTTCCTGATGAATATCCTTTTAACCTGGTTCGTTAAAAGCAAATGGGTGTATGAGAATCAACCCAGAAAAAGTTTAGGTTTAGTAAATCGTTGAAATAATATTTGGGCTGTTTCCATTATCTATGTGGTTGGTTTTACCGACGTTTCGGCAAGCATTCGCCTGTCGTCTTCAGGGTGTTGGTCCTGATGAGGACCGGTGTTTGCCAAACTCGTTCTGTCTGGACTTGTTCCATACTTCTTCAATTTCGCGATTTTAGTGTAGGGATTCGAACACGAGTTATCATAGGTGCAATTTCCGAAATTCCACTCACTCTAACCACTAGTCGTGTTCGAATCCGCACACTATAATCGCGAAATTGAAGAAGTATGGAACAAGTCCAGACAGAATAAGTTTGGCAAACACCGGTCCTTATAAGGACGAACACCCTGAAGACGGCAGGCGAATGCTTGCCGAAACGTCCGTAAAACCCACCACATAGATAATGTAAACAGCCCAAATAATATTTCAAGAAATACACCATTATTATATTTTGATGAAAAAAAAAACTATTCGGGAGGACTTCAGTACTTACGATAAAGTTGTAAAAATCAGCAAAAATGAATTTGATTCTGCAGTATTGGCATACGTTTTTTGAAGGGGCCTTTCTTCTATTATTTGAAAATTTTTCGAATTGATTTTTCAGAGATTGGAAGAATATCCTTAAAAAAATTAAGAAAATGCAGAAACCTCCCATGAAATATTTCAATTGATAGATAATTATTTTTCATACCTTATATTGAAGGTCTAGGTATTCCTTACATTGCCTAGGAATTGTGTAGAATGACTTATTGCCAGTAGTACATACATCATATGTATAAACTTTTTTTCTCATTACCATCAAATCTTAAAATCTACAAGGACTTCACAACCATCTGGTTAATCCCGATTTAGCATCGTGGGCTTCCCTATACTATTCGAAAATCTTAAATCTTTCTTACTTTGAGAATCTTTAAATCCAGAGTATTCCGAATACTCCCAACTCTGATGGAAACTGTTGAGGTAACAGTAAACCAAAATTCTATTCCATCTACGTGCTTCGCCATCAGTTACTTTGTCACGCTAGTTAAATTGCCCAAACACGATCCCAAATACGAGATCTACCACTAATGGGAGCCACTCCTCTAAATAAACGACAAGTAGGCAATTATTCAATGAACTCATTCAATATTGAAACCTCATTATCACTCGAACAGATACTCTTTTTAATTGTCGGCCTTATGTCATTATTTTCATTAATATAACGCTAGGTGGCCTCTTACATGTGCACATAAGAGTTTGTTTTCCTAAATCAGATTTGAATTGAGTATGTAATTCAGTGTTCAATTTAAATCCTTTCTTTTTTGAGCAGATACTACAATTGCAAAATCTTTGAGAGTGTATCAGTGGCTTCTTGTAGAATTATCATTATATTCAAAATAAATTAATCGAATATCAAGAATGTATGCCTGATCTCTTCTCTAGATATTTATCATGAATCAACATATAAAATATACATTTCATAAAATTGAATTATGAAATACCAGACTATTGACCGTATTAGTTGATAAATTCATTCAAAGTTACTTAATGAAAAGAACGAGTTTGCCTTTTCACATCAGACTGCCTGTTAGCGCGTTTTATCAGTGTTTATTAACCAAGTAGGTACAGGTATAATCAGATGAAGTGTCTTAGACTTGTGCCTTCAGATGACCATAACACAGAATAGGACAAAAGGACTTTAAATTTCAACTTTATAAACTTCAAAATGTACAGGGTGATTCACTCATCTTGGTAACCCCAATTTTCTCGAAAACGTCCGAATATTTTTTCATTCTGTGAATGGCGTTTTGAACAAGTCAATGTCGACTTGAGATGCGCATAAAAATTTGCGGAATAAATAAAGACGCCAGGCGTCGCGGCGCTATCAAAAATTGTTTCTCTAGGGACATACCATTTTTATCATGTCATTCGAAAGATAATTTCATTATGAACTTTTTTTTCGAATACAATTTTTGTTCATTTCTAACCGTCAGCGATCTGCAGCGTGTTTTGTGTTGATTCTATTCCATTTATTTTTTTCTGTATTGTGGTAGTATGCCTTGATTTGGAGACATAGATATGATTTTGTGCCTTGAATTCAAGACCTCTACCTCTTTAAATAAGATTAAATATGTGGATACAGCAAGATGGGGCTCCATGTCACAACGCTGCTATTGTGAAGAGATATTGAGATTAAGAATTCGAAAATAAATGGACCCTTATATTTTGACCAAAGTAACTTATAATGAAATATGGAGATGATATAACTTGTGTATGGTATGATGTGATATGATTTTGTTTCGTAAAATGGCGAAGGCTTTGTAACAAACTATTTTTCTATTATTATATTCATTAAATATTATATCTTATATCAATAAACATTTTATTTAATAACAATACATGGTTTACCATATATTTAAGGGGACCCCTCAGAAAGTAATCCATGAGCGTTAGGTCTGGCGATATCTGATGGGTCGATTGGTTTCAATCCATTTGTTTTCGAATTCTTGATCTAAATATCTCTTGACAATGGCAGCGTTGTGGCATGAAGCCCCACCTTGCTGTAGCCACATATTTCATCTTATTTGAAGAGGCACATTGACTAGAAAACTAGCCTTCTCGAATTCAAGGCACAAAATCATATCTATGTCTCCAAATAGAGGCATACTACCACAATACAGAGAAAAATAAATGGAATAGAATCAACATAAAACACGTTGCAGATCGCTAACGGTAAGAAAGAGATAAAAATTGTATTCGAAAAAAAAGTTCAGAATGAAATTATCTTTCGAATAAAAGTGGTATGTCCCTGGAGAAAAAATTTTTGATAGCGCCGCGACGCCTGGCGTCGTCTTCATTTATTCCGCAGATTTTTATGCGCATCTCAAGTCGACATTGACTTGTTCAAAATACCATTCACAGAATGAAAAAATATTAGGACGTTTTCGAGAAAATTGGGGTTACCAAGATAAGTGAATCACCCTGACAAGCATTATAAGTGGAAGATTATCCAAATTCTGTCTCATTTGCCCATCAAATGTTAAGGAACTTTGACAATTTCGCTAACATTCTGTTTAGTGATGAGGCTCATTTTCATCATGGTTTATCGTTTTCATATAACGTTGGACTTCGTCGGTCTTTGCAGTCACAAGAGGTATTATTTACATTCTCTTTATTGCATTACAGCCTAACTTTTGGAAAATGATATTTCCTTCTTCAGTGCTACTAAAACAATATGAAACAATAAAACAATACGAATCTCCAGCAAAAATGCAACACACATAACTCGAGAAAATTTCATTTTTGATGTACACACTCTTAGGAGTGTGTTCTTAGGAACAGGTCCACCCGGTATGGCCAGTATAGCCCAGTTCATTCAATAAGGTCATACATCAAAGCCAGACATCACAATCAAATAGGACAATAATTAAAACCAATATTAACAATATTATACAGACGATATAATAATAATACCTAAAGGCCTTTATTACAGAAAATAGCACAATCAACACATCAAGTATCTGATATATCTTAATGAAAAAGGAAAATCTCAGTCGCATCACCATATTATTCATATTTTCTTTCCAAATTGCCCATATATTCATTGGATAGCATTTTACTTAGACCGATGAGAAGAATCCCTTGAATTTCTTGTAGAATAACGATATTGTAATGCTATTTTTGGAAATGTAAATGTGGACTGACAGTATAGTTTCAGGATTATAATATATTTATTTTTTTATGACACTTGTGTTTCAATGTTGTTCAATGTTAGACAATGTCAACAACAAAAATTTGTTATTGCCTGATGTGAAGATTTTCAAGCTACCAAAAATTGTTTTCAAATTGAGATTGTATTGTTTGGGGTATATTTTCAGAAGGTTTTTTAATGTTTTGTTCTCGGTTTTATTCGTACTTTTTTGACAGCTATCTTAACGGGACTATCATGAATGTTAATTTCGAGAGTTTTTATTCATTTATATTTCAAAACTCTTGAATCTTGAATGTCAGATGTCAGGGTTCTTCGTCTTCGTTCAGAGAATTAACTCAATATGGTTTTTCTTGTGGAATTAATCGATTTATGAGGCGGTCACTGCACAAATCGATTACCTCTTTTTTTTGAAAAGTCATAAATTTGAATGTAAAAGTATTTTCTCTAATTCTCTGTCAAATACATACGTTCATTTTACCACATTTCTTAGATATACATGTTGGCCTCCTGTCACGGATTTATTTATTATCTGTCAAATTTATGAGAGGGTAAACAGTTCTGCCAATCAATATTTTTCAATGAAATATCACTAAACGGTATTTACTGCAATATTTCGCCAATTTCGATAAAAATTCGACGAATTAGAGAAAATAATGTATGATACTCGTATAGAAGGCTCATTCTTACACCCGTACATTCAAAAACTCGCCACTTCGTGGCACGTTTTTGAATTTTGATCTCGTGTAAGAATATCAATGCCTTCTGCACTCATATCATAAATATCTATGGTATCATTGAATTTTCTTTGAATGACACCCTTTCTCTCATACTTCTCGGCAGATTGTTCCAATAAACTATTAGAGATTGTCAACAACAATTTCAACATCTCAAAAGGTTTCAGCGATGCAGGGTTTTGTCACTGACACTGAAACCCACTACATATACTCGAAATTTCTAATTCGTTCTTGTTACTATAGTCACAGCCAAATACTGACAGGAAATGTTTTTCTGATAGGGGGTGTTACATTTTGTTACACGTCATTTGGGTATATACTCGTTCTCAAAAATTAGATGCCAAAAATTATAAAATCAGCTAGAAGAAGATAAAAGAAATGAGCAGCCAAAGCACAACGAATATAAAAAAAGCATATAACAACAGCTGAATGAACTGAACCAATATCATCATGCAGATAAGGATATTGCGAAGAACACAGTATTTTAACATGAATAAGAAGGAATAAGAAACTAACAGTTCGAAACTTGGTTCATGAACTGTAGGATGGTTTTGACGAAAATCAGACATATTTATAGTGTTTGTTTTATATACAGATCTGGAATAAAATAAATCATGCAAATCTCAATGTTATATTCGAATGAGATCTGAGTCTAGTAGAACAGTGGAATAATCGAAACCTCATTGCGATTCGATAACAGATAAAGGACTGTACTGTTGGAATGGCAATTCTCAGCAGGAGTGATACGCCATACTCGGCCATACCCGGCTGACCGGCGTCGAGAGTCGGGACACCGACTGGACCCGAATGCTCCGAATCGAGCCGATAGACCAGCCACAACTTGGACACTCTGACGGTGCTTAGCTTACAACTAGCGGCAGAGATCCCCGAGATTTGCCATTCCAACAGTCCAGTCCCTTATTTGTTATAAAATTGCAATGAGGTTTCGATTATTCCTTTGTTCTACTACTCTCGGAGCTCATTCGAATTTAACGTTGAGATTCGCATGTTTCCATTATTATATTCCAGATCTGTAGATATAACAGTCTTTTCTGAATTTTTTCGAATGAAAAATGGATGGAATAATTGACAGTGTGCACAAGTGTCTTTACTCTTAATTGAGGTGCATTTACACTGAATCTCGTGAAAGTGGGAATTCACATTCTCTCTTTCCCGATTTTAAAATATTAACCATCGAAATATTCCAGTCACGTACGAATTCATATAGGTTTTGCAATATACGGTTCAGTGAATCCTCATAGAAGGTCGCGAGATTGGAAATACATATTCGATCATACCCCAATATCGCGAGGGCGATGTGTTGAAATAACACCGGGGATGGATGGCAAAATCCTCGAAAAACATCATAATCATGATGAGGGGGAAATCTGAGGGAACGATGGAAATTTGCACTTAATGCTCATCGTTATGAAATTTTCTCCAGAAACGGTGGAGATATTGACTCTACTCTACTTGATATTAATAAATATTGAGCGTGATGGGGAGTATTTTGAATATTCTCAGGTAGGTTTTTAAGACGACAAAGTTCACCAGAAAGTTAATATAAGGTTCCGAACTTCAATTCCCCATGAGTTAATACAACGATAGTAATTTTCAATAAGGAGTGAACAGTCTTGGCTGCAATTCAACGCTATGACTTTTGGTCTCTAATCTCGGAGCAGAAGCGAAATATTCTGGAAGTATTCTATTACTAGTTGACCAGGCAGACTTCGTACTGCCTCAATCGATAAAATATTGAAAAAAGTTCCCCTTTACCTCTTAAATAAAGAGAATTCTTTTGATGTATGAATAACAATATACATACATTTCAATGCAATTAAATTTTTTGTATATTTTGTACTTTTTTGTATTCCACCTAATATATTTCCTTCTTAAAAAAACCAATGGTTAGTACAACTTTATTCATCTCTAAGGCGAAACAAAGTCCGCCGGGTCAGCTACCTTATCTAATGGCCAATTGCCACAATTGGTCCCACCACCAGATCCCCTACGCTGTTTTTATTTGGGATAGGAAATGATTCTAAACACTTTTTGGCCAACATTATACCATAATAGTTTATTATAATATTAAAGTTGCTTTTTTATTTATCGATTTATCCGGAAAAAGCTACATTTTTGATATGATGATTGTTTCGAAAGTGGGAACTCGTGGTCAAAAAGGCAGTTTTTAAACTTTTCAGGAATTTTGACATATTCGGTCAAATGAAAAAATTTCGTTTCCTGGAAGACGAGAAGGTGTATCAATAAACGTTCCAAACAAAAGTTGTAGAGAGGAAAATTCTGAGGAAAGTTCAGACCTTATTCCTTCTCGTGGTATTCATATTAACTAATTATAGGGATGCATTTCTGAAGTGGCGTTCTCAGTTGCTAACTTCATTACTTCGAATTGCCGAAGGCGCGGTAAGGGTGCAGGTACTTTAACCATTCCCATTTTATTGTGTTTATGGGTATAAACAACAATAACAAGGAATGTCCTCAAATACAGCAGGGGATGAGAAATTCATATTCCAGGCTTTTTTCAAAATTTTTTGAGTTCAAAAATATTTGTTGAAAGAAATAATGTTTTTCGGGGTGCTTTGCATTGAATCTGGCTATGATATCGGATTAATCTGTTTTTTTTCATCGGAAGGTTGAAGTTTGCGAAATGCTAACCGACCTTGAGATAGTTAGGGATTGAATGAAATAAAGTGGATTTGCGGGCATTGCAATTTGTGTAGAGTCACCTAATCGAGCGCTACCCAAAACTACTACTGTTGAAATTTTTCTTCACTAAAAATTTTTTTCATTGTTGAAACGAGTGAAAAACGTTTGTTTTTTCCTCCGAACAGAAGAATGATCCCCATTCGAACTGTTTTTTTTTTCGAAGTATGATTAAAGATTAGAAATTCGGTTTTGCGACCAGAATAGATTGAAATATTTTTTCAACCCGCCGCAGGAAACCCAGAACTTCCATCAGAACAGACCAGAGATAGATTGTTTTCAACTAGAAATAATAGGTTTGAACATTATGTAACAATAGCTTACATTTGAAGAACGACTAGTTTTTCGGTCATAATCGATTAAAAAATTTCGTTGAACTTACTGAGCAATAATCAGAACATATCAACTAGATTAATTTTTTTGGCTTTCGAAATTTTAATTTATTTGTTTTCACATGAAAAATCTACATACATATGTAGATTTTTTTGGTTTCTCCATTAAACCATTTTATACAACAGGAAATGAGCGAAGTGAGTGAATAAGAAGCATCCAAGCAGCAACTTTTGATCAATTTCGACACTGAAGAAGTTAAAAATCGAGCAAAATGAACTTGATAATTTATTAAAGTGCTTTGTTCATGGATGTGTTTATTCATTTTTGTTTTTCGTTGTATATTTTATAAGTATATTGTAATATTCTTTCATCTTCATACGCAAGTGAAAATAAGCCAATTATGCCGTTAATAGTGAATATTAATATATTAATTAATTTACCTCAGTCCTTGATGAATGATATGCATAATTTTTTTATAGGATAATTCTTTTCCATGATATAATCGGATTATAAAATTAGGCATATCATTATGAGTACACAAAACAAAATAGTTGATATGCGAGGGACAAAAATGAATAATTAAATATGGTGAAAGTGAATATAATTGGAAAAAAATTCGCTTGTTTCTGATATCAATTACCTAAAAAAATTAAGAGAAGTAAAATGAATGTCATTTTCTTAAAAAAAAATTCGCCCACTTCTTGAATACGCCACTGATCAATTTTGACAATCACATACCCGACATAGCGCCATCTATAATAAGTAGCTAAGGGCCATCTATTAACGAATAGTTCTGATACTCAACCTACGGATCCACATGGTACGAGCTTAGACGTACTGCCAATTACCAGCTATCCGTTGTGAGCTAAGACATTCCTTTGGAGCCCATGGAGCCCATCGAAGTGGCGCCATCTATCGGTAGGATCCAAGCGGTCAAATGATAAACCCGTATGGCTGGAATACTATCTTTCTTTATACAATGCTAGTATTGCGACGCGTAAGAACAATATCACGCGTTTCCAAGTTTTCACCTACAATCAAAATTGCCGCTTCGTCTATTGTAGGGGAGTTGAATTGGCGTCAAGTGCTCCAACAGGTCGTTCATCTGTTCTAATCACAACCTTGTGATCGTCACTTGGCATACGTTCCAAAGCAGTTTTAAACAATCGAACTAATGCATGACGTTCATGAAGTAGTTGCTGCAGATTTTGAAGAATTATTCTTCTCACATCTGCATTAATTGATTGACGTTGATCAAGTTGATCATACATATTGCCTACATAAAGTAAATTTGGAGGAGTTTATGATGTGCATCTTCGAGTGGTTGTAATGATCCAATTCGATGGAGAATCTGACCTTGGATCTAAATAGCAGAAAGGGAAGACAAAACAAGTGATTTGAAATCATTGATGTTAATATTATATTCTTACCTTGAATGTTGGATTGAATTAACGTCCTTTAATTATATCTGCTCCAAATAAAGTCATTTGGAAACACCCATTGTATTTTTGTGTGTTCGATAGAAAATGTCAATGTCTTGATTCGGACGTTTAGGAAACTCAAAATACACAGTATAGATAATTATCTATATCTATGATTGCCATCTAATAATAATTATAAATAACACATGGACACAGATGCGTTAATATTATCAGAAAATGTAGCGTAGAACACCTATTGGCGTTATGCGCAATAAGGAAAATTATTTCCTATCTTTTTTTCGATTTCATAAAATTTTTCAGAGTTTTAATGTATTTTATGTTAACCCCGCCGTAGAAGAATCCAACAAAAAATATTTCATAACAAACAGTTCATCCAATCTTGAGTTATAAATGGTGTAACCAACAAAATGGCCGACTTAGTTTTATATACATAAATATTGAGAAAACAAATATTCCAACGTTGATAGCAGGTGGCTAATCTTCATTTTCTAATGTGATTGAACACTTTCGGGATAAAAGGTGTGATACTACCGCATTTGTCATTTTCAATTGCCGAAAACTGTTTCTTCAATTTTTTTCTACAAAAGTTCGGAATTTATTGATGATGATATCAAATAAAATGTAAAATACACAGTGTTATACATCGTTGAAAAGGTAATTTTGGGTAGAAATAAAAAATTGCAGAAAATATACAGGGTGCTATTTTGAATGAAAAAGTTGATTTTCAACTTGTGTTTCTCAAATGAAGGAAATCGTCATATTCAAGCAGCTCCATTAAGCGAGAACAATTCCTGAAGATGACTGACACTTGAACAGGCGAAACGTCGAAAATAAATAAAGGACGACGGTAAAAAACAAAAGGTTATATAAAATGATGGCCTCAACCAATTCATCGCGCAAAACTGATTTTTCTTAATCGTTTACTTAATTTGAGGACCCTGGATTTTTTATCGATGAAAAATTTCGGTTGTCAAATCTAAAAAGAAGCAAGATACAAAACATCTCTTCACAGCGGCTCTCCTGGAACGTCGTTCGGTCGTTCTATAATTATAATCAGATGCTGCTCGATTTCTGTTGGACTCGAAAATAGAAGAACTTTGCAGTGTAGACAGACGTTAAAATTCAGGGTATTTCATAAGTGGATGTTATTAACGATATTCTGAATAAATCACTACATACATTTTCCATGAATCATCCTAATCCGTAGAACAATTTGATCCGATTTGAATGTTCAAGACATTGAGCTCACGAGCTATTAAGAGTGTGTGGATAGCTTTTCTGCATAATTAATATTTAAATTTTGTTTTTAACTTTTATGTTCAATATATTGAAATCTCCAACTTTAACATTTGGCAATTCTTAGTTGAGAAAATCCGAAAATAAAAAACCAAGTAATAATTTTATCAATAAAATTCATCTTCAAGAATATTGAATGAGAATGAAAAATTAATTATGTCTACCGAAAGTTACTTCGTTGACAAATTGAAAAGTCCAATATTCTGAAAATTCCACAATTTGGCATGATGCAAAACTCAGATAAAAGGCGGATTCCACGAAATTTTGAATGTGCGATCCAAAAACCCTCGCAAAAACCTTTCGTAAATTCGAACCAATCCAATTACTTGATTTGAAATTTTAATCTCGGTAGCACCAATCAATTTAGCAGTGCTTCATTGGGCAATCAAAGTTTTGTGAAACCCTCCTATATAGACTTCAAAACGGTACTTGTTTTGATGGTTAGAATGTTCATTGTTAGGCAACAATTATTTCCGAGTTATTTTCTCCTGACAAATTGGTGCAAGAATGCACGTAGGAGCATTTTTATTACTCAAAACTTTTTAATTAAGTTAGTTTCATAGTCTGGGTGGAAACCTAAAAAAGGAACAGGAAATGCAGAATCCTCCCAGAATAAATTTGAACGGTGAATAACTCGGGAAGTTTCAGTGGTATACTTGATAATATTCCGTTCGTTGGATAGTTACTAAAATGAATTTTCTGTTAGCTCAAATCGTGTTCGAATTCTCCACATGATCTTATAATGCCCGAAAAACTCATTCGAGATGTGGTCATTGTAGTCTATATCATCAAAGTTTGATCTGGTCAGATTATGTTTTTCATTATATGTATTCATCCTTATTTGATTCACCTAACAAGGACTATTTTGATTGACAAAAAAACTGCTGATATTGACTTCAGTTTTGCACTGATCTACCCAATCAGTGCTTCAGAGCTATTCACAATATCATTTAGAACACATTGTTAGGATATTCCTCAATCCAGTACATTTTTTGCCTCTTCGTTTTTTCCAGTTATCACAACTTATACATACGATAATAATAATAATAATAAAAATAATTTATTTAATCCCTTAGACATTTACAAATGTATGAGACAAGTCAGATATTCACCAGAATAAAAAAAATTGCAGCAATTGATAAGAAAACAAAAACTAAACATAATTAACATCCAACAAAACTCTCATCTTCCAAATATTCTTTAATACTATAATAACTCTTAGCTATTAAATAACGTTTCACAATAGTTTTGAACATCATCTTAATCAAAGATTTAACACTTTTTGGTGGGTGGTTATACCAAGTTATCGATCTATATGCAGGTCCTGATTCAAACTTTGCAGTTGAATGTGGTGGAATGAATAAAGTGTCAATATTCCTCGTTGTATAATTGTGAAAGCTACATAATTTTGGCATAGAGTCTACATTTTTCCTCATATGAATTAAACAACGAAAAATATATAGACAAGGTAGTGTCAATATCTCGTTTGGTTTTCAAATTGAACATCTATCTGATGATCCTCGGGGATAGTGCAGATAACGTCCACTTAAAATATGCATTTTTCCTCTAACAGATGATGAAAAAATGAACTAAAATACCCGAATCCGAAGTATTTTCGGAGAATACGCAGTAGTTCTCGAAAAAATCAATATTGAAAATGCATCATTTCGTTGAGAAGAATTTGAAGTAGAACTGTCATGGTTGCACATAAAATTCGTGGATTTTGTGAACATAGATTGTCCGTAGACGTCACTGATCTTGGCACAGACAAAGTCGCCATCCATTTCCGCATAATTAACCTCAAACTTACTGAAATTTTGAATATCAAAATCAATTTTAATAGTGTGAGTAGACGATAATGTTCAAATTTCTTATGGGTTGTCATAGCAGTTATAAAAAAAAATATGAATAATAAATTAAATAGACGATTTGATTGAATTGCCTTCATCGAATCTCAAGAGAAAAGACTCATTCCTGTCTTGGCAATTTGAAATGCCCCTCATGCACAGCAACCGCGGATTAAGGGTAGTGCGGCCGCACCTCCTTGGTCTATGGTATTTTTTGGTAATTATAAAGTACCTTGCCCAGTTGTATTTTTTTTAAATTTTTTTTTGTGATCTTGAGGTAGGTAAAATGAACCTAACCTAACTTAACCTTACCTGAATGCGGATCGATGTTTTTTTTATCCAATTTTTTTTTAATTTTTCACAATTTTTTTTTCAACTTTTGGTAGGGAAAATGAACCTACTTCATTATGAGTTTCATTTATTTTTTTTCTCGAAAATTACTACCTCCCCAGAGCTGTAATTGAGACAGTAGTATCAGGAAGTCCTATATGCAAAATATTTTTAAAATCGGTGACGGGGCCTATAAAATTTATTAAAATCTATTTTTTATCAGTCAACAACCATACCCACAGTTAACAATAGTTAGTCATCTTCTGGATAATTAATTGAGGTTCTGTTGTAGTTTTGGTTTCGAGTCAAAAGAGAAGTTAAGGTTTTAAAGTAGCTCAATAGCTTGAAATGGCCAAATAGCTTTAAAAATCTAACCCCCCTTATAGTTTTATCGATAATAAACGATTATCCATTAATTATGAATAATTTTTATTTTAATGAAGTTGAAACAAGAATTATAATTTTTCAGTCACAAGATATTCAGAAATCAAAAACTCATGAATAATGTTACAAGTTCTATAATTCCATTTCTATGTAAAATATCGAATATGTTTTGACAACCACAATGAAAACTCTATTAGAATCAATAGAATTACCCCATATTATCACATTATAATTCAAGAAGCTATAAACTAAACTATATAGTAGATCTCTTTTATTGATTGAATGGGTAGTGCTCCTTTAAGTCTACTATGGCATAATATGAACTAGCCAATCGTTTGCAAACATGCTCAACATGGTAGGTCCACTTGAATAGCCTATCCAAATGAACCCCCAATAATTTGACTGATGACATAATCTCATTTTCATTATTGAAATGGATAAATTGGGTTTTCTCCAAATTTAAAATTTAATTGTTTGATTCGCACCAATCTAAAAAACTCAATAAGAGGGAGTTACAATTTCTTGACAGTTCCCCAAAACTCCGAGCTGAGACCGCTACAGATGTATCATCTACAAATATGACCAAAATATCAGCATTCATATGAACAGGTAAATCGTTTATGAAACGAAGGAATAGTAGTGGTCCCAGCACGAGCCCCGCGGAACACCATGTTCAATCTGACATCTCTTTGACCATTGGTTATCAATTCTGACATATATATTTCGATCAGTTGGAAAACATATAACCCAATCATGAAATACCCCCGCGAAAACCAATATTGTAGAGTTTACTCTGTATGGATTCACGTGAGAGTACATCGAAGGCTTCTGACAGATCAAAAAAAGACCCGCAACACACAGGCCCTCATCTGATTTATTACACACAAAATTTACAAAAGAGAATGCCGCAGTTTGAATGGATCTGCCTTCTCTGAAACCATGTTGGCTATCAGTGATAATTTTGAAACGATTAAGAAAGGATATCATTCTATCATAAATAATTTTTACGAATACTCTGTATAAAACACTCAGTATTCAAATAGGACGATAATTAGAAATATTACAAGGATCATTCTTCTTATGAGTTGGTATTACTAAAGCTGTTTTCAAAAGACTGGGAAATTTTCCAGTGCTTACCGATAAATAATATACAATGTTTTAGAAAATAATAAATGTGTTTTCTAAAAAAATTCGGGTATATAATTCTTGAATATGACAAAATAGAAACAAAATCGTCCATATTTCATGCTCATTTTGTAGATGGAAAAAAGATTGCAGAAACCACTTTGATTAAAGTTTCGCTGCCTGACTTTACAAGCTTCTCTAAAAAAATGATCCTGCTGATTCGAATCCGAACTCGAGGGTGGTCATCCAATGCCATGTCACCACTCTGTTTCTCATGCCCTCATCTCTCGAAGCCTTTGCCTGCTAGCTCAGTCTCCAAGTAGTCCTATGCATAGTAGTCCTGGCATAGGGTCGCCAAGACACGAGCCTTTGAATTAGAAAGGATTCGGGATCGTATAGTCAGCTGAGTGCCTCATTTGGAATCGGCAGGTCTTCCTTTCGTACTTCGTTTCTTCTTGGTGCCTTGGGATTTTACTGAAACACAATTAACCTATGTCATAAGGAGGACACCTAACCTAACCTAACCTAACCTAACCTAACCTAACCTAACCTATGTCATAAGGAGGACACTAAGAAAGGGGGCTCTGGTCATTCTGGGTTTTATTGCTCGTCCTAAGAACATGACTCTCAGGATTCATCACAACGACTAAAGCTCGTACACCACGACAAGGTGATGACCAATCGTGAGAGATTTTAACCCTTAACTGGTATGGTGCCGAGTATGGTGCTTTAAATTTACTTTCAGGGTATGGTAGGGTAGCGTATTTTTTCTATCAAGTTCAGAAAAATATAGTCTTTTCTACATCAAGAATTTATCTTTCATAATCGAACTACTCAGTGAAAATGAATTTATTGTATTCCAAACATGGAGAATGAACAAATAAAAAAAATTTCAGAAACTTTGGTAAAATACTATAATATATCGATGAGAAAAAACACCAACGAAAAGAATTAATTTTTACTGAAATCTCGCTTCGGGATGAGTTTCTGGAAAGTTTATGGCAGTAAAATATAAAAAACGAAACCAGGAAAATTCTAACAAACATGTTTTATATGGTACTACTTCATTATATGTTCATATTGATCACAATTTCGGCACAGTGTCCTGACCGAACATGTGTTGTTGCAAAAATTTTTTTTTTACATTCAGCAAATGAATTAAAATGTTTATTATCGTTGTATGTAAAGCTTTGTCAGGGGGCACAATAGACCATAAGGTCACAGTGGACTGTAACCCCTTTTAAACTATCAACTATCGTTGTATGAACATGAAAACACCTAGCTTCGTTTTGAAGTCTAATAGAATCTTCGGTTGGTTCCACTGACTTCATGACATATGGCAGGGTCAAATTTGACCCCAAGTCCGCTATCACGGTTTTATGCCAGCCAAAAAAATAATAGCGTATATTAGTCATATCAATACACTAGGAACATAGCTGGAGGGGGAGGAATTAGAATCACTCCGTATCTGACTATGGTACAATTTAGTTTGGGTAGGGTCATTTTTGACGCTGTCATACCAGTTAAGGGTTAAGCAAGCAGTGAGTCCGTTGCTATATAACATGAAAATTAGTTGCTTCAAAACATAGTTTGTATCGGACAGTCCATCATTCACAATTTAATTTTCGATCATTTCAATGAAATATGTCGAGTGTAGGAAGCTTAAATAAACTGGTGCGCGACTGAGGGTGTGGCGAATGATACGTGATTGCTAGCAGAATTTGCTGTTGAAGTTTGACATTGTAATGATGAGCTTGCCGACAGTTCTGAAGTTTATTAATTCATTGATTACCTACCGATTGTGTGTAAAATTAATAGTTTTTCCAATTGAAACTCTTGATGCTGCAGCTAGTCAATTGATTTTCAATTTTCCACATTTTTCTGTGATGCCCAACCGTATATTATAATTATATGTCACATACACAATTGAGTAGCAGTGATATAATTTGGTATCTCTATTTCAGTACTACATTACAGTGCTATAATGAACTCATTACATCATTGTTTTCAGTTATATTTTTCGTTTTGTGGTTGTCAACCCTGACTTCCGATCTTATCAATTTTCAACACACGTCAATTCAAACTCCGTATGCTATAAAGTCACTAGGACATATAATCAGAATTTTTCATGGAAATAATTATAATTGTAGAAATGATGAAATATTTAACTTGGTTTTTGATCATGCTAGATAATCGCATTTATGTGTACCAGTGAATGTACATCCCATAAGAAAGAATAAAGAACCTATGGAAAGTCCATGTAAATGGGCCTCAGGCCCCCATCCAAGAGCTTGACAATAATTCTCATTAAAAATCATTACTGTCATTGATGTGAATCAAAATTGGTAATTTCATTGGAAGTTATGAACAAAGCGGAATCAAAGCAAAAACTCTCTACATCAATTAATAGCATATAATTATATAATCATTTTCTTTCACATTCGATTCAATGGCAAAAGCGTGCTAAGGGTATTATCGCTTTGCTATAATTTCTGATTGAATGCATTATTCGAATCGCACGAGAAATTTAACATGCCGGAAATGAATGCACGTGGTCATCACGCATTACACGTTTTCCCTTCCATTAGCCATTAATCTCTCCAGAATCTCATCTTGTACCTTTTCAAAATTAAGAGTACTACTGAATTGACAAACATTTCTCAAATAGTATCATCGCAAAGTAACAAACATATTTTTTATGACATAATTTCGGCCAAGGCGGGAAGAATTTTACTCTCGCAATCAATGATAGCAAATAGGTATCAATGGACTACAGTTTATTTCCAATTATCAAAATTTTCAATCGATTTTTGTTAAATCTGCTCTAAAATGGAAATCCAAATTTAGCTCAAAATTGGTGGGGAATTGTGATGAGAATAATTGATGAAAATCTAGAATCAAATAAATATATGATATCTTTCAAAGATCAAAGGAACCAACTACATATATCATTTCAGAATTAGGGTAGATATCTCCCTATTATTGCTTCAATGGATTACTCTTATGACCATAAAATGCATACGTTAACATTTATTAAAATTGGGAAAGAAATAAACGCTATAGTTAAACATAAAATGAAGTCACGAAATAAGTTGTATCCAGAATTCTTACATCGTCTCATTGAATGAGGCAAGTTTTTTTATTCATTCATTGAAATATATTTTGGGAGGATTCTGTATCTTCTAAAACGTTTTAAGGTTTGCTCTCCCAGTCTCTGAAACAAAAGCAAATAATAGAACTGCTTCCATTGAAAAAAATCACATCATAACAATAAACGAACAATAAATCTTCGAACTAAAGAAGCAAGTATTTTTCCCGAATTCATGTCAAACGCTTTTTTCAGAATCGTGGATTTTTCAATCATTGGACCCTCAATGGATCAACACAGTACACAATCACTGTGTATTCATGTAATTTCGAAAGATTATAAAATCTGCTGTTTTTTCCAATAATTGGCCAGATAATGAGGAATGTTCACATTTTTCAATTTCTACATATTCCTATTCTCCGTAGAAAATGAAAATATTGTGTCCAAAAATTATTTGAATACTTCAAATAGCGCCCGAGATATCGAGTTATAAACATGAGTTCGATGGATCCGTGTGACGTCATTTTACATCCAACGACTTGCGAGGTTCAGTACGTAGCCGGGTCCAATATAAGGGCCTTTCGTCTCACGGAGTGCGATTTGCGAATGTAGTATGACCTCACATCGCCGCGAGGAATTGAATATTCACGGGGTTGTAAAATCCTACTAGGTCTTTTCGACTGAAACAAAAACTAGTGATTTCATATACATATAGGTTATACTGTGACGAAGTTTCGATCGATTTTGCATACCTGTGAACATTCCTCATTATCTGAATCCAATAAAAATCAAGTGATTTTTTTTATGATTAGTTATGGGGACCAATCTGTTAAAGGAAGTGAATGAAAAAATGTGGATCCTAGAGCGACGTTTTCGAATCCAAGAATATTTGTCAAGTACGTACAAAGTGAGCTCCCAAATGTACATATTGATTTCCGTTTTATTTTTAAGACTTTTGGTTGACAATTCTTCCCTTCAAGAATATATCATTTCCCAAGAAGAAAATAAAAGATCAAATTATGGCAAAAATGATCTAGTCGGTTCCCCAACGGATAGTTGCATAATTGATCTGTTATTTTTAATTGTTTATATGCGATAATTCACAACTCTTATTGTTAAATTGCATATTTTATTTTCATTGAAGCCTGTAGAAAGCGAAATATAACTCCAAAACGTGGCTCTTGATTCATTTACCCTATTAAGCCTTATCAGAGGGATGTGTGATAAGGCCGAAACTAGTCTCTGTCTTCTTCCAGTGACAAAATCTGATTTCATTTCTCCAGTCCTCACCTCTCCACGTCGTCTGGCAATTTCACCTAAACGTTATTATTCAATACAAATGCAGTAAGTGCAGCATTTTCATTCTCGGGAGAAATATCTGTACAGATGCATCTGAATATTCAACATTCCCCATATAATCGTTTGTCATCTGAAAATCTAGCAGAACGAGTTCAGTTATGCGACCATGCGAAATACCGCCACGGACCATGAGCTTCCCTTATCCGTTGGCTAAATTTAGATTGTGAAGTACTACATCTTTTAAATTATTTCATATATGAAAAGTGGATTATTCTTTTTTTTTTTGGAAACAGAAATAGTCAAAAACTCAGGTGAATGTTGTATTGTGATTATTTATTCATTAAATATGTCTATATATTGTATAGACATTTTTTCTGCAAACAGTTTTAAAAACTTTCTCATTTTCTGGAGATTCCAAATTGCTATATAACATAAACAATATTTCTTCAACTCATTATTTGTCTGGGATTTTTAATATTCTATGGGTTCGCCGCTTAATGTTGCGAGTAGAGAGGTGTCAGGTTCTTCTCCAATTTTGAATTTCCAGAAAATGAGTAAGTTTCTGAATTTTTTTCAAACTAGGAAGGGTTTATTCAGATTAATAAAAATTAGGTAGAGAAAAGAATTATTTTAATTTACATTTATTGAGGTTTTCCATTAACTATTCCGAATGAGTTTGATGGGGAGTGATAATATAGTAATCTAATAGGGTTAATATGGGCTCAAATCACTATCCTTAATCACATACTGGCCCTGCAATTAAGAAAAGTTCTTCGAAAATCGACAGTTTTAGGAATATTCATAAAATTCTAATTATTTTGGAAACGGTACATTTTCGTTGAACTAATGTTGTCATTCGAGTGGTGTGTCGTTTGATTAACGAGTTATACACTGTATACATGTCTGTGTACATCTCTGTACGTATGTGTACATATCTCTAGATATAATAATGACTTTCATATAATTACAAAACACCGAGCAAAAAACCGAAGTGATCTTATGATTTGGCATTCAGTTCCCAAAAAAGGAAGAATATATTAATATTATTGAAAAAGCTGACAATAAAAACAAGCCTGTCTGGGATATAATGAGGGAAGTTACGAATCATAGAAGAAAGTCATCCACTAAATACCCACCAAAATTCACCATTCAAAATGAGAATATATCAATTAGCAGATGCATTCAACAATCATTTCACTAAAGTTGCATCAAGGCCTAGCTCAAGTTCAAAAATTGACCGCAAGAATGAAAAGAATATCTCTCGTCTTACTTATTGAAAGTTGATGGGAATGATGTACTTTTTGTTGTGAAGGGAATGAAGAACCAGTTATCAAAGTGGATACGACGATTCCTCTGAGTGTATTAAAACCGAGATTAAAACATCATTTATTAGAAATAATCAAGATGCTTTGTTGCTATGTCTTAAATTGTTCCTTCAAAGCTTCCGAATCAGGAATTGTTCACTAATGGACTGCTTACCCGATTAATCACTCACAAGTTTACAAGTTCATACTATTATATGTTTGAATTTCTTTGCGAAGTGAGCCAAATGACCACTCCTGTAAACTGGAGTCAGTTGACTCTCAAGCTTCTTTCAGATATTTCAGGAACAGGAATATGAAATGAAAAACTGAAGATATAATTTTTCTTATCGTTAACTAGGTACAAAATTGTTAATCAGAACTAAGTCTAAGTACCAGGTAGATACCGTCCAACTCGCAATGAATGCACACTTATCAATGGTCTTGATGCACTTCTTCACGTGGAAGATGCAAAGCATGTTGCATTATCAGAAACACTTCTGTTACACTATTCGCCGCATACGAAGAATTCCGTGTTGCTTGGAAGTTCCATCTACTCCCGATACTGATAGTTTGGAACTTGGAAGTTAACTCCCGAACTAATTGATCGTTTATCTCCCGCTTCACCTCGTTGGGATGAACCGGAGTCGTGCAAGCTGAAAGTGAGTTCTTGGAGTGTGAAATATAATAGGTCTCGTGAAGCGATAGCCTATCGCGGAGAAAGTACGTCGAACTCCCGTACGCCTGCACACTGGCGCAATCTCGGATGTGGCATTGTGTTTATGTTGTAAGAAAACATGGAAAATATGCTGGAACACGGGTCCGTTCAGGAAGTTATTAAACCGATCCTCTACTATTTCCGGCACGCGTCAATAGAAAGAATATAATGGGGAGTTAATATAGACTAGAAGACTAGAGCATGAGTAACGAGTTGGACCCCCGTTTTGATTTAAAACTAGCTGACCCGGCAGACTTCGTACTGCCTCAATCGATAAAACATTAAAAAAAGTTCCCTCTTTACCTCTTAAAGAAAGAGAATTCTTTTGATGTATGAATAAAAGTTTACATATTTCAATGCAATTAATTTTTTTGTATATTTTGTACCTTTTTTTGTATTCCATCTAATATATTTCCTTCTTACAAAAAAAAACCAATGATTAGTACTACTTTATTCATCTCTGAGGCGAAACAAAGTTCGCCAAGTCAGCTACCTTATCTAATTGCCAATTGCCACAATTGGTCCCACCACCAGATCCCCTACGCTCTTTAGCTTCTGGGATAGGAAATGATTCTAAACATATTTATTATAATATTAAAGTTGCTTTTTTATTTATCGATTTATTTATCGAAGTCTGCCAGGTCAGCTAGTTTCACAATACATGTCCACACAATACTGCTGCAACAATCGACGAAATCTCACCAAAAAGTTATCAGCATTTTAACGAACCATTAAACAAAATGAATAATAATTCATCGAGCTCACTTTCTTGGTAGTTTTTTGGCCTAAAATCAAATAATTCAAATATGTATTAAATAGGCATTTTAAATTTTAATGAAGGTACTCAACATTCAATGGATTTAGCATCATGATATTGAAGTATCATCATCACCTTTCCAAAACATTAGCGGGTAATGTAAAGCATCGTATGAACGGTGTGTTTCATATATTCGTTGCAATTCTCCAGTATTGCAACGCGTAAGAACAATATCACGCGTTTCCAAGTTTTCACCTACAATCACAATTGCTACTTCGTCTATTGTAGGGGCGTTGAATTGGCGTCATGTGCTCCAACAGGTCGTTTATCTGCTCTAATCACAACCTTGTGATTGTCACTTGACATACGTTCCAAAGCAGTTTTAAACAATCGAACCAATGCATGATGTTCATGAAGTAGTTGCTGCAGATCTTGAAGAATTATTCTTCTCACATCTGCATTAATTGATTGACGTTGATCAAGTTGATCATCCGTATGGCCTATACGGGGTAAATGTGGAGGAATTTATGATGTGCATCTTCAAGTGGTGGTAATGATCCAATTCGTTGGTGAACCTTGGATCTAAATAGCAGAAAGGGAAGACAAAATAAGCTATTTGAAAACATTAATGTTAATATTATATTCTTACCTTGAATGTTGGATTGAATCCACGTCCTTTAATTATATCTGCTCCAAATGAAGTCATTTGGAAACACCCACTGTATTTTTGTGTGTTCGATAGAAAATGTCAATGTTTTGATTCGGACGTTTAGGCAACTCAAAATACACAGTAATTGTTCACATTGCCGTAGTGTTCGGAAGAAAAATAGATGTAATAACACATGGACACCTATTGGCGTTATTCGCAAGAAGGAAAATTATTTCCTATTTTTTTTCCATTTAATCAAATTTTTCAGAGTTTTAATGTATTTTATGTTAACCCCGCCGTAGAAGAATCCAACAAAAAATCTTTCATAACAAACATTCCATTTAATCTTGAGTTATAAATGGCCGACTTAGTTTCATATATTAAGATTGGCCAGATATTCCATTTTGAGGAAATTTGATGATTTCATGCTTTCACATCCTATGCTGGTTAAACTCTAAGAAATGATCCGGGACAATTTTTTAGTGCTTGAAAAGTTCTATGAAGTATTCGACGGCATATGTCTAACTTCCGAGGATAACCCACTATATCCAATTTTCGGTTAATTCCTAAGTAATTTCCAATTTGAAGAATGCTCTCGACTGGCATGGAATGAATTCACAAAAAATGAATGTGACTGTTATCTGCGGCATTTATTCCTGATGAAAAATGCTCTTTACAGGAGAGTTTTCTAACTTGAGAAATGACAGGGTGAAGAAATACGAACTAAGCAAGAAATTATTAAATCTACTGGTACTTGTCAACGCTTTGCCACGTCCTACCACTTCGAGGGTATTGAAGATTAAAGGCAGGGTTGGGCACGATCCTCCTACGATCACTTAGATTTGGAATAAGGTCGTGAGAGTAACTAAATCGAGGCAATATGAAATTGTAAAATTCATTTTCAGGAAGATTGTGTGAATCTTTCGATAACTTGAGTTTGTTTTTAGTTTTGTTCATCATGAGAGTTTTAGATACATGCCTATTAATTTTTGATGTGGAATATTATTGTTGATTCGCCCAAACCTGCGGCCCCGCTAGCGATATATTTCAATTCGAAACGATACTGATAGGTCCGCAAACCCACATTCATAACTTCGAATCGATCGAAAGACAGACAGGCACGTGTCTACGTGACAAAGCTATCTCGCGTAGATTCAATAATTTCTTGCTCAAATTCGCATTCGTTCAACCTGCAGTAACTTTTGTAGTATCCATTAGATAACTATACTGTAATAAGCATTTTTCATTAGGAATAAATGCCGCAGATAACAACCACATTCATTTTCATATGAATTCATTACATGCCAATTGTGGGCCCTCTTCAAGTTGAACATTATTTTGAATTGAACTGTAAATGTTTAAAAGTGGTTATCGTGGGTTGTTCTCAGCAGTTAGACATATGCCGTCGCGGACTTTTTTAAGAACTCTCTGAGCACTACAAAATTGTCTCCGACCATGTTTCTCTACTACGTTTACCCAGTGTCGGCCGTGAAAGCCTGAGAAAACAGGGTTCATTACCGACTTTTTCATAAAATACTCGATATTTTGTCTCATTTCATCGTGATATAGAAATGAAAGCTACATGAAAACTTCCCAAAATGAATTCTCTACATTATAGTTTTATCAAAATCGGTCATCTGGTTCCTGGGTCCATATAGGACAAATAAATACACGGACATTTTAATATGAGTGTAGATTACTTTTTTATTTTATTTTTCGTGATCATCAAGTTTTTTGATTTTCTGTTCTCACTTGTATCTGATGCACAGCATCTGCATATTATTGCATAATATAGTTTATAGTAGCGTTTTACATTGATATTCTTCCACGAGTTCAAAATTCAGAAACGACCTACGAAGTGGCGAGTTTTTGAATAAACGAGTGTCAAAATATCAATGCCTTCTGCACTTTTATTATCAACTTGCTTGAACCCGCAGCTCCTCTTGTGTGATATTTGATGTGAAACGCTTCTGTGAACTACATTACGGGTTTTTCCATTCGGTAAGGTATTAGGGAAGTTTGTAAGACAACTGCAGATCGTAAGGTATTGGTATTGTCGCACGACTCAGTTCTACTAAATATTGCAGAATGAACAGATTTGCTACAGAATAGAATTTTATATCTAATATTTGACGAGACCGATGAACTTCTATGACAAAATTCTATTGTAATTCTTCATAAGCGATTATCAATTCGAATCTACTTTCTAATGAAACGAATAGTTATTATTCATTTATCGAGAGAGTTATGAGGATGTTAATTACAGAGAGCAACAGATTTCAATTGTTAAGTTGACAGAGTTTGTTTACATCGAATATCTCATGTGATAGATTAATTAATTTTTTCTATTTCAGTATCGTAATGAGTTCTTCACAGTACTAAAAGTAGTACTGTAATGAACTCATTACAGCATTGTTTTAAGTTATATTTTTCGTTTTGTTGTTGTTAGTACTGACCTCCGATCCAAATCAAATCAATTCAAATCCGTAATCTGTCAAATTTTTCAGGTCACACCAACTACCAATGCAAAAGTCACTAGGATGTATAATTTGAATATTTATTTGAATTTCTGGAGTATTTCATGAAACTTGACTGAAATAAAGAAAATATCCTCGAATACTCTTGGTTGCTTTTCGTCGCCCGTTTAGGAATTTCGCATTCGTGTTGGAATAGGAGCCTATTCTGCATGAAATATGTAAGCCAGTTTAGAATCAAACGATCATTGTTTATTATTAAGTAGGCATGATTACCGTTATCAACCTCGATGGATATTTATCTACTGACAAGTTTGTAAATATTTATCAAATTTATTAATTCGTGAAAATGAATGAAAGCTGGAACGGAATTGAGATTTGTTGGAAAAGGCTAAGAAAGCTCGTGCCGTAATACTACCGACCATGACAGAACCAAAGTATAAAAAATAATATGACATGTCGTTACCATAGTCCTCTCATCGTTAACGTTCGGTGCATAATAATAATAATATTAATAACAATAATCTTTAGTGGTCCCTTCAGACATTAAAACAATGTATGAGACAAGTCAATCGTGTAAATACAATAAAAATATATATATATATATATATATATATATATATATATATAAAATAGGCAATAAAAATTCAACAAAATACATTTGAATACATTCAAATATAAACAAAGATTACAAGTCATCATTCAGGTACTCTTCCATACTATAGTATGCCCTATCCAAGAGAAGTGTTTTTATATTTTTTTGGAAATTTTTATCAGAAGCAATACATTTGTACTTGAACGGTAGGTGATTGTAGAACTTAAGACATGGGGGATTTAGCATATCTACTAGTTTTATGTTGTGGAATACAGAGTTCTCCTGCGTTTCTTGTTTGATAGTTATGAAAGTTTGAATTTTTTTCTATGGAATGCATATTCATCCTCACATGCATCAATACTCCCATGAGATATATGCAAGGAAAAGTGAGAATCTTATTTTCTTTAAATACGGGTCTGCAGGTGTCCCTATATGCCATTCTGAATATAAGACGTATTATCCTCTTTTGAGCGACAAAAATTCTGCGACTCTCAGACGCATTACCAAAAATGATGACATTATATGATAGGTGACAATAAACCAATCCGTAATAAATACTCAAAAGAGAAGACAACGGGAAAGCATCTCTAATGCGGGAAATAGCATAATAGGCGCTGTTTACTCTTCCACACACGTGATCCACCTGATCAATCCAACTCAAACCCCGATCCAAATAGATAGAGATTCATTATAATTCAGTTTATTCTTTAATAAACGTGTGCGGGAAAAACCCGTGCTAATCCTTTCCCGCACTGAAAAGTGTGCGGGAATGGAATAGCAGGGCTTTTTCCCGCATTGTTTGGAAATGTGACTCTTTCCGAATTGAAATACGTGCGAAAAAAGGGTGGAAAGCGTACGCTTGTAGAAAAAATGTTTTTTTATATTCCACAAATTGAAAGAAGACGCAGAATATATCGTGAAAAATGTCCAGAACTCAACAATGTATATATTATATACATTGACATATATTGTCATTAGCCATAATATGTGTTGTGCTATTTTTCAATTCAATCGCAAAAAATATGTAGGTAGTTTAACATATTATTGAGAAAATACATCAATGAATAACAATGTTATAAGGTTAGTAGGGTATAAGTACAAGGAGAGTACCTACGGTTACATGGTTCAGGACATCGTCATATTTGGATGAGAATGTTATTTTGAAAAACACTATTACATTGAAAAATGTTTTCATTATATCTTATAATGTTTCAAAATAATATAATTCATACGAAAACTAAGTTCTGATATATTTCTTTTTTTTCAGGTTAGTACAAGTATAGTTCTCATTGGTGAGTAGCTCCCACAATTTCATGGTAAGAGTCACAGTCGTTCCACAGGTTGTTGCGAATGTGACTAGCGTAGATATTTCAAAAATGAGAGTCTTTATCGATTGGATGTATTTGGGAATTATAATTGTAAATGAATATATAGGCTTACATTCGAATGGAATTACTGTCTTAAACGCCAATATTTTCCCAATGATTTCAAGTAAATTTTTCATTGTATTAGGTATCAAAAAAAACTAATTCGAAATTTTTCTTCTGTACGATGGTAAACAACACAGATAGATCCAATATTCTAGATGAATAGTATAGCTGTTGAATTTGACCCTGCGAACTAACGATGCGGTGTTTTTTCCAAACCTGTAATAATCTGGATTTGCCGCGAACTAAATTGAAATAGAAATTCGAGAACGTTTTGCTTTATTTTTATGGTTGCAATGAGTTGTTTTGACATGGTTTCACAGCAGTTAATTTAATTGGATTAACTAATCGGATGGTAGTGCATCAGACTGCATCCACAGAATTAGATCATTCCGTGGGAATATCGATGAACCGTAACTTTCCATAACAGTTGTATGGACCATTCCAGTTCGATACAGTTGGTTATTTCTCACAATACTTGTGGCAGAGAAAAATTTGTTCGTTCTCGAGCATGGAATGACTAGTTTGAATATTTCACAAATTTCTTATCAAATAGCAAACGATATTTTTCGATGAAATAAATATGGCAACCAACCCAGGACATTGAGAGAGTCTTTCGGGCTTATTGGCCGTGATATATTCGCCTACATCTACGGTAGGCAACTTCAGAGGATTCTTGGTCTATGATTGTAATTCAACTGCTGAGTTACTGCCTCTGATTGTCAAGTGAGAAACTTATGATCCGCCATCTGTTCGAAGTTTACGGGAATGAAGTCAAAACCTGAAACTTGGACTTTTTTCATTTAATTCTCACTCAAGGTTGGAACCTGCGAAAATTCTTCGAGAATATTTGTTTTCTGGTGCTTCATTTGATGTGACGATAGTCTTTCAGTATTGTATTTCCTTCCAAATGAGTGAATTTTTATTGATGTATTGTGTATTATATTTTTCGATGAATTGAACATTATTATTATTATTATTTATTTGGGTGAAACAAGCCAACAAATTCTTAGTTCTTCAACTGTCCAGCAATTCATTTTATATTTTTCATTTCCGAGGTAACACTTCCCGAAAACTTTCAAATTTATGGGATAGCCGTTTTGACACTTTCTAACCTTCAACAACAGTAATAATAGGTATATTCTAAATAATTTGCAGAACGGGCTCCCATTCTAACACGAATGCGAAATTCGAAAACGAGCTACGAAGGAGCGAGTTTTCGAACGCATGAGGGTTCTGCAATGAGTATTAGACGATGTTATATTTTGTTGTATTGTGAAAATTGGCTATGCCGTTTGAAATAAATAAATAAATATTTTGTCTATTCCAGTCAAGTTTTGTGAAATACGAAACCCAATGAAAATTTCGGATTATGCAACCTAGTGACTTTTGTGTTGTATCTTGGCAGTTGGTGCGACTGTTACGCGTGTTGAAAATTAATAGGATCGGAAATCAGAGTTGACTACCACAAACGAAAAATATCCATACCTGAAAACGTTGCTGTAATGAGTTCATTACATCACTACTTTTAGAACTGTAATGAACCCATTAGGTTAATGAAATAGAGAAAACCAATACATGTAAATTTGTGTTATGAAGTTGTTTCATATCTATGAGTTTGTAAACTCTCCAAATATGAGAAGATGTTATTCACCTATGAACAAAAATCAATTGATCACATGTTTATCCGATTTGTATGCAACACACAGAGATAACTCGACTGTTTAACCCAAGCAGAGCTTGGAATTCGGCTTGTAAACGATGTCGTTGACATTTGTTTAAGTTTCAGATCAGAGAGAAATGGAAAAAGGGAAATTCTCATATGACAAAGGGTACACCCTACAATAAAATAGTCGACAGCGTACTCGACCTCGTTTTCATTTGAAGACTGGTTACATTTATTTATACCATTCAAATGTTCAAGCATTATCAATGACTATTATATTTATATATTTTCGATTCGAACTCGTGTTAATCTCCGAACACCGGCAAATCAATTTCGGCTTTCTGAAATTACCAAACTACCTTTCCAGAAATGCAAGTTCTGTTGATGAAACTTCTTGAACGTGAGGATCCCTTTCACTTTGGCATTTACCAAATTGGAGTTGTCAGTTAGAGTTCACTTCACTTGCAGAGGACCTTGTTTGAACCTTGTCCTCTTGTTTCCTAGATAACTGAATTTAAATAACAATCGCGTATTTTCTGGGACAGAATTCAATTAAGTTCGGTTTTGATCCGAGTTGGATGCGACGAGAAAAATTTAACGAAAGGGTTCATGCGAAGAACCTTCATTCAGACAAATTTCGTCGAAAAATAAATCATTCATGACCTACGTCCGAACCAAATATTCAGAATGAGGTCTTCTAAGACATCGAAGTTTTTCCTTATTTCACTTGATGTTTCCTGATTCAGGATCAAATCATCATTTTTCACAATAGCCTTATTTGGCATCATTAGTATTGAAATTAGGCTGAAACCGGTATATCCCCTTTCTCAGTGAAAATGATTTCATTTCTCCTGCCTCACGATAAGAGACCTGTGAGCCTATGAATTGAAAATGGGATTCGATGATCAACATTTTTAATTTATTTATGTTTCAGAAATATTCTCTTTTTTCTCATTTTACAATAAAAAACGTTTTGACACTTTTATATTTGTTTCAATACAACAACTTGTCCATCAATATATCTTATCATAGGCCGGCTACTCACTACAGTTTCAACTGTCAATTGAAAATGAACGCGATGTTTTCAACTGTACAGTTTAACTGAGAAATATGAACAGTAAAACTGTACGTGAATGGATGGCCATAGGTAACTATTTAGTAATTTGGTTAATTCTATATGAATTGAAAAATTAAAACACTAAACAAGCTCCGATAATTTTGTTAGTATGCCACTCAGCTAGAACTAGAGGGATGTCCAGGATCCATGCAGAAATACAGACTTTTTTCACCCAAGTATAATGGTTAACTTACAGGAGCAAATCAGAAAAATAGAAAAAGTGTCAAAACCGAGCACAACCTAGTGGCGGTTATGGCAGAGCTTGGAGTGAGGTTCAAAATTACAAAAGCAATGGTCTAAAATAATTTTTATTGTGACTCATATTTCACATAAAGCAACACTTTTATGGCTTGAAATAACTAAGTTACTGTAGCGTCTACATTTACGAGTACATATGTGTTTATGTTACAATCGTTCAAAAATGTTAACTGAGCATTTCTATTGTATAAATATACATGGGCGCCCGCAGAATTTTTTCTCAGGGGGGGCCAAATAATGATTTGATGAGGCGCAGGCTAAATCAGTATTCGGTTTTGCTCGAAAATAAAGAGCAGATCAAAATCTCAGGGGGGGCCACGGCCCCCCCTGGCCTCCCCCTGCGGGCGCCCATGTAAATATATGCAACAAAATTTAGCAGGATATTCGTGAAGAAAATTAAGGGACCTCCATTATTAATTGTTGTGAAATGAGCCCATGTCAGAATGACAACCCTCTGAATTTTACCCCCAGAATAGTTTTATGTCAATATCTCAGAAGATTGTTGCATTCTGCATACTAAATTTTTCACCCAGGGGTTCTGGAATATGATAAACCTAATAGTATTATCTTTGT
Organism: Hippodamia convergens; assembly: GCA_038502775.1. Taxonomy (NCBI): domain Eukaryota; kingdom Metazoa; phylum Arthropoda; class Insecta; order Coleoptera; family Coccinellidae; genus Hippodamia; species Hippodamia convergens. Next base: position 35,010,628 of record CM076609.1, read on the forward strand.
TGGCATGGTGCCTCAGTAAGACACTTTTCCCGAAGCCCCTTGCTTTTGAAGCCCGAAAACTTCGTTAACGTTTTTTAATTCTTAAAATTTATTATTTCATAGGAGAGCTCGGATTGTTGTAGATTTTCTGTCTGTTGCATTTTTCCGTAATTTTTCCTATGACATAATAAATTGGAAAAAATAAAAATAAGGTAACAAAGTTTTCGGGCTCCAAGGAAAAGGGGCTCAAGGAAAAGAGTCCTCAGAGGCCACCATACCTTAAAGGTGACACTGCATGTATATAATTTGGTATGTAATATGCAATGATGTTCTGATTTATTGACAGAAACGAATCTGGGGGGCCAAACTCAGAGGTCTTATCTCCGAAATGGGTACCTATTTCACAAGAATAGAGGTCCCCTAAATTTCTTCAACAAAAACTGAACTTTTCTGTCATATCATATTGCCCCCTATATTTATTTCTCAAACGATTCCTGGACATCTAAAAGCAAAAAGAAATGTTACCTTTGTCACAAACGGAACCTGAAAATATATCAGAACCATACCCAATGCACTCCTTCATGAAAACCCAGTTATTGTGACAATAAAGCATAACGTATATAACAAGTAATAACATACAGTGTAATTAGTTATAACTACTAATGATTCACCTTTAACGAAGATAAATATTCATGACTATATCTGTACACATGTAGCAACAATTATTAAAATATATCAAATAAAAATACTTACTTTCGTCTGTTAAAAGGTAATATAGGACTCTGCCAGCGTTAACGTTTCGCAATGGCTGACTCAAACCTTTGAAACACATTCAGACGGACACAGGAAACTGCTCCCTTCTCATCTAGCACCCTCCCTGGTTTTCCTTTCATATTTGCTAATATGACGATTGTCACATCTGTAACCTGTTACAACCTTTCCTTTGAAACTAGTCTATTCTATTAATTTCAGATTTTGGACTCTGATTTCGACAAAAAAATTGGAGGTTGATGATCTTATTCGCGATCGATTTCGAAGGTACATCATCTTAAAAATCAACCAGTAGCTAAGTAGACACTCCCTCGTGACAAAAAAAAATAAATATTAGGTATGCAATCTTTTGTCAAATAGTAAACAAAAGGAGCTTCATATTATTCTCCTCATGTTTATACAGATTTTATCTCTCGAACAAAAGAGTAATCAACTTTAGTAGGAGTTTCTTATTAAGAATTAACTTCTCAGGATGCCTGGGCTCTATCCAATCCTTAATATTTCATCCTTCCTGGATCTGCAATTCCACCTGTCTGAAGCTTCGTCAAATAGCCGCCCCACTGATTTCATGAAAGTTTGAAAACGCGGCTCCATACTATATGCACCCCAACAGATTAATATTAACGTCTTTTTGTGCTGGCAACGGCGAAATCAGTGTCCTTTCCGTCTTTATTGCCAAACATGAAAATGTCAATGTTTGGCAGGGGAAAATACCGACATCGGGATCTAGATGTCGTGAGGTCGCCTGAAATTTGGGGTTCATACACATCATTAGTTTTTTTAATTCGAATATTTGATGAATGATTATATCTTTCAACAGGATGGGTGGTGGACTAATGATCTTTTAATATTATTTGTTTAACAAGAAGGTTCCATTGTTCCGGAGTATAGTTGGGGTTTTATTTATTATTTTTTCATTTTACATAACTCGAGTAAAATCTTGTTTATTTTCACACTCATGTAACATGGATGGGAGATTCTCCATCACCTGTAAGTGGATGGTGAAATGTTTTCCACCTGATTTTTCATAATTTGATTTCTTTAAATTCTCATGACTTAATGGCATAACGTGAAAAATATCCAAGAAAATATAGATATTTGGCTGATTCTAATGACATTTACCGAACAGGAAATACTCAAGCAGTATAATAAAATGAGTAAACACTCAGTGAAGAAGTTTTTGTTTTTTGATTTGTTCTTTTTCTCAACAACACAGTCACAGTCAAGAAAAAATTGAGCGTTTCCATAACTTGGAAAAACTCTCATGGGTTCCCTAATTTAGGGCCACTGGTAAAATCTCATGGAGTGAAAGAGGATGTATATACAGTAGAATTCGGATATAACGACCGTCAAGGGACGGACGATATTCGGTCCTACTAACCGGACGACGCAATGAACGAATGGATAATAATTTGTACTCAAAGCATTCTAATAATGCTCTGTCTACTTGATCTTGAGTGGATTTCCTTATTCTTTCAGATTTCAGAACATTGTCATTGAGTTCTAACATTATTTTCGTTTTTCTCAATTGTCGAAATTGTAGAGTGGTAAACGCCGAATTCCTTCGCGAGTGTGACATTCGATTCATCAGCATTGAGGCGATGTAGTATAACGCTTTTCTCCTCGATGGTGAAGCTTTTTCTCTTCGCGGATGTCATTTCAGCACAGCTATAGTCTTTCTGTTATATCGTAAAGCAAAAGTGAACAAACACTGACTATGATTTGCGCGCGATAATAATTAGGACATTGAAGTCGGGTTGATGCGACAAGGTAGTGGGTTTGTGCGAAGTTCTTTTAATAAAATCACGACACGTCGTTTTAAACCGGACGATTGATCATCAAAAAGGGTTTTTATAAGCGGATGGTCGCAAAAACCGAAGTCGTAATAAACGGATGTAAAAGCATAGAAATCTCTATGACACCAAACTTCAGTTAGCGTTTACGTTGCTAAAAGCGGTTGTGCGTAGTAAGCGGAGTCGTTTTATCCAGATTCTACTGTAGTTTTTCGTAAGCATGTGATTGGAAATGTGAAGTTTTCCTTTCGACGGTACTAGATGTCTCCACTTGTAATATATTACTAAGGGCCGGTATTATAGACGTATGAACCGAGAATTGAGACTCAACTTCCGCTTGAAAACCGGTTTTTATATGCCAAAATGGGCGTTCAAGCTTAGTTTGAGTCTCAATTCTCGGTTGACACGTTTATAATACCGGCCCTCAGTAGACCATAGCTATTTGCTTCAAAAGTAGCAGTTATTTTATGAAGATTTTGTCTCTGAGTGATATGGGATACTGTTGATGCCAAATAAGGCTGAAACCAGTATATCTCTTCTCTAAATGACAAAATCTTATTTCATTTCTTCCGCCTCATGATGAAAGATCCGTGAGCCTATAGTCTATCCAAAGAGAAGCGATAGCGCCAGTAAACAACTAAATGTACGCCTACTGGGTTATGAATATTTTCATTGGCTGCCGTTTAGTGCTTTCTCCGCCTTCTCCAGATCTGTATTACGTAAAATCAAGTGATTCATCTGAAATTCTCAGTTGCTTGCCTCGGCCTCTGTTGCACGATCGGTACATTAAATCCGGTCCTGATGAATTTGGCCTCGCCTTGTTGTTTTGACGCGTATCGCTTCTCGTTGGATAGACTATAGGAATTGGAAATGGTATACATTTCGATTATTACTAGTTTGAATTTATCTATGTTTAAAAAAACTCAGTATACAAATCAAAATCGTTTTCTTTAAGGAAATCCAACTTCTAAAATGCAGGTGTCGTCGTCCAAAACAAGTGACCGTTTCAAACGAGTGGATCCGGTGTGAATAACTTATCATGGGCTCAATAGATGAATCATTCTGTAGTTCATTTATTTATCAACGACTTTTTTTTACAAAATATAAGAAATCCATCATGCACTTTTCAGTCAGATTTTCGATTAATAAGAACGTGAGCCGCATAGTTCATTTTTATGCAGACCAGTATAAGAATGCATTTGTTATTATTTTGCGAGTGTTTACACCGATAACGACGTGTTTACGAGAGCCAAGATAACCAATAAGTGCTATATTGTTATCGACAAGCAAGCGAGTTATTGTTTCTAATAGTAGAAGATCCGAATCTACGCCGACCTTCACCGAGTTGATAATAGAATAAAACTCATTTTATAATAAATTTCGTTTATTAGAAAATATATTAAAAATAGGTTATCAGAAAATATCCTGGACAGAATATTCTCAATTATTTTTTGAAAAATGATATTTCACGAAATTTTGCAACGTCATGATAATAATAAAATATTATACTGGACTTGAAGTATGAAACATGTAGAATGTGCAGACATACTGTTGCCCATTATTCACCTTTCCGAACTACGGGGTTGCCAAGTATAAACAGGTATGTCGAAACCAATTACTTGTTACGTTTATTTTCTTCACAAATGAAGTATTTTCAAAATTCCCAAGATGTAACATAAATTAAGGGTAGGAAGCTCGCGGCTTAGCTCTAGTGGAGAAGGGGTGGATTTCTTTAAGGTTGTATTCCAAAATTAATTAAACTCAAAAGAAATAGGGAGGGCGCCAGATAGTTTTAATGATATCAAATTTACACAGATAAATGTATCAATTCCTACTTTCAGAAATTCATTATTTCCAAAACTATCAAATTTATTTAAGTGTTCTAATAGGAAAGTGTACGATCTAGAATTAAAAAAATATACTGATGGATTTTCAATTGAGTGAACTAAAGTTCTTATAATTAATGTTTGGAAAGATGAATGCCGGCTTTCATTTACAGAGAATTTTACAAAAAAAAATAATATCAAATCGTGTTCAACTTTTCTGAACGGTATCACGAATTTATTTGACAAGAAAATCACAAGGTGTGAAATTCTATTCAGATCTCAGGATTAATATACGGTCCAATATGATTATCTCAAACTTATTCAATTATAATAAATGTAAACTCATATAAGTAAATGATAAGGTTGTACTCATCCAAAAGAAGAAGTTCAGCAAGGGTTGGAATGACTCCTGTTTCGCTCCCACCAGAACAGTTTGTTCCAATAACCAGTATAAGTCTCAGAAAATAGTTTGCATAAATCAACACGCCAATTCCAAATTCAACACTCAAGAAAAGAAGCCTGCAATGGAAATTCATGAAGGAAACGAAAATGAAACCATCATGTTAATATTACCTAAGATCGAGGACGGCTTTCTCTAGAATTTTCTACCTGAGTATGGAAATTTATCCCGTACAAGATGGAGATTTTACTTGATTCCAACAATCCAAAATCAGCAAAATCAAATATCATCAACAATCTTCCAAATTATCCAACGAATCAGTCGAAGAAAGGAAATCCTTTTTCGGAAAAAGTTGATATCTTCTATACTCGAGAAATACGAAAATGTGTCGAAAATGCACTGCATGTCATCAGATTTACGCAGATTCCATCTGGGACCACTTTTTTTCTTTATGTAATGTAGGCGGACAAGAAAGGTGTTTTATTGTTTGCCTATACTTAAGGAGCGGGAAAACGATATATTTGAAAACGAAATAAAAGACGAAGTAACATCCAGACCGAACGAAAATCAAAGACCGTGCCTGACAAATCCATCGAAGCCTCATTCTAAGAGTATATTTAGATTGAAATAATACATAAAAAAAAGTGGAAAATAATAAACGTTACATACTTTAACTTTTGTGATAATAGAAAAAATTTTATATCAGCATGAGCGCTGTTTGTGAATACGTTGATAAACAGTTATCTGCAAAAAAATTGGTCCTAATAATGGTTTGCGAGTTTTAAAAATTGAAATTTCGATGCTTATGAAATTGAGCGACAGAGATGTAAGGTAAGTATACCGTGTAATAATAAGGTATCGAACATCGCAGTCATATCTGATGGGAGTGATCGGGCCGTGAATATAAGACATTGCGGATGTTCGGTACGTAAACTATGGAGAGAAGAGGTACCTCTACTACCCCCTATATTGTAAACAGTTCGGCGTTATTTTAGAGCGACTGAATGTATTATGTACTCACTGAATACTCTGTAAGGAAAATTTTTATTTCTTCATTTTATTTATTTCCTAAAACAGTAACTTTTTTGTAACACATGGTATGGTAACCAAAGAAATCTAGTGCTGCTTGACTTCATAATATTTAAATTTAATTTTTTTACGAAAAGCTAGCTTTGACGAATAATTTTCAAAAGTTTCATCAGTAATTTCACTTGAAGAATAGTCTGAGCCACACAAAAAAAATTTTTGGCCATTTTTTATCACAGCACTATAGAATACGTGCTGTGCGCATTTCAACTCTATTGCTACGACATAAAGACGTAGCCCCTTGACCAAATCATATAACATGGTAACTAATGAACATAATTCGGTTTACAAGAATGACGAGCCACTCAACAGTCTTGAGAATGGCGCCTTCCGAAAAAGCACTTCATCTATTAAAGTGATGGTGGTGTTGACAGTTTTTCTACTATGACGGTGTTGTTCACTTGGAATTTTTGCTAGAAGTAAATTTATGAATTTTACCCAAAAAAAAATTATTTCTTTCACCTTACATCTCGCTTTAGATACCAACATATCCATAAGATGGAATGCCGTGCACTCATTGAATTCTGTATATATGAGACTTCAGCATGCTGTTATATTTTTCAGATGTTGTTATCTCAGCTAGCATTTGTTCTTCAGGTCAGGAAAATACAAATACTTGAACGACCAAGAAACTCTTCGTTGAATCTACGAATACCTTGTTGGGAAAGAAATTTACTTTTTTCTTAGTTCAACACGATATTTGCAGATAAGAGATCGAAGTTCAGTCCTCTCTCCGAAAGAACCATCCTTCCTCGGAAAACTTTGGGTCAAGTTGAGGAATTGGTCTGAACAAAACTAATTGCTTGAAGTTGGAATTGAGAAACTGGGTAACTTGTTTGTCACGAAAATTGGAAAGCGAATTGAATTCAATTTTCATTGCGGGTACCTTATTTATAAGAGGATATCGTGGGTAGTTGGACCAATAAATTTCAATAGGACGTAATATTAATGACAGAAGATAATTGGAGGGTGAGTATTCGATTATCAAGATTATTTACACAGTTTGAATTTTCAATTCGACAAATATTTCGATGCAGGTCGTGTATCTGAGCTGTTATTTTTTTTAATTTTTTGTCAATTTTGATATTTTATGCAAAATTGAGCTAATTTTAATTACACGTCACTATCAGTGAAAATAACACCCCCTCCAATAATTTTGATTAATTGACTTATTTTGAGCTGTATAGTTCAGGAAGTAGAACATGCTAATGAAGGGCTCACGGAAGGTCGATGGTACAGTAGACGTTTATGGATCATATCGAGAATTTAGATTCATGTAGTCCAAGATCCCAAAGCGATCTGACATAACTTATATTCACATGTATGAAACCTTAGGTTTTGACTATTTTCGAATAATACTTTGCGAAACGATCAGTAACGGAATATTTATGATAGAAGGAATTAATCTTATAATAAACCAGGTCGTTCAGAATCTTAGATTAAACGAAAATATACAAAATAGTTAAACGTGCATTTTTTCGAATAATTGAATTTACTTCCCAGGGATATCTCATGTTTCCCTTCTTGAATAGACAGGTTTCCAGAATGAAAACAAGTAGGTTTCTATAAAAATCGAATTTATTGGGAATAATTGCCACCTCCGATAATAATAATGGAATCAATATATAGAACGATTTCACAATGATTACAAAAAATATTCCTCTATTTCAGTATGAGTTCATTACAGTACTAAGACTAGTGCACAATACAGCATTGTTTCATTTATATTTTTTCGTTTTGTGGTTGTCAGTTTTGACCTGCGTTCCTATAAATTTCAAATCAAATCAATTCAAAGTCCGTTATCTGTCAGACCAACTTCCAAGATACAATACAAAAGTGACTAATCTGAAAGTTTCATTGATTATCAAGAGTATTTCATGAAACAGGACTGAAAAAGAAAAAATATCGTCTAATACTCGTTGCAGAAGTTGATTTCAACATTTCGCATTCGTATTGGAATAGGAGCCCATTCTGCAACCTGTTTTAAAATAAACTATTCTTTTTTCAGAACTGGAAAAATTCTTATTGTTGATGATTGTAAATTTCATAAACTTATTGAATCTTCATCGAGACATTTTCTTTGATGCTTCAAAGATCCAAGGAAGATCCATTTTCAATATTTTAATTAATTAATCGAACACCAACTTAATTTGAAGAGATATCCTGAATTCCCAAGTGATTCGAAGACATCAACAGCAAAGTTCATAATCATCTAATCAATTATTCGAAACTCTCAAGCTACGATTGCCGTCCAGTCGACCGTCGGGTCCATCATGCACACCGTCGAGGAAAGCGATTTTCACCCAAAGTGGTTTGCTAAAACTAGGAATGATTATGTAGTCGCCTACATGTCTCGAATATTTTAGAATTGACCCAAGCAAACTAATTGTACTATTACAACCGGAAGGGGAAGAATAAGACGAACCTGTGATGGCCACCCAAAACTATCATTTTTATCTTATGAACTTCAGTTCCAGAAACGTTCACTTGGTAGGACGCGAGCTCTTGGTAGGTCTGGTGTACCCCCAGGGATCCGTCTTGGGTACACTCTTGTTTCTTTTGTAGACTTTCGACTTGTCACTTCACCTAAGATCTGCTCTCTCTTTCTTTCTCTCTCCCCCCCTCATTCTCTCTCTCTCTTTCCGCTGATGATCTTGAAATTTACAATTGCCCGTTTACCCATTATTCACCGCTTGAAGACGATCTTGACAGCTTAAATGACTGATGCAACATATGGATGCTTCACCGCAAGAGCTCCCTTCTCCACATCAGAAAAAACAACCCTCGTCGTCCATACAACATGGGTGGTCAGGTTCCGGTTCAAGTATCCCGACTGTCTGATTTTGGTATCACAGTTTTTGGAGACTTCAGCTGGCCAAAGCCAAACAACTGGCATTTATGTACCACGAATTCTTCAAGGGTTTCAACGACAAAATATTTCGAACAATATTCAAGACCTACATTTGGCCCCAACAAGAGGCAAGGATGACCACACAAAGATTGGTCGCCCGTATTGGCTATTGGACCCACATACCAATAATAGCGCCTTGTAGATATGACCTATGAGAGGCAAGGTGGCTGATATTCACATATCAAGCTATTCGCGTATTTCTGAGAGTCAGAATTAGAGACATGTTCACTGTAAACACCAACAACCTGAGTGATCACGTATGCAAACTATGGCGAGAAAACTTCAAACCCAACGAGGAGAACATTAATCTCAAGCGTACAGATTGGGCAAAATTGGTGATCCCTGAACTACAAATTTCTAACCGTATAAGGGTCAGAGGAAAATTAATAGCACATTCTAGAAATCTCTTTCATGCAACTCACAATGACACGAACTGTGTGCCTCTATCTTCTTTTGTTTTCGAGTTATAGGACAAAATATAAATTCTGGCGATTTCCAGATGGTTCATTATCACCATTTCTGTTCATGCTACAATCCATACTAATATTATAAATGTGAATGTCCGTGTGTTTGTTTGTGGGTTTGTTTGTCTTCTATGGACTTAAGAACCAGATGACCGATTTTGATGAAACTTTCACTATATTGTAGAGAATTTTTTTTTGGGAGGTTTTCATGTAGGGTTCATCCTTATATAACGAAGAAATAAGAAAAACTATCGATTTTTCATGAAAAATCCCGGTACTTTCTGGCTTTTACGGGCGACGCTGCGTAAACTATAAGAGATAGAGAAACATATAAAAATGAATGTGACTGTTATCTGCGGCATTCATTTCTGATGAAAAATGCTTTTTTCAGTATAGTTTTCTAATGGATACCTTGAAAGTTACAGTAGGTTGAACGAGTGTGAATTTGAGCAAGAAATTATACGCAACATCGTTTCGTTATGTATACACATGCTCTCTCCTTCGATACGAGGTTATGAATGTGGGGTTGCGGACCTATCAGTACCGTTTTGAATTGAAATATAACAGGAGCGGAGCCGCGGGTATGAGCTTGTGTTTAAATAAAAACATTATAGCAATCCAGTATCGTACTCTGATTTCCTCCAAGAAGATTCTTTGCTGAGATATATCATAACGTTGTTTTTTATTATAGAAGCAATAGTTGATTATGAATCCGAAAGAGTTATAATTTTTTTTCTTTCTAAAACATATAATATATGATACCTTGCCATCAGATTCATTCAGATATCATGAAAAGTATAGTTTCAATGTGAAATTTGAATTATTATAATTTAATAAATATCAAGTAGGCTGAATCGCAGAATAATATGTCTTTAATCACGGTGTGATTATTATTTTTCGATTGAGTATTTGATGGAACCATATACATACGTATAATATTTGATAGGTATATGGTATCATATGGATGGAACCTAAAGCTCTCCATGGTTTGATTTCTGTTAAAAAAAATGTCAGTTATTTTAATTTCATGTCATTTTGCGTCCTTGAGGAAATACATGAAAAATATGTTGTGCTAATAGTATACTATAAAACAAGTTTTGTGAAATACTCTCGCAATGCAAATAAATATTCAGAATAAACATCCTAGTGATTTTTGTATTGTATCTTGGCAGTTGGTGTGAATGTTACGAAATTTGACAGATGACGGAATTTGAGTTCATTCTAGCAGTGCTTCTACACCATTCCCAAGTGTAATTAAGAAACCGTCAAGTGTATTTCGGATTAGTCACTTCAATTTCAGAAAGCGTCAATTGAATTTCAGAATAGTCAATTGAATTTCAGAAAACATCAAATGTATTTCGGATGACTCAATTGAATTTCGTTTGATATTTTCTGAAATTCAATTGACAAATCTGAATAACATTTGATGTTTTCTGAATGTCAATTTTCGATTTCTGAATTAGAATTGGAAATGGTGTAGTACTGTACTGAACTCATTACGATGCCGAAATATAGAGAAAATATTTTCGTATATTTTCATAATGCCGCCCACAATATGAAATTTTGATAACTGACAGTTGTTCGGAACAGAGATCAAACCATGGATAGTTATGAGCTCTATCAAGTATTCTGTGTTTCAGCCTCATGGTCAATATTCCAAATTTCACATTGAATCCATATTTTTCATGATAACTGAATGAAATTGAGGGCGATGTATGAAGCATAACATATTTTTGAAACAAAAAGATGATGATTCTTTATAATTCATAATCAACTTTTGTTTTCGAAAGAAAGGACATAACTTCATAATATATCGCACCCCTGCTCAAAATTCAATTTTTCCGGTTTATGCTATGAATTATATATCAGAAAACGAGCCTAGATTAAATCATTGAAAATTTTTACCAACATCCATGGGTCCTCCATATGGGTTCTTCTCTATTTCATTTAGATACATAGATATCAAAATTGGTATCTTCTTCATGTTTCCAATTAATTAGAAAATATTAAGCATTTGAATATTTTCGACTTTTGATTTTGAGTTGTGTCACTTTTTAAGCGAGGGTGCGATATCTCAGTAAGGAAACTTCTTAAGAAATCACATCAGACATCAATGGATTGCTATAAAAGATAATGTTTTTATTCGATTATTGTAGCATAAAGAGGAACGGAGATAATAAACAATGTTTAAATGCCCAAATTTCAATTTTGCTCTATAACTTGAAAACAAAAGAAGATATGAGACGCAGGTTATATTATTATGAGTATCTTGAGAAATGGGACCCTCACGTTTAAAAAATAATAATTCTGCCCACGCTGCACAGTTTGGAACGTTCCGGTGTCGTTATTTGTGATTACCTTCTCTTTCAAGTTTCCTTATAGATTGTGAAAGCATGCGTACCAACCATATTACTATTCACTTTGAGTTTATAAGTTGTAAACCTCAATTTAGTTATTTTTTATAATAATAATAATACGTTATAATAATGACATTGGCTATGGTGGACGGCCTGGAGGCGACAGTTTAAGGCTGTTATAGGAAACCGTAGCTTCAGAGGTTCAAAGCATTTTTTGCGTGGGCTTTTTCAGAGATATTTCAGGAGCGATCCAGCAGAAAAAAATCGTGAAAGCGATTGCTGTTCTTTCAAAATTTTATGTTTTAAGTTTGTTTCGATGTAACAATGATTGTGGCAAGGAGCTAAGACAAGTTTTTGTCAAATAAATTTGATTAAAAGAAACTTATTGATATGCTCATTGAAAATTTGGAAAGAAGTGTAAATATCGCATTATAACAAGCGTGAGAGGTTGCTGATATTCTCATTATCGAAACTGCTATTGAAGTATACACATTATATGAGAGGACTGTCGTCATCATAGGAGAAGACATATATTTGCTATTTCAATTGGACGCACTCAGCTACATCAAGAAGAGATTTTTTTTAAACCTGGAAAAGGCAATGGTACTACACAAGTCTATTCTTTAAAAATTTTAGACAAATTTCCAGGGCAGTTTTCTCGTGGAAAAACTTGAGCTAGTTTGTCGAAATTAGAAAATTTTGCAGTGATTTTATAAAAGTTTTTTCTCTTTATTAAACACCGCAGAAGTTGTATCACAACCACTAAGTGCATGTAGAAATAGAATGTTTCTTATATTGTTATATTGTTGTAACATTGCTTTTTCCAGGTTTTTTTTTAGTCCCGTCCTGATGTTGCTGAGTGCGTCGAATTAGAATAACGATCAAATCTATGTCTTGTCCTATGAAGACGACAGTCCTCTTATGTGTGGATACATTAATAGCAGTTTCGATAATAAGAACATCGGTATCATCTCTCCCTTGTTCTGTTGTGATATTTACAATTTCAAACTTTTCAATGAGCATATCAATAAACTGTTTTTTATTAAATTTATTTGATAACTTGTCTAGGTTGATTGGCACTATCATTGTTTCATAATATTTCGAAACAACAGCAGTTCTTCTCAATTGTTTCATTGCTTTTCTGTTTTTAGTGTATTTCGAGTATACTTCAAACACAACAACAGTTTTTGATCCATAATTTCTTTGTAAATACTGGACGTTTTTATCTTAAACGACAAAAAAGTATTGTCTTCACTCCATACCATACGACACGATTCACGGTTGACCTAGTATTACAGTATGTATGCGTGAGCGCTAGGTTCTCTCCGCCCTCTATCACGAAAAGGGTTGAGCCTAAAAAAAAAGGTGAGAAAACTTGTGGCATATATATTTATATTTAATTTTCATAAAAGGTGTTGAAGTGATAGGAACCATCGAAACGGAGATCATTGCAAAAAACCGAATTTCCTGACCTTTCACCACGAATAACTAACGACGCAGACATGAGGTAATATGAGACTTTTGAGAACGCCAAAATAAAGCTGTATCCGAGTTTCCAGCTTATCTCAAAATTCCGAGGTGAAACCCTAAAGTGACTGGACTATACAGAGTTTCCCACCAGGAGTGCCCGTTAGAAGTTTATGGAGAAATAATATTTCGATCATTTCCAAATTTTGTGTGAAGATATAAGCCAAGAACACGTACCTATATTTATGATATATTTTTGAATATCAAAGACTTCCGCTTTCACCGGAAGTGGTATCAACTTTCTTATTTCAAATGGAACACCCTGTATATTATGACTTTTTCGAATAGATCTTCGAATGCCACATTAATTTTATGTATCACTCCTTAGAGCCATCTAGACCCGTTTTCGAGTTATTCACTGTTTTTCGAAAAAAAATTTAAATTTGAGGCTTGTAGAACACTGAAAATTCAATGAAATCGCAAAGCACAATCTCAAATCTGTTTTTTGAAATGGGTTACTGACAAGATATTCAACATAACTCTGTAGAGAAAATAACGTTTTGATATACTGGGAAGTAAAATGAGAGTGTCAAAGTTGAAATTAAAAAAAAAGCGAAAATCTCGATTTTTTCAAATGGAAACCATATTTTTTTCACTCCCATATCAATTTGTAAGGTAAAAATAGGTAGAGTGTATCAAGGGTTCCCTATATACAAAATGTACCATTTTCGAGATATTCAGGAAAAACTGTTAGAGTGTCAAAGTTTGAATTCCAAAAAAGGCATAAATTCGATTTTTCCTAGTGGGAACCGTATTTTTTTCACTCCCATTTCAATTTGTGAATAAGAAATAAGTCTTTCAAGGGTTCCCTATATCTAAACTCGATATCTTATACTCGATATTATAATATGTGAGGTATCAATTATCATCTATGTTACCTTTTCATGAGAATCTGTATGACATTATTTAAAATAATCCAGGTTTGTTCCAACTGAAGAATTTATCGTGCAATGTATTAGCAGAATTCTGTTCCAGAATGAATAAGGAAATCCACCAACCAATAAATATTGGGAAGGTGCGAAAAATGTTTGGAATTAGGTGGACGAAATTTTCAAAATGTGTTATGATTCGATTTTCTATTCTGATATATTATAAGTTTTGCATATCTTTTCGGTAATCCATTTCAAAAAGCAGATCTGAGATTGTGCGTTGCGCTTTCATTGAATTTTCAGTGTTCTACAAGCCTCAATTTGTATTTTTTTTTACAAAACAGTGACTAACTCGAAAAAGGTTTTAGATTGCTGTAGGGAATGATACATAAAATGAATGTGGCATTCGGTGATCTATCCAAAAAACTCATAATATACAGGGTGTTCCATTTGAAATAAAAAAGTTTATACCATTTCCGGTGAAAGCGGAAGTCATTGATATTTGAGAATAATCATAAGTGAAGGTCTACATGGCTTATATATCCACACAAAATTCGAAATTGATCGAATAATGATTTCTCAATAAACTTTCAATGGGCACTCTCGGTGGGACACCCTGTATAATCTCATATGAATTTTCATTTTATGTCAGAGATGGATATATTTTTATAGTTTTCTGACCTAATTTATGTTGAATGTATTTTTCTGAAATAGTTGCTATCCGAAATCGCTGTCATTGAATTCAATTAAACGTTTCGATGGGGCTGACATATTGTTAACGGAAATTTCTTTCTAAATTTACAGCCATGTACTTATTTCAAATTCGGAATGAAACATACAGTTAACTGTGCAAGTGTTACGGTGGCAAAAACGGCGTATGGTTAATTCGTTAAGCATGTACAGTTCATACATACATAAGTTTCGCATTTGAGTTTGCCACAAATCGAATGACTAACCACTAACGGATTCTTATAAAAGAACAGTCGATACCGAATACACAATGAAAAACGTCCGACTGATAATCATCAGGCCGAGTGGCGACACGCGGATGTTGCATAAAATTTTTTCTAGAATTCGTCATAAATTTGATAGTTTATTGTGATTGCATTTCACATTTTCGATGAAATTTCGATTTTTTGGAAGAATTGGGATTTATTTGGTAGAATTGAGATTTTTTGGCAGAATTGGAATTCTTTGGCTGAGATTGTGATTTTTTTATAGTTCTGATCAAAAAAAAAATAAATAACAATAGTTGAAAAATATTACTTTAGTTATTTTGATTCTTTCATGTCGGCTAGGATGGGTTATCCAAGATCACTATTATAATAGGTGAAGAAAAGTACCGCTTAATTTCAAAGGCAAGGTAGAAGGAAAATGAAAAAGGCATAATATATCAACGTTGTTGATCGCGAAATCATTTTTATTCTACAACATCATTGCTTGTCCCTGCCCGTTGCACTATAATCAAATTCGTTGCGATCATAATTATGCAAAATCATGTTTTTGTTTATTATCATAAGATTCATTATAAACGTACTGTTTTCTCTTTACCTGGAATATTATATGCTGCCCTCTAGCGGTAGCACTACACACCATTATCATATCGTTGTACTGGGTAGGAGTCTGTAATGTTTTTCATCATCGCATTAAGTTCTAGAGAACTACATTCATTCTTGCAACGCGAGTAGAAATCTGTGAAACTGCATTCTACCAAGCCGTGGTTTGAAGCGTTCTCCTACACATTGTAAGAGGGCGCCACATTGCACCGACTGAAATAAGAATTTCGAATTCACGACTATCGATTCGGTATTTTATTAATTAGTAAACTGAAAGTAAAAATAGTTGAAGCACGTCAAGACCCACATTTCCGATTCCAAAAAATAAAATTTATCCTATACTGAAAAATCCGGTTCCGTTCTGGACATGATCAAAATTTCATTCGACTCACATTATTCTAGTAACTCTAGGCATTAAATTACCCGTAAAGAAATCATTCTGATTTTTAGAAAATTAATATGCCAATTTCAAACACATTTCGCCTGAAATTTCGTTACGGAAAATATTCTAATCAAACTTTTTCCACTGCATATACAGGGTGTACCAAGTTCGACGGTCTATAAGGAGTTTCTGGAGAACTGGACCTATTTGAAATCTGGAAATTGGGATTATGTTATTGTTTGACATTATCTACAGAGCTAAAATATTCTTGAAGCCTGACCACTTTCAGTTATACAGGTCTCAAGACTAAAATATTTATTAGATGAAGAAATGAAGGAATCACACACAATTATCTCGTTTCAAAACTGAAATCTCTTGATAAAGTAAAGATATTTCATGATCGCGCAAACAAAAATCATTTTTCATTTTTTGCTATACTAACAACTCCTGATAAAAAAATTATGTATGAAAAACCTAGTAGATGGCTGTTACGCGTTGTTAATAATTCATCACGTTTTTTCATTCTTCAGTGTAAATTGCATAAAATTACTTCTTTCCTCCATTCAATTTTTCGTATATATTTCATATTCAAAATACATTATTTCCATCCATATTGAGATTCAAAGAGAATAATTCATTATAGCAATGCAGTAGTTCCCCACCCTTCTTAAACAGCCATAATGAATTCCAGCTTTTTTTTCGAATAATAAAGAATCTTGATAAATTTTTCCCTTTCTGGTACCCTGTAATTGAATTATTTTCTTTTCTTTGTATGATTTTGATATTATTTTTTTGTACAAGCGTGCGCTTTCAACCCTTTTTTCGCACGCATTTCAATTCGTGAAGAGTCACACTGTCAAACAGTGCGGGAATAACCCCTTCTATTCCTTTCTCGCAAATTTTCTGTGCGATAATGAAATAGCACACCATTATTGAAGAATAAACTGAATTATGATATGTTCCTATGCTCCGAACGCCACCGACGAGTTTACTATGGAAACGACATGTTTCAACATTTGCCATTCGTATGAAATTATTTGATTTTATCAAATCGAAATGATCAGTGTGTTCAATTCAAATCGAGCTCATATAAACTTTTGTAAAAAAAAATATTGTTCCTAACTCGTGCGGAAAGTCTTTCCCGCTTCGCGTCGTTCGGGCAACGGCAGTTTCGTGCGGGAAAATATCTCTTTCCGCACTTGTTGGGAAAATATCTTTCATTATTCTCCGTCTACCATGACTTGAATGAAAATTGTGGGAGTCTGTTTTTTTCGTAAGACTAAAAATTCATATTGTACATTCAATTGGTAAATGGAGTTATTATATTGATTAAACGTCACTGCAAGCTATATGAGAAAAATTCCCTTCTGCCGTCTCTGTCGGAGAGAATCCGACGTAGCTTCGACAGACCTCGCAACTCCATTCCCGTTTTTTAACCTCGCGGGCTTTTTACGAACAAGTTTTTTCGTCCCTCGGCTTCACCCTTTCTATGTTGGGTGAACTTAGTCTCATCCTTAAAGGGAGTGAGGAACCCCTGCGGGCTCGCAGATGTGGTTTCGTGGAAATTTACAACGCGGAGATACAAATGAGTTGGGATGGGTCTCTTACTGTTTTCCGCTCATGAATTGCGGGGCCAATGTCGAAGTCGAAGAAATTGTTTTTTAGCGTCTATAAATTAAGGGAGGGCTTTACAGGCTTCAAGGTGCTGGGATAATTTGAATACTGCGTGCATTAATTGGAATTTTGATGCGTATTCGATCTTGCCCATACTTTTCTCTAACCCCAGGACGTTTTCTCATGATTAAATTGCTTGATATCGAGGAAGTTGTCTGGTGATTCTTGAAGTTTCGTTACCATTATAGTTTCACAATATCGAAGTTATAACTTTTTACCATAGGAAAAAAGAGTGTACATATACATGTACATTAGACTGGCCGTTAAAAAAAATATTCGTGCTCCAAGTTGATTTTCCTAAAGTTGAACAAAATGTGAAGCGATACTCTAAATTTCTGCTCTCTATCTCAATATTAAGGCGTGCCGGTGAATTTTTCTATTTTTTTCAAATATGATTTTTATCAATAATTCTTGAATTATTTCCTATCGATTGCAGAGATAAAATTGCAGACACATGAGTATGATCCTGGTGATATTTTTCCCGCTTTCATTTGAAGGTATTATTGATACACAATTCAAGAATACGCGTGAAAAATTCTACATAGAACAACGTGTTAAATATTGTCGATGTATTATTCTCTTAAATGTTTTCTTCTTATAGTTTTTCTGGATACTTATCAGTAGGTGATTATAACGGTTAAAAAATACTATTGTGAAGAACTTTTTTTTATTTTAAACATAGAAAAATGATCAAGATACACAAAATAATGTAAACATTTTCAAGTGAATTCTTTCATGATTGTTTGTTTCGGGGAATCAGGATATTTATTCCTGTAGGCTGATAATACCTGGGTTAAAAATTGCTTCTGGTTTTAATCTCTTGATGAAATATGCACGTAAACTTCTACTAAACTTACAGCTCTTTCTGCAGTATCGTTTACGACTTTTAACTCTTTCACAATTTTCAGGCCCTTGAGATAAATAAAATGAAATATTGATGAAAATCATATTTAAAAAAAATAGAAAAATTCAGTGGCACGCCTCAATATTGAGATAGAGAGCTGAAATTTGGAGGATCGCTTCTCTTTTTGTTCAACTTTAGGAAAATCAACTTGGAGCACAAACATTTTTTTCAACAGCCAGTCTAATGTACATATACATATATACATATATGTTATGTTAAATCATTGTGCTTCTTTATGTTTCTATTTTTAAATATTACCTATGTAAAATTGATAATAACAAATGGAATGACTATAATGGTAACAAAATTAGAAATATGATGAGATTAATGTTGTTTGAGTTTCTCAGTTTTGACAAATCCTACCAAAAATTGACCATCAATTCATGGTCGCCAGGTAATTAATATGTGGGCAGCTATTTCAGAAATGACCAAATTATCGGTAATCCAAAAAATACATAATGACTTCAACTGCGGTCCTCTACCTTCTTGTGCTTTCGAATTGAAGGCCAAAATTGAAATTTGGGGGAATTCAACATTCATCATTATCTATGTTTCTGTTTATGCTACAATATTGAAATAAAAACATTATACAGACACTTTTTCATAGCAATCCAGTGTTGTAATTCGATTCTTTGCTGAGATATATTATGAAGTTGTGTTTTTTTTTTGGAAACAATCGATTATGACTCAGGAAGAGTCATTTTTTTTTCAGCTTCACAAATATATAACTCATGAAACAGGGTAGCCCACGTAAAACTTTTATCTTTTGTGTTGGCTTCGAATGACCCATCAAGGATAAGCAATGAGATGAATATGCTCAAAAGTTCTATTTGGCGTTCGTTTCAGTGGAATCCAACAACAGCCGTCTATAGAAGGCTGTGAAACAACTCATTTGAAGTGAAGAGAGAAATGTATTGAGTGAAATTTTTCAGCATATTCTTGAAAAGAATCTTTCGAAATTATGTATCACTCGAACCGAATGCCGATCTGAGAATATTGAAGGGGTTGCCACCCCCATAAGCGGTATTATCATACACCCCTGAATTCGCAGACGTTCTGGGGCTGAAACATTTCTGAAATCGGTCCTGTAGTTTTGAAGAAAGATATTTGATGATTGATTACTCTTCAGATGAAATTGACTACGAGAAAGAAAGTTGTGCTGGTTGTGGGGGAATCTACTTGGATACCACCAAATAAGATGACTGGGTGAAATATTTAACTCTCGTTCAAAATTTGTAAACTTTTGTCGTAGCTGTGGCATAATTTCATGTAAAACAAAGTAATATTTTGGAAGAAATAATTTTTTTCCAATTGCACCATCTCACCTTGGTACTGTGGGGGGGATGGTTTTTGTTGACTCTTTTAATTTTTGTATTCATTGAAAGTTTTAATTTTTAATGACTTTCTGTTATTCATTACATGAACTTGGATCAATACAGATTCGTTAAAAAAATGGTATTTTTTATTCATCGTATAAGTATTTTAACATGAATTTTGAAAACCTGAGCCATCTATCCTCGAATTACCCTACATTTGTACCGATAATTATATAGGTACCCATATTTTAAGATTCGGACTTTGAAAAGATTTTGTTTTCTCTTCATAATTCATCATGAGTATTTACTCTTGTTAGATCTCATTATCTTATCAATTATCTATTCAGAATTTACAAAAATTATCATGATCATATGCAAATTTCAACAGTTTTAAAGCACTTCAAACGATGGAGCGATAATCTCATCGCTCCGATTTTGTTGATATTGACTTCCCGATAATTTTTCTCGGTCGACAGTACTAAAAAAAAAAATTGAAAAGTTAAGGTTTTTTGAATTGTTCGATGCGTGAGAAGCTCAAATCAGGACTGTTGAAAATATTCGAATCACTGTAGAAAACGGAAATAGAAAATTGTCGGTTACTTATGAATAATTCATTTTTCAAAATGAATGAAATGATATGAAATTTTTTATTTGAACAATTCGAATTCGTGTGAATAGAACAAGAATCTCAATCACTTAGAAGTTTCGAAGATAGATATTTACGTATTAGGTATTTAAAATAAATATTTTTCTCTTTTTTATTATAGTAATGAGTTCATTACAGTACTGAAATCAGTGGTGTAATGAACTCATTACGGAATTGTTTTCAGTTATATTTTTCGTTTATTCGTTTATTTTGGTTCGTTACAGTCGCATTAACTGACAAGATACAATACAAAAGTCATTAGGATGTAGAATCTGTTTTTTATTTGAAATTATGTTAATTATCACAAAACTTGACTGAACTAGAGAAAACTTCTTCTAATACTCGTTGCAGAACGCAATCTGTCAATTTTCGTTACAGTCGCATTAACTGACAAGATGCAATACAAAAGTCATTACGATGTAGAATTTGATTTTTTATTTGAAATTATGTGGGTGATTTCACAAAACTGACTGAAATAAAGAAAACTTCGTCTAATACTCGTTGCGGAACGCAATCTGTCAATTTTCGTTACAGTCGCATTAACTGACAAGATACAATACAAAAGTCATTAGAATGTAGAATCTGTTTTTTTATTTGAAATTATGTGAATTATATCTCAAAAATTGACTGAAATAGAGGAAACTCCGTCTTATACTCGTTGCAGAAGACAATTCCAACACTCATGCTTCTGAAAACTCGATCCTTCGTCGTCGAATTTCGCATTCGTGTTGGAATAGGAGCCCATTCTGCAACTTGTTTTAGATTATACTATCACATCTATTTATACGACTTTGAATTGGATTAATGGTGACCATAAATGCTTTTTCATTAACTTATGAAGAATCCTCAGATCTTCGGAACAGTGATATTCTGGAACAATAATATCCCCGTGAATTAAATCTCTCATATTCAAAAGTTGAAAACGGAAATGAATTGGTTGATGCTTCCGCGGCCATCGTTCAATGTCATTTGTTTTTCGAAGATTTCTGCCGTCGTCTGGCATCCTCAGCAGTTGTTCAATGTTCCTTGTTTTCTCGAGCATTTCGGCCGTCGTCGTAGATTGATTCTCGACGCTTCGCCAGTTCGAGTGTCCGACTTCTTCAAGAGCTATTCTTGCAGTAGATGTTCTCGCTGAATTGAGCCGCCATAATCAGACGGATCAATTCATCCGAGATTGAAGAGCGACAACTCTCCTGAAATAATAACTCCTGAAGATGCCAGCCACTCGAACTGGCGAAACGTCGAGAATAAATCTACGACGACGGCCGATATGCTCGAAAAAATAAGTGATATTAAAAAGGATAGTTTCAACATATAAATTCTGGCATATGTATGGCTTCCTTTTCAACCGGTATTTTGAAAAATTTCAAAATAACTCAGATTTTCTACAGTTTTCGAAAAGACAATGCAGTCAGAGTTTTCAATATACTTATATACCTATTAATTTACTTAGGACTTGAATAATTTTGGAAAAAAGACATTATGTCATTCATTGAAGCGACGTTTCGCAACTTTATTCAAGAATAAGGAATACCAATGCGGGTTGAAGTTTAACCTGAGTTATTAATCGATCGAACCGTATGCATTTCATCTTGGATTACAGTAGATATAATATGATATCAACCCTCTTGTGACTTTACATTAATATTCCTCAACTGAGTATCAAGTGGAATTACCGGTCTTGTAGTATTTTTTTTTCTTCGGGGCTGACCATATCGTCACGGCCATTTCTAACCCCTCACCAATTTCCTTTCTCGTCACAAAAAACTACAATAAGATCGAGAGGATTTGCGGTTTCGGATGACCGAGTTTTCCTCCTGCATTTTGTTTATATTACGGCTTTTGTGAATAGGGAGCATGACTTTTTTCGTGGCAATTTTACGTTACAATGCTTCTGTTGTATCAGCCAACAAGTTTGTATAAATCCTTATGTGATATGGTGACTATTTTTTTCGAGATATGGATATTAGAACTCACATTTGTATTTAACTTGGATAAGGATGTCTATGAAATGAAAGGGGTCCTACAATATAGTTTAATTTTCTGTTCATCGCCATTTCTAAGGGGTTCATTTGATTGTATTTTGAATATTTCCTTGAGAGTTGCAATTCTTAATTCATAATTCTCATTCTTCTTGATCAACCTGTCTATTGGAGATTTTCTTGCATTAGTTTTTGATCACAATTTACTTACACTTGTTTTTATTTCCTGAAAATTATTTATGACAAAAAAGTAGAAAACAGAAAGCTACTTCTACTAGCAGGGAGCCCATGGATTAGATCCATAATTTTTAATATCGTGAAGAGATTACTTTCAAGACAACCCCTTTCTATCTCATCATTATTTTATACTACACGACATCCAAATGTCACTTTCATCAAAATTTCACAAATGAGTAAAAACGAAGCGACTATTTTTCCTCAATTTAATAGACTTCATGAGGAAGGTATGATCACAATCAAAAAATGATTCCATACACTTTCAAACTTTTTGTACCTATTCCACACGTTTCCTAGCATTTTCAATCATTTCCACTCATTTCCTAGGATTTTGAAGCCTTTTTATACATTTTTTGAAATGACCTCGAAGTATTCAGGTGGCCTAGGATGGAATATTCTGATAATAAAAGTCATGGTTGAAGATACAACATAATTTGATGGAGGATGAATGAAAAAATATATAAATGACGATATGACAGTTCATTAAGTTGCAAAAATGTCTACAATCTTCGATGTATGAAATAAAAAAATATTCTTTCATAACAAAAGAAAATGCTCGAAAAAACTTTCATACTTTTGAGAAAATCATCAGCTCTCTAATCTGAAATTAGAAGACTTCAGTTTTGGTTCATTTATTTTAATCAGTCTCCGTTAATACCACTTAGGGTCGTAAAAAATGTAGAAGAATTTTATGTATATTTTTGTCGAATTTACAAACAAACTTTCAAAAGTGTCAAATTATAACCTCTAACTTCCTTATGTTAATTGATATGGGCGTTGTTAAAAGAGCAGGTTTCTGGCCAAACCTTAGACTATACCCATCCTCAAGGTTGGGGGTGGGAAAAAATGAATTTTTTGCTAGAGTGACTAAAATAGCATATATGATAGCTTCGTATTATAACTTGGGATGGTTGAGCCATATAAATGATAAGGTATAGGAAACTCATTTACACTCAAAAATGTTATTAAACACAATAAAACACTATATGAATATATAACAAACGAAAATGATTCGAACAAAAATAATTAATAATTAGAGAAACTCTCAACTCTAAAATACTGAAAATTCGTGGAAAAATATATTCAAACATCGTATGGACGGTTTGCAAATTTTTGGGGATTTTGATCTTTTTCGGGAATTAATTCACACAATTCGCCTTGGGCAAAAATTTTTTTGAACTTATATTCATCATTTTCATTTTGTTCAATAATGAGCTCATTTTGTCGTGTCCAGAGTATTTCAAAATGGATATTGTATTGTGCCTGTTCATGTTCCTTGGAGTCAAAAGTTATGTCAAGTTATGAATTTTCAATAATGTTGAATACTTCTATATTGATTGTCTTTCCTTGTACACTTTAGATGATTAGATGTTAGATTTCTTGCACTATGATGATATGAATATAAAAATCAACACTATAACTTCAGCAGCATCTGTCAATTGAATATCTAACCTCACTTTCATCAAGTCATTCCGAAGGTCAGTTAGTTCATTGTGCTGTTTTGCATGCTCATTTTCAAAAATTTCTAAATATTTTTTTTATTTCTAGGAATTCCCACACATTTCTAAAATTCCGTAGCATCTATTTTTTTAGGAGAAAATTGTTGATTTTTTTGTTATAATGTAAACAAAAGATTAACAGGAAAATAATCAACTGTAATGGCTACTGAGTCTGCGAAAACCTTGCCTTTTTAAGTAATAATAATAACTGTTCTTTATTGGCCATCGACCGCAGCCCTTCATCCTAGTACATAACATAACATTATCATGAGAATCATGGTCACTGGGTCCTTGCAGAAGTAAACGTCCGTGTTTCTTCGTGAGCTTCTTCCAATTCAACTGCTGTCTCTTCTGCTCGCCCCATCTTAATTATAACTTGAATTGCAAACGAGCCTAGAATAATGCCGTCAAGCTTTATACCAAACCACTTGAATTGCCAACGTTGTCAGTGATGGATCGAACAGGGAGTAGAGTGCTGAAAGGTCAATTTGTTCGAGTGTCGCAACTTGAACGCTGCTAGTCGAGTGTTGCTAAAACAGAAGCGACGTCTCGTCAACCCATTTCTCGATTGTGATTTACATAAAAATGTTGAGGATGTAGCGCTCTATAATATTGGAAAACAGAGGACCCCTAATGTGAAGTCTGCTGCCGTAACATTTGATGAATTGAAATTTTTGTTGAATGGATAATATAATTTCATAGTTTTTGACAGTTATCCCAAATTTGTTGATTCATTCACAATAGGTGAAGAGTTAAGGCAAGCGTGTAAAACTCAAAAAACCAAAAACACATTCTTCATAATTTAAAGGAAAACATGTATGAATGGGTTATAAGATGTGCAATAGATTATAAATAGAATTTAATTAAGAATTGAAAATCCCGTCTAGAGCAATCGACATTTTAGTTTATCATTTTAATCAATGGATATATATATATATATATACAATATAAGGATAAATAATGAGGGATCGGTGAAGTACATGGAAAAGATTTAACGGACATAACCCTCTGAAACGAAAATGAACCGTAGACAGCTGTTTCGGGCTTTCGGCCCTCATCATTTTCGTTTCAGAGGGTTATGTCCGTTAAATCTTTTCCATATATATATATATATATATATATATATATATATTAGACCGTTTCAAAAAAAACGACATTTTTTGTTTGCACGAAACCCCCCCCTAATTATCTTCAGGGGATCACAAAGAGACCTCTATGAAAATATCAGATTCAAATAATAATATTTAGAGGTCGCTCATCAATTATTTCTATTTTCCCTACTAATAGCAGGGAAAAAATTTCTTTTTTCAATAAAAAGTTCCTAGAGCAGAAACCAATAGACGGATTTCATTGTGTAATACATTTTCGTGTAGACAACCAGATACTCTACAAAAATGACCCTTACGATATTTCGGTAAAACGGCCCCTTCAAAAGTTATTCGGTTCGATGCTAATATTGAGGTATTTTTGAAGAAAAAAATTATTCAAAAAAATCGATTCTGTTTGTTTTCACGAAACTCTATTTATAATTATCTTCAGGGTATCGAAAAACGGCGTCTGTGAAGATATTAGCTTTGAATATTAATATTTAGAGGTCGCTCAGCGATTACTTCTATTTCCGCTGTTGATAGCAGGAAAAAATTTTCTTTTTTCAATAAAAAATTTTCTCTTCACGAACCAATTGACGGATTCCATTGAGTGATACATTTTTGTGTAGGGAACTAGATGCTCTAGGAAAATGTCTCGTACGATATTTCGATAAAACCGCTCGTTCAAAAGTTATTCGAACTTTTTCTTCGAAAATACCTCTATATTAATAACTTATATTGAGGTATTTTGCAAAAAAATATTCAAATGAGTGGTTTTATCGAGATATCGTATTGAACATTTTCGTAGAGTATCTAGTTCCCTACACCAAAATGTATCATACAGTGGAATCCGTCTATTGGTCCGTAAAAAAAAAATTTTTTATTGAAAAAAGAAGTTTTTCCTGCCATCAGCAGCGAAAATAGAAACTATCGATGAGCGACCTCTAAATATTAATATTCAAAGCTAATATCTTCACAGGCGGCTTTTGTCTATGCCCTGAAGATGATTAGAAGGCGGGTTGCGTGAAAACAAGTAAAGTCGATTTTTTTGAACAATTTTTTTTTTCAAGAATACCTCAATATTAGCATCGAATCGAATAACTTTTGAAGCGGCCGTTTTATCCAAATATCGTAAGGGACATATTTGTAGAGTATCTGATTGCCTACACGAAAATGTATCACACAAAGAAATCCGCCTATTGGTTTGTGTTCTAGGAATTTTTTATTGAAAAAAGAAATTTTTCCCCTGCTATTAGTAGGCAAAATAGAAATAATTGATGAGCGACCTCTAAATGTTATTATTTGGAGCTGATATTTTCACAAAGGTCTTTTTTCGATACCCTGAAGATAATTAGGGGGGGGGGGTTTCGTGAAAACAAAAAAAGTCGATTTTTTTGAATCAGTCTAATATATATATATATATATATATATATATATTCTCATGAAAAAGAGAGCTAAAATAATACAATAAATGTTGAAACAAAAAGTACCTAAGCTGAGGTAAAAAAAGAACGGGGTATCATAACATTCTTCGTATGATACCATAGAATCATACGATACTATCATCACTAGTATCATACGATACTATACAGCCAGGGGAAAAAACCTCAGCCGGAAAAACCTGTCTCCCTGTAAAAAAAATAACATAAAATATTAAATATCAGGAAAATCTTGAAAGACATCAGTGTGATCATCTTCATGTTATCCGTCGATGGGCTCGGATAAACAGATTCTTCCCAAAACGACTCGCAATTCTTAATCTGAAATGAAAAAAGACAAAAGCAGAAAAGAAACCGATTATTCAGAATAAATCAAATGCATTTTAGAAATACATTTGGTACTTAAAAAAACATCAACATTCAGATTTCTTGGCCAAATAATGTTCGGAGGTTTATAAATATTTATGACAGAAATGTCACAAAATTTGAAAGAAATAAAAAAACTCCATCAATATCCCCTTTTCGAATCTGTTGAAAATAACGAACTGATAATTTTTTAACATAAGTCATAACTCAACTTGTAAAAAATCAATTAATACATAACCTTTCAACTGTCCTCTTTCACGAGGATTTTTTTCTGTTGCCGTGTGGGTTTCTTGCAGAACAATCACTTCGATACCATGTTCATCAGCTAATTTGGAGACGTAATCACACTTGTCTTTCGAAATTCCTTCGATATTCAAATTCAAAATCGACCTTCCAGGTGATGATTTTTCGGCACTTCAGATGTTTGAAGACCGCTACGGGATCCCAATGAAAGGCAATCATCTCCCGTAAAAAAACCAAACATGTTATAACACAAGAGAACAGAATATTCTTCAGGACCAAAAACTACGACATATTCCGAGAATAATGATCCCTTATGAGCGTATGAAAAGAAAAAGTTGGCTCTATATTTGATCGTTGTATTCATACACTGCATTTCAATATATTATTTCAGAAAATGATTGCTATGTTTACTGCATATAGTAAATTCTTACTCTTAATGTTGGAGGATTCAATCCATAGGATATTTGTTTAGTTCAACAAATTCTTCAGTATTTATTTCTATCCAATTTCTCTTCATCCCTGGACATAATATTTTTAAGCTATGATCATCCATTACCAGTACAATTTGGGAAATTACACTTTCATTAATTGAAATCTCGAACCGTCAATTGATAAGAATTTTTTGTTTGTTTATGAACTATACAATTTTCTAATTAATCATTTAACAATTTCAAGGACAACTTTGTGATGTTTAAAAAAATAGGATACCTTTTCTTGTGTGTTCAGTTATAATCAATGTTTTCCTTTCATTTCGATGAGCTGATGTTTGCAGTCTTTTCAATTAAAATCAGTGGATATGTTGTTGGTGATTCGTATTACTCTTTGTATTATAAATGAGCAATGAATGAATACATGAATAAATATTTGTTATAAATAATAATAAACAGTTGTTTTATTTCCATTAATTTCTGAAGCTTGAATATGGTGCAAATGTCTAGAACAAAAAACAATGTTTGTTAAAAGTGCTAATACACGTCGATGAATATTTTCGATTACCTCATTTTATACGTAAATGCGAAAAAGATCATTGGTATGGCCGTCATCGATCCACGAAGATGCCGACCTTGTATCGATGGTCGAGCAATATTCACCTCTGGTCAAGTCGGACCACATTATTATACTCTTCTTCATTCATCTAAAATCTAAGACCAAAAGAACCTTATACATGGTTCAGAAGGCTGTAGTCCGTCCACGTGTGCTACCCAGTACAAGCTCTAAGTAAGACCTATATTGGAGGCTCTGTGCGGGAGCCATTGTTGAGTAGAGACCAGGGATGTTGCGGATATTCGCATCCGCATCCGCAAATGCGGAGCTTCCGCATAGATTTCTACTTCCGCATCCGCATCCGAATCCGCAAAAACCAATGCGGATTTTCATGCGGATGCGGATGTAATATAAATTGTGAGTTGTGCAGTGTCGCCATCTCAGGGCCGACAAAATATGTTAGTGTTTCGTTTAGAAAATGCTAAATATATACTTTTTCAATTTTGAAAGTGTCAGAAAGATGCTAGTTTTTCACTGTTACTTCTTTCTGTAGCTATTTCTGAAACCGAAACATCTGCATCCAAGAGGGTGGAATTTCCGACGCACCCCTCTATTCTGTTTATATTCATACTGGTAATTCTCTTTTCGAAACACGTTCCAAATACATATTTTATTATACCATCTGCTTTTTTTTTCCGGTAAGTCCGAAATTCCAATCCGTCTCCTTTCTAACGACCGCCTGTGGTCCCAGTCCCAAGATTTCTTATCGCCCGTCATATTGAAATGTTATACAGGGTCTTTCACGAGGAACCTCACCCATATTTATACGGGAAACTACTGAACGTATTTTCATGAAATTCAGCACTTATAAGTATTTCACGATGCTGATAAAATCTAAAATATTTTCAAGGCATGAGCACCTCCGGTTTTTCCGGAAATGACGTCAACTTCCGTTTTTCAAATTAGAACACCGATTTTTTATTGCAGAAATAGATTCCTTAGAAAATTTCAAGTTATTTTGATGTAACATTTTTCAGTTTTGGTTGGAAAATTCTCTCTGAGCGGGAAAATTCAAAAAAAAAATCGAAAATAGAGCTCCGCTGAAACAAGAATAACTTCGAGGTTTTTGGATGGAAAATTTTCATTTTTGGGATTTTTCAAGATGTAAGATTGATGTATCCACTTTAAAAATCGAAATCGCGATTCATGATACAGGGGGTGAAAAAATCGCTTTCAAAGTTGGGGATGACAAAATCGTGAAAAATCAATTTTTTCAAATTAGAACCCCATTTTTTTATGGCAGATATTGAATCTACGTTAAAAAATAATGTGAGTGTATGCATCACACCCTTGCCCTAAAATAGATATTTTCTGAGTTATTCACAAAAAACTGTTTTTCGTCTTGAACTTTCAGCTATTTCTTTTCCCTTCACGCCAAAAAGATGAAATTTTCAGGAACTGTTATTTGAACCATGCTGTAGATTTTTCACCCCTTCTTGAAACCGACTTCGAGTTACTATTAGGAGAACCATGGCAAACTCTCGCAGTTATAACTAGAGAAGATGCTCAAAGTTTTGACCGTTAATTTCTAGACATTTATTTATACGTCTCAGGAATGATTCGTGCGTTGCTCTTCTTATTTCATCGGGAGAAAGAGATCTGCAAAAGTGTTTAAAAACCAAATTGATATTCAAAACTATGAATCTAAAAATCTAAACAAACCTGAACGCATTTCTGACTCGTTCTATGCAGTCCTCTTTATCAGTCAGGGGAGTTAAGTAGACAATATTTTTTATCCTACCCCAAACATAATAGTCTAAAGGAGTTAAATCGGGAGAACGTGGTGGCCAAAGATGTGGACCGTTGTTCGCCAACCATTGATTTTCAAATAGCCTGTAGAGGATATTTGACACATTGAGTGAATTGTGTGGAGGCGCGCCATCTTGTTGATACCATAAGTCATTATGGTTCTGTACTAGCGGCTCAATTATTTGAGTCAATATGTCAGAATATATATCTCCTAATTGAGAACATTCTTTAAATAATGCAAACATGTGTAGTGTTCTATCTTACCAGTTAAAGTCCCATCATAAATGTGAAAATCGAGAATTGCATTATTTTTGATGGCGCAAAAAACATTGAAACTCCAGGTCTCTTGAAAGTTCCATTGTCTGAAGTGGTGGTTGTTCTCTTCATCCCAATAATGACTGTTATGCCTATTGAAAGAACCATTCTTTGTGAATTTAGATTCATCTGTCCAAATTATAGAGTCCAAAAAGTTTTCATTCTCTTGAAATCGAATCATCATAGCTTCGCAAAACTCTGTTCTCCTGACGAAATCAGTTTCCTTCAAATGCTGTGCCCTATTGAATTTATATGGGTGCATTTTATGTTTTTTTTAATATTCTCCAAACACTCGATTGAGATAATCCCAGATCAATCTCGGCATCTTTGAGAGAATTTTGAGGATTCACACGAAAATATGCAAGAACTGTAATTTCGTTGTTCTCATCTTCTACTACACTTTTTTCTCTGTGTATAGTTTTCTTAACGAAAGATCCGACATTTCTCAAGTTTATCATGGTTCTGTTAATGGTATCTCATCTTTTTGGCGTGAAGGGAAAAGAAATAGCTGAAAATTCAAGACGAAAAACAGTTTTTTGTGAATAACTCAGAAAATATCCACTTTAGGGCAAGGGTGTGATGCATACACTCACATTATTTTTCAACGTAGATTCAATATCTGCCATAAAAAAATGGGGTTCTAATTTGAAAAAATTGATTTTTCACGATTTTGTCACCCCTAACTTTGAAAGCGATTTGTTCACCCCCTGTATCATGAATCGTGATTTCGATTTTTAGTGTGTATACATCAATCTTACATCTTGAAAAATCCCAAAAATGAAAATTTTCCATTCAAAAACCTCGAAGTTATTCTTGTTTCAGCGGAGCTCTATTTTCGATTTTTTTTTCGAATTTTCCCGCTCAGAGAGAATTTTCCAACCAAAACTGAAAAATGTTACATCAAAATAACTTGAAATTTTCTAAGGAATCTATTTCTGCAATAAAAAATCGGTGTTCTAATTTGAAAAACGGAAGTTGACGTCATTTCCGGAAAAACCGGAAGTGCTCATGCCTTGAAAATATTTTAGATTTCATCAGCATCGTGAAATACTTATAAGTGCTGAATTTCATGAAAATACGTTCAGTAGTTTCCCGTATAAATATGGGTGAGGTTCCTCGTGAAAGACCCTGTATTTTTGCGATACCCGTTGTTTCAGAAGCATTTGAAATGTTGAAGGAAAGTTCGGGGACCTAGAGTCTTTGGTGATGAATTATGATTCGCGAATCGGGGGAAACATTTTCATCTGAATTGCGTATTTTTTGGTTGTTGCGGTTTTTTTTTTTTGATTTGACAGAGATCTCCCCAAGAGAAAGAGCCAGATGTTCGTCCGATCAGTGAGAATTGTCTACGTTTGTTTACCTAAACAACCCGGGTTGTTGCAAGCCCATAAAACGTTTATAGGGGCTATAAAATTCGCCTAGTTTGACGATTTTTGGGCATCTGTTGATGATAAAGATTAAAAAAAAATCATTTTAACTTTCGGAATATGGCATATTGGAAAACGTGAGAGTTGCGATAAGAAAAAAATGGGCGTGTGCTCTTCACACGAGAATTTGACCAATGGGAACGAAGAAATTGGTGAAAAAGTTCCGATGCGTTTGTTATGGTGCAATACTTATTTATTGTAAATGAACCATTACGTGTTTTTTGGCCTTGTGGATTACTTGTCGAATAGTAAATTTTTGTGAGATTTTGAATAATATTGTGACTATTATGATACAATTGATCATAGTGAGGAGTGTACGTGTACTCGAATTATTGTTTATTGGGAAATATTAAGGTAAATGCCATTATATTTCTCCGGTAGTACGTTTCATTGTTTACGATATTATCACCGATAGCACAAAGAATTTTGTTCACTCCACCAGGCAGTGTTCCAAGCGAGCAATTATTCAGTAGCGCGGGTTTAATTTACGAACCTCTGCGTAACCGCCTTGAAGCAGAAAAGCCGGCAAAATTACTTTTCATAAAGTATAATGCTCCAATTTTCAACTTTTCTTACTAATATGAAAATAAGTAAGTGAAGTTAAAAAAAACATGTAGGTAAATACTTACACTTGATATACTTAATACTAATTTACTTCAAAAATGTTAATAACTGCTTTATCGTTGTTTTAATTCTTTACTCGTATACTATTTTTAAATGAGATCTTAAACATCCGCATCCGCATCGCATCCGCATCCGCGGATGTGAGTTTTCGAAAATCCGCATCCGCATCCGCGGATGTGAAAAAATCGGCATCCGCAACATCCCTGGTAGAGACTCAGCACTGTTGGGCAGTATCCAGCAACGGGCAACTCGTCTACCCTACTGCTTCTCAGGTCCGAGTATAGTTAGTAAAAGATCAAACTTATCCACGTCATCCACGTTTACTAACAGGAGACTTCGTGATCTCATCAGAACCTTCCGTGCTTTTCATCACTTATTCGAAGTTGACCTATGTGAGCGATGTCTTCAAGTTGAACCTAGACAAGGTCACGCTTACGACCTGAGGAAGGAGATTATCAGAACATCGCAGAGACAAAATTTCGAACCGTGTTTTTTCCACTTGGAACTCTTCACCTGAGAATGCCTTCTACGATGCTTGGTACCGTTGCGAGTGGGTGCCACTTTGGGAGCTGTACGGTTTTTGTTTTTGCTTATTGAATTTTTTCAACTACTGCTCTTTTCTTTGAGTTTGTGTGTATATTTTTTGTTTACTGATATTTTTCTGAGTCGATTGGCTTGTGCTCAACTCTTTTCTTGTATATAATATTGAAAATATTCCATTATATTTTTAATTGGAACGTATATGTCAATTTGAAGGTCTTCCAACTCCCTAATCGTTGTACAACTGATTGCAGGATATTTTATTACTACAGCGTGATCATTTGTTTTAGTGTAATATGTTTTACCACAATTATTCATCATTGTTATTGAAACTTAAATTTGAGAAACTTCAGCAATTATGCAATGTGAGATAAACTCTTTTCATATATTTTCTAAGACTTCGGTAGTTTTTTGTGCAATCCGCGTTGGAAACTGTTAATTGTTTTGTTAGTCTCATTGTGAACACAATAAATCGAGTTTTTGAGATCGTGAATGTTTATCGATGTAAAACTGCTATGTTTTTGGAAATTTTCAGAAATTTCAGTATTCAGTTTCTTTTTTTTCGTACTTCATGAGGGACCTTATGTTTCATTTATGTACAGGGTGATTCACTTATCTTGGTAACCCCAATTTTCTCGAAAACTACCGAATATTTTTTCATTCTGTGAATGGCGTTTTGAACAAGTCAATGTCGACTTGAGATGCGCATAAAAATCTGCGGAATAAATAAAGACGCCAGGCGTCGCGGCGCTATCAAAAATTTTTTGATATCATGTCATTCGAAAGATAATTTCATTCTGATTTTTTTTCGAATACAATTTTTATCTATTTCTAACCGTCAGCGATCGGCAGCGTGTTTTATGTTAATTCTATTCCATTTATTTTTTTCTGTATTGTGGTAGTATGCCTTGATTTGAAGACATAGATATGATTGTGTGCCTTGAATTCAAGAAGGCTAGTTTTCTAAACAATCTGCCTGTTTAAATAAGATTAAATATGTGGATACAGCAAGATGGGGCTCCATGTCACAACGCTGCCATTGTGAAGAGATATTGAGATCAAGAATTCGAAAATAAATGGACCCTTATATTTTGACCAAATCAACTTATAATGAAATAGGGAAATGATATAACTTATATATGGATCATAATGGCTAGATGAACTGGATATGATTTTGTTTCATAAAATGACGGAGGATTTGTAACAAACTATTTCTCTATTATTATATTCATTAAATATTATATCTTATAACAATAAACATTTTATTTAATAACAAACGAAACATTTCGAATCATATGTTCTATATACCGGCCATTATGATCCATACATATATCATTCCCCTATTTCATTATAAGATACTTTGGTCAAAATATAAGGGTCTACTTGGGGACATGCGTTTCTTATCTACATTCTCAAATGGTCCAAGTTATTAGAAGCAGTTTGGTATACCATAACCGATTTCAAGCGAATAACCTGGTCCTCATTGGTAATTACCAACTAGGACCAACTGCATTCAAGCGACTTCGGTCATTGTCGGTTATAATCATTTTACAAGGAATATCGCTGAAGGCTATAACCGTAGATAACCGCAGGCAGGACCGTAGATAACCGCGGTCATTACTGGTTATTCGCTTGAAATCGGTTCATATTTCTCAGGGTACCCCTCAGAAAGTAATCCATGAGCGTTAGGTCTGGCGATATCTGATGGGTCCATTGGTTCCAATCCATTTATATTCGAATTCCTGATCTAAATATCTCTTCACAATGGCAGTTTTGTGACATGGAGCCCCATCTTGTCGTAGCCACATATTTCATTCAATTTCAAGAGGCACATTGACTAGAAAACTAGCCTTCTTGAATACAAGGCGCAAATCATATCAATGTCTCCAAATAAAGGCGTACTTCCACAATACAGAAAAAAATAAATGGAATAACCGCTGACGGTTAGAAATGGATAAAAATTGTATTTGAAAAACAAAAGTTCAGAATGAAATTATCTTTCGAATGACATGATAAAAATGGTATGTCCCTGGAGAAAAAATTTTTGATAGCGCCGCGACGCCTGGCAGATTTTTATGCGCATCTCAAGTAGACATTGACTTGTTCAAAACGCCATTCACAGAATGAAAAAATATTCGGACGTTTTCGAGAAAATTGGGGTCACCCTGTACAGAATGGGCGATGAATGGATGCCTTCTTCTTTCCAGAAGTTCAAAACGGTTCTTTTCAATTTATTTTTCTTCATGTTAGAACTTTGAATTTTTACAAGTACAGGATTTAAAATATACACTCTTCGTTTGTTCATCCCTCGGGGACATTGCCAAGGCGATAAATCCATCCTAACAGGTACGCCTTTTGGCCTATTTTTTTTCACATTCGAATCACACGTGGATCTTTTGAAAGAGATTAATTTTTCAGCACTTTTTTGAATTGATGATATAATCTTCAGTTTCGAGCATAAAATTGATCACCAAATTTCATTAGGTGAGATCGCATGAAAAAGGGTATTCCATGTAGAAAACCTCTTCAACTGCAAATCCTTTGCTCTATAATTGTGGTGAAAGTAGAAGCTTTTCCCCCTAGTTTTCCCCTTCTTCATGTAAATAATGATATGCTCGTACTTGCAAGCAAATACATTACTTCCCTATAGTGTGAAAAGTCCCCATGTTGAAGTATTTGTCCATATTAGGGAGTAAAAGCTTTCATTTCGAGTTGTCATCCATTAAAATTGAGGGGTCGGCTTCAAATGAGTTTTAGGTGTGATAGGTTTGATGTGGTTTCAAGTAATGGCCCAATGCCATTATTTCTAGTCGTGCATGCCTACCTCATTGCACTCTTTATATTTGTTATCCCAGTAAAATAGCAACATAGGTATTGCCAGTGTTCTATTGTTCTAGTCTGTACACCCTCTGGTATGAACAGAACAAAGATAGAAAATAACCATATATCAGTAATGTTAAAAACGGATAACGATTTTCCGTTGTTAGGAACTCTGAAAGTTTAGATGGCGCTAAAATCATGCCTCTTGAAAATGAATTTCGACTTCATCGAGCCTAGAAAATGACATCTTGTACGACAAAATGACAAAAAAATGTCTGTACTAACCTGGATTCGAAGTCGGACCTCGCGGTCCAAAGTCAATCGCTCTAACCGTTGAGCTACACTACATGTTTCAATATATATTTAGCATTTTAATATATGGCGCATTAAGATATTTCCTAAAACTACTCGGAATGACTCGTTGACGTAAGTGTAGTCGCATCGTTTCCAATCTTTCTTCTTTATAATCTTCGTCCTATAGATACATTCACAAATTCAAATCTCATAGTAGTTTTTGTTTTCAATTTGAACTTGCGACAATATTTTCTTCTATATATTCATATTGGTAGCTTTCTCCTCCGAATGCTGTCCATTGTGGAATATTGGTGGTGATTAGACCTATCTCGCTGTCTGTATCATCTTTCTGACCATGTTGATAATTTCCACATTACCTCATCTCTATAAAACGCTGAAGTATGTTTGTTTGTCCACGAAACTTTCACTATGTGTCGAAATAATCTCAGATGATTATTGGGTTCATTATCTTCAGGACAAAAAAATCAGTAATCGTTGATCTACAGCGATATGACTTGGCGGTTTTGTAAGAATCAGGGTCCAATCATTCCACCAGATGAAATTGCACACCACACTAGGACTCTTTGTGGATATAATGGTCACTCATGTGCATTTGTGCTATTTTTGCTTGTTCACATGGCCACGGAGTGAAAAATGTGCTCTGTTGCTTGAAAAAATTCGATGCGAAAAGTCGTCATCCAAACATTGTTGTTAAAGCAACCAATCAGCTAGCTTTAGTTCTTGTGTCAACTTAACCATTTGGGGATGGATATGCAAAATATGCCCATCTGTATCTGTATACGCCCCGAGAAATCAATAAATGTGGCTGTTCATCTCCTTCAACACGTTCAGCAATATAATGATGTATGGATATGTGGGCCTTAATACAATCTTTTCGAATTTTCTCACTGTCTTATTACCAATTGTGCGTATGGATGAACGATAAGGTATGTCGACGGTAACCTGCCCATAATGAACGCAACATACTTATTACAAAATTCTAGTAGTGAATTTTCATACTTTTACACGTTCAGAAGTAAATCAACGATCCATATTGTTAAAGAGCTTACCTTGAAACATATGACAGAATTACTCTTTGAAATATAGCATTGAATCGGGGCTATGAAATCCGGACCACGACTTGGATAACCCCGTATTCTGCGGATAATAAGTTCAATGTTCCAAAAGACGCACAACTTGGAAGTACTACAACCACACTTAAAACAAGGGAAGCAGCATTCCATCTCGAGAGCATGATACATATCAGGGAATATCGAGGAGCTTAAGGACAGTCCTACGCACTAAAAGAGCAAACACGTTGCTAATGTCAATCGAGTAATTAGTTGATTCACCACCAGATCGGTCATTTTTTTTTTGTACTGAATGTAACGAAAATTGTCAAATTATTAATCTACTGACAGGCATTTGTGAAATCTTATTATGTCAATAATTTCAAGTTCACCTGGCTGCAGGACTAAATATTGTCGATAGCCCATTGGCCTTTTGGTCAATAAATTGCGTTTGTTGTTGTTCAAGTTCAATGTAAGTAAAGGTAAGTCATAGGCAATGATGGTATAAATAATTGAAGCGCAAAATTATGCGATCCACATATCCCTCCTTATATTTCTCATTTGGAGAGTTTTTATCTCAATAATTTTCTGTTGTAAGTCAGTGGAAGAACGCGCTCATTATTCCTATGTCGATCCAAAGACTTGAATCAGTTGCGATCGATAAAAATACTACCCAACTAAGTTACTTGAAAAAGTGATCGATGATCAGCTTAGAAATCATCTCAATAATAATTATTATTATTGTAGGATCATACCATAACTGAACTTCTCGACACCACAGATTATGTTCTGAAAGCTACGGATGAGGGTAAGCTATCTTTGCTGACACTATTGGTACAATGGTATTCGACACTCTTGATCATATAATGCTCAGAGCTTTGTTAGTCCACTTTGGTCTTTCGGATCGTGCAGTTGAGTCGTTTTCATATTACTTTCTTGGTGCAGACAGAACCATAATGTCTTCTTTCATGGATATCTGTAGAGGTGTACCTCAGGGTTCTATTTGTATACCCATTCCCTTCCTAATTTATATCTCAGTTTATAAAGTTCTTTTTTATGCTTGATTGAATTATTATTATTCCTCCCACTAGTTACTCATTTTGTCCACCTTTTCGGATGATTTTTGATGTGGTATCGAAAGAATCCTCAGGCAACTCAGACATCTTTATGCGCACGAACTCCTCTACCTCGTTGACGGTGTTGAATCTTTGACTTCCGAAGTTTTTTTTTCAGTTTTCTAAACATGTGGTATTTGCAGAGTGATAAATCCGGACTGTATCGAGCATTTGAGGCGAAGTATGAGAGCGCGCGTTATCCTGGAGGAGAATCGACAATCGCACTTGTTCACGTCGGCACTTGACGTTCATTGATGGTGGTTAGCATTCGCGTGAACATACGTTCCGGACGAAAACTATGCTAGAGTGTTCGTTAGGGACCCAGCTATCAAAAAGTTCAGCAGATTTTGTAACGTCATCATCCAATATTGTACCCGTATTCTACTAGTTTTGATGATACTGGGGATTCGAGTAGCGTTTTTCGAAGCATTTTTACGTCGCAAAGTGTTAGCAAACGTTAGAAATTGTTCTTGTTGTACGATAAATATTGATGTTCATAAGAAAAAAAATTAACGCACATTATAGAAATCTCAAATTTATTCTACAACTGAAGGTGTTCTCAATGATAATTATTTTTATCAGAATTATGCATGCATATGTTATCCACTTTCAACGTTTTTCTTCAATACAGATGTTTTTTCCCAGCAAGAATAAAAAAAGATGATATTATCAGATTTTGAATGTATTGGCTCCATTCTAAAATCAGTTGTTCTCGAACAATTCTAGTGATGAATAGTTTTTCTTTCGTTTGATTTTCTACACTCGATCGCTATGCACCGCGAAACACGCAATTTACCCAAGAGGAATGTGCCCAAGCGGTAGTTTTGCGAGAAGAAGGGTGGACATACACAAGAAAAAGAAAGGTTTGGAGTTTCCCATACAAGTGTGTGCAGAATGTTGCAGCGATTTAGGGAGACAGGTATGAATGTCCGAAGACCTGGACAGGGTAGACCACGGGTAACAACTGCCATTCAAGATCGTTACTTGAGAGTTTCTTCGTCGAGACAACAGTTTGCAACCGCTCGCCTTCTTCAAAATCAGCTTGAGCAAACTCATGGGGTGCAAATTAGCACTCAGTCAATAAGAAATCGCCTCAGGGAATATGATTTAAGGCCTCGTGTCGCGGCAAGAGGCTCAGCTCTTACCCCAGCCCATCGAAGGGCGCGTTTGGATTTTGCGAGAGAGCATATCCATTGGGAAGAGGCCGATTGGGAAAGAGTTCTCTTCACAGATGAGTCTAGATTCTGCCTCTACCATTGTGATCGACGTTCCCTTGTATACAGACGTCCACGTGAAAGATATGCTCAGTGCAATTTCCTGAATACTACTGGTTTCGGGAAAGGATCGATTATGGTATGGGGTGGAATATCTTTGACTGCTCGCACAGACCTAGTGGTCGTTGATAATGGAGCTATGAATGCTGATAAGTATATAAGGAACATTCTTGAAGAGCATGTAGTGCCATTTGCCCCATACATTGGTGAAAATTTCATTTTTATGGACGATAATGCCAGACCCCATCGTGCGCGCATCGTTCAGGAGTACCTTGAAGAGGTTGAAGTCTCTCGAATGGAATGGCCAGCAAGAAATCCAGATCTCAATCCGATTGAGCAGGTTTGGGACAACCTCAATAGAAGGCTGAGAAGTTCAGAAAATCATCCAGCTACTCTTAATGACTTAGGAATCCAACTCGGAGAAATCTGGGAAGGATTAGATCAGAACATCTTAAGATCACTCATTTTGAGTAATTATCGCAAGGGGTGGAAATACCAAGTATTATATCACTTATCAGCATTTCATCAGTATTTTGAAAATTGTTAATTCCTCTTCTTCCACATATGATTCGGTGAAATCCTGAATTTTTCTTCCATTTAATGTGTCTCGTTTCGTTCGAAACCTTCCGGAGAGAACATAAAAAATAAGTTATAAAGTCAATGTAGAGTTAACTCTCATTAAAATTGAGATTTTCAGAATGTGCGTTAATTTTTTGCGCAGTGTATATTGATAATAAAAATTGCAATTATCCCACTTTTCATGGCAGTTATACTAAAAAGTTTTTTTTGTTCTCTCCAGCGTTAACGAGGTAATTAGCTTCTTATTTTTTTAATAGTAAAATTTGTGTTCCTCAGGCGGATGAAAAATACGTAACCCTTATGATTTCGTCCGGTGTTTTCGTTTCGGCCTTACCCTTTCACAAGTCACCGACCGCGTAATATGCACATTTCGAAAAAGGCAGATCGTTAAGCGTCCATACATCCCGAGAGTGCAGACAGGGGCACAATAAATGAGCACAATGGACCCGAGGCAGGGCCAGTACCGCCTCCGCGTGACGCCCGAACTGGAAATAATGAGATCGCACTCCCAATTGAAGCGAAACCCGAAGGAACGGGTGCCGCTTCTGTTGTTTCCGGAGCACCAGGACGTGGGGCAGATGGTGCACGTAGAACTCATTGTCGTGGAATCAACAGTACATCGAGTTATTGCGAATTCTGAACGAGCGGTTTTGAGTGTTGATCGATCCTGCTCATTTTCAGGATAGATTTGTTATTTTCGGCGGCTTGGAAGGGGTGAGAACCAGCACAATGGAACTTGAATGGTTGTTATTACTATTAAATAGTATCTGTGAATGGCTGTATTGGGATTAGGACTAGCTTGAATTTCATCTAATGGGGCTAAATTTCCATAGTTATTCACTCAGCTTCTTGAAAGGAAAGAACATCTTTTTGAGAATGTGTTCATGCTATGCTTAATTTGAATATTTTGAAAACAACTCTGTACAAAAAAGTAACAAATTCTATATTCAATGTACAGGGTGGGCAAAATTGGTGAAACCTGAACTACAACTTTTTAACCGTGAGAGATAGGAGAAAATGAATGACACCTTACGGTCATCTTTTTTAAAGAAACTGATAATTCCATAAACTGCATTCCTCTTTCTTCTTTAGTTTTCGAGTTATAGGCCAAAATTTAAATATCGGTGACATCAATTTTGGCCATTATCTCCGTTTATGTTTGTGCTAGGATGTTGAAATGAAACCATTATACAGGCACTTTTTTCATAGCATTCCAGTAACATACTTCGTCTTTTCCCAAGAAGTTTCCTTGCTGAGGTATAACATAAAGTTGTGTTTTTTCTTATGGAAACAATAATTTGAAATGTCTTAGAACGAATCACCATTTTTTCCCGTTTCAGAAATATATCCTACAGATTCATTCAGATATCATGAAAAATATAGTTTCTATTTAAAATTTGAATTATTGCTATTAAATAGGCTGAGTCACAGAATAATATGTCTCTATGCATTATTTTGCCATTGAATACCTGATTCAATTCTGTGTGGTTCGATTTCTGTTCAGAACAACTGTGAAGTATTAGAATTCGAAGTCATTATGGTCGGAAATATGGAAATGTTGGAAAACTACAGTTCCCGCATCGAATTTGTGACCCAATCAAACTGCCTCACTCAACTTGAGAACTTCTTTAAAGTATTTGAATCCATCACCATCACCATTTACAGCTTTCACAAAGTTTTCAGCAGTTCAATTTCAATGTGAGAGGGGACAGAAAGAAATTTTTGGGGTCTACAAGAGGTCTAAAGGTGTGATCGGCACTGGTTTGCCGTGCATATTCCTACAGCTAGGACCTCAGTGTATCAGAGGGCTTTTCTTTACCGAACTGCAAGGCTATGGAATACCCTACCACAAGATGCATTCCATTTTGGTTACAAATTGCAGCAGTTCATGACACGCACAAACCAATTTCTAATAAATTCATCTCGGGACGCTTGAAAAGGCGTTATAAGCTCAGTCTTTTCCAGAGAGTTGCATATAAAAAAAATAACATAAAATATAGCAAGTAGGCTTTCTATTAACCATAAATTGTCCACAAATATAAAAAAATTGTCAGGAGAGATTTCGGCAACTGCGGAGCGTTCGTCTCGATATTTCTATCCTTAAAACACCTTCTTATCTACACGCAGAAAACCTCTCATTTCGAAACTCAACAGAAGACTGATTTCACAATTCAA
Organism: Hippodamia convergens; assembly: GCA_038502775.1. Classification (NCBI taxonomy): domain Eukaryota; kingdom Metazoa; phylum Arthropoda; class Insecta; order Coleoptera; family Coccinellidae; genus Hippodamia; species Hippodamia convergens. The sequence continues at coordinate 35,052,969 of CM076609.1, forward strand.
GTACTTTTCCTATTGAAGAATGCATCTTTTCCAATCGTTTTCTCCTTACAAAGACTTTCCTCTCGATTACATGCAAATGTGAAAGGGTCTTGTCGAGTTTTTGAAAAGTGGTACCTACGTGTTAGGACCTTAGGAATATTTTTCCTATCATTAGAAGGCTATGTTCTTCTCGAAAATGAAGATCTGCTTTGTGTTACAAAAATCTTGTTGACCTGTGTAATCAATGATTTCATTTTATTTTTAAATATTTTTGAACTATTTATATTTAAACTGTTAGTTGAATGATTGTAAATTCAATATGCATATTCGGGTATCAATGGTAGGCTTTCGAATATCAAAACACCATTGCAGAAGATTTTCTTCTTTGTTTTCTAAGGCTTGATTCAATCGTTTCCGGAAGTTGTTTGAGGTTTTCACTCTAATGTTTCAGAAACAAAATAAGTCAAAACATTTTCAAATGAAGAAAAAGCTGCGGCGTCAATTCCTGCACTAATTTGTTAGGAGGAAATCAGTTGGAAGACATTGTTTCTTAACAATGCGCGAACATAAAACTTAGTTTCGGAATTTTCATAACATGCAACATCGGAAATCTTCAAGTCGAGGATTTTTCAAATTTCCATTTCATATTTGTCCCAAGAAGTTTAAGAAACCTATTGAAGGAACTTATAGAGACTTTGAAAAGTTATATATTCAAAGCTTTATTGTTCCCTCAGTTTTCCCAACTGAATCCTGACAAATTTGTGCAAGAATTTATGACGGATAATTTCCATTATACAAAAATTTTCTAATTGATTTTGTTTCACATTTCAATGGTCGAAATTTCTTTCACTGAATCCAATTTTTTTTTCGATATCCCGTATAAATTGTTGTCTGAACACTTGGTCGTTCAATGAAATTTCCATTCGAGTTTCAGATTGAATTGTCGAAGGCCCTCATCATTTCCGATAACAGTTTTACGATCGAGAAACATGTTCCAACGGCCACTTTTCGAGTGTCTTTGCGGTCTGCTTGCACAAGCCCGCTATGAATTGTGGAACTGAATCGGTGTAAAAGTACCGGTCCAAACTTGGCCGATCTCGTACATCTCCGATACAGCCTGGTCCATTGTCTGAGAAGACGTAAATAGCCCTCCGGCGGAACGTCCGCCATTGTCCGATTGATTTATCGCCGGGTTATCGCCACGGTACACATGTAAATCTAGTTTTCTCCATGGCGATTACCCACGGCGTGACGGCACTATCTGCCCTTTTGACATGGTTACTCGCTGAGGAATTGCGATATGCCGCAATCGTTTTTTTCTCCGGTGGCGACGCATTGTCGCCCCGGACATACGGCGAATGGATTTTATAGCCACGGTATACAAAAAACGCGATAAATTTCAGGCTCTGATCAGAAACACAAAGGCCGATTGAAAAAGGACCAGATACTGGTTTATTACATTCAGTAATCAACCTTTGCAATTGCTTGAGAATTTTTTGCCATTGCTTCAATTTCGGTTAGTGTTGAATTCAGATCCCGTAAAACTGGGCGACTTGAAAACAGCGAGGTAACTCGAAAATTTCAGTCGCCATTGCTCAAGTCACGTTCTTCCGGCATTTATTGAGAAAAACAAGGCATTTATGTAAGACTAGCGCTTCGACACTTTTTAGTTTGTAGATTCGATTATACTCGAGAAGTTTGTTCTGCTGATTATAGTACGAGAGTTAGCAACGTCGAAAAAAAAAAACATATCTAAAAACTGGCCGACCTAAAATGGTCACTCCAAAACGTCCCTAGCTGTCATACTATTAGTAGAGATTGTTTAGCTTAAAAAAAGTGAACTTTATGCATTCGTTATGAACCTTTGGACTTCCTATTATTAATTTTGTTATATGGTCTTATGGTGAAACAACCATTAAGTTTAGCGACATCTAGTTTTAACAATTCAATTCGTCACGCATTCAGCAACACTTATATCGAAATAAGTTCAGTGAGTTAGCAATCCTGACATGTTATTTTGAACCTAAAAAATCTACTTTCGGTATAATCTGCAAACTTTTGTTGGTGTAATCGTAAATATTTCTACCACATGTTCGCAAAATATATTCGCTGCAACAATACATCATCGGAGCAACAGTAGGTATAGCAAGGAAATTTCAATTATTCCAACATACTATTTTTATTCATTCGTTTAAAGCAATGTGCTTTGTCATCGTTTTTGGGGTTACTTTGAACGTCTTCAATGAAACCCAAGATTTTAATTATTAATAGTTTGAACAAACTTATATCAGCGAAATTAAAAAAGTTGGTAACTTTGGCTGAATGCAACTCTGTTCAAAAGATTCACAGAATAGCTTGTTAAAGTTTAAAATGGCCATATCTTCTTGTCTTTGCTGAATCGGAAAAAATTATATAAGAAAAAAGTATTTAATTCAACCTCAAGATTCTATTATAGACATATACAGGGTGTTCCACGAGTCGTTGGCCATAGCTCAATGGTGAATGCAGGGCATCTAGGACTTTCAGAAAAATAGGTTGTTTTGTATCCTTAGACCATTAGTTTCGGAGATACGGGGTGTTTCATGAACATTGGCCTAAATTTGTTATAACACTGGAATGCAACGTCCGATTAGATCAAATTTTATGGTTTTGTGCACTTCAGGAAGCTCTTTCAAACGATTCACGAATTATCCATAATTTCAGGGCAGTACTCAAAATATCTTGATTTTTCTCTCAATCCCCAAAATCTTTCACACAAATTTCGCTATTGCCATAAGAAACTATATAAGTTGTTTTAAAGAATTCAATTTTCACTTTACATGGCACACTTGTCACAAGAGAATATGAACCGGAAGAATTGTAAAAAATATAGATTTTGGGGCTTGAAAGGAAAATCAAGATATTCTGAGTACTGCCCTCAAATTATGGATAATTCATGAACTATTTGAAAGAGCTTCCTGAAGTGAATAAACCCATAAAATCTGATCGAAATCGGACTTTGCATTCCAGAGTTATAGCTATCGCAAATTTAGTCCAATGGTCAAGAAACACCCCGTTACTCCGAAACTAATTGTCCTAGGATACCAAATAACCAGTTTTTCTGAAAGGCCTAGATGTCCCGCTATGGCCAACGACTCGTGAAACACCCTGTATATGTACAAGTTAGAGTCACCCTGTATATGAATCTCATCAAGCAATTATTCCGTCCATAACAACAGTTTATTTATTTTCTTCGTGAGTGGCATGAAGGTAAGTCGTATCCAATTCTCACCACATTCAAACCGTAAAAACAGTTTCATTACATCAATCAGGACACCCCATCATAACAAATCCCACTTGGATTGCTTATCGGAAAAGCGTCATACGATTTGATGGATGACTCATGGTTCTGAGCCCTTGCTTCCCTCCTATAAGTTGCACTTGTGTGGGTTTCCAATATCAGTTGTATAGAATTCTGTTTCACTTATTTTAACCTACAACTACGAAGAATATGATTTGTCAATTATACGTGATTGTTTATTCATCCCTACATATGAATATTGATGATTTCCCCTATAGATGATTATTTATAAGGTATAGCAAGCATCTTGCCAGTGGTTGTGAAGTCTATGGGAACTTGAATTTCGATTATCTTTTTTAGAAGCGATCAAACCATCCATCTAAAATCATGTACCTTACTTTTAACAGGTTTTCTTTGTCAAAAAAATGTTTTCTACTTGTTATCCTTTCTTGGACATATGCCTCCCATCTCAGAAAATAATTTGAGGATATTCGGAAACCATATTTAACCTCTCTATGACTCCCCTATCAGAAGTTATAAGCCTCGCAAATTCAACCTGTGCGAAGTGATCATAATTAAATATTTCTCGATTTCAGTATCGTAATGAGTTCATTACAGTACTAAAAGTCGTGCTGTAATGAAATTCATTACAGCATTGTTTTCAGTTATATTTTTCGTTTTGTAGTTGTCAGTACTGACCTCCGATCGAATGAAGTTTCGAATCAAATCAATTCAAATTCCGTGATCTGTCAAATTTCGTATGTCACACCAACTGCCAAGATACAATACAAAAGTCACTAATCTGAATTTTCATTTGAATTTCAAGAGTATTTCACAAAAATTGACTGAAATAGAGAAAATACCGTCTAATACTCTTTGCAGAAGGCAATTCCAACACTCATGCTTCTTCGTCGCTCGTTTTCGAACT